>CM038678.1:73081936-73522625 GCA_021605205.1 Aegilops longissima
TCAGCACGGGAGGAGGGAGAAGCCAGCCCTCATGATAGGCGGCGGGCGGGGAGGTGGAGGGCGATAATTATATGCCTCCCTCCGAAGATGAGGCAAGCCTCGGCGATGAAAAATTTGTCGTGCTGAGGATCCCTCAAGCGGGAGGCGTTTCAAGCGCGGGCTTATAGCCACGGTAAGCAGCCTCAAGAAAAAGCAGCAGCAGCTTAGAGCTAACCAAGACTTGCTAGGTGCGGATGGATTTGAAGTCCTTGCGGCGAAAATACGAACTCGGCGCCCTCAAGAAGACACCCAAAGCGAGCTGCTACCCCAATTAGAGAAGCAGCACACAAACCTACATCACCGGTGCATGATCGACCGACCGGCCACCCGTGGTCGCGACGGAAAAGGCCTCTAGACCCTCCATTCAAGCCGCACTCGGCGTCGCTCGAAAAAGTACCAAGGCGCGGGAAGCGTGCGGACCTGCAAGAGATATTGGAGGACAAGGCAAGGCAAACAAGATCGATCTACGGATCGCGTGGGCACCCACGACGCGTGATGACAACCATCACGCCCGGATACAACAATTCTGGTCGGGCGAACACGATGAACAAAGCTCATTTGAGCTGCGTCGTGATATAGCTCAATCTGAGGCGCCGCACACCACTATGCTTCACAGGGCGAAGTAATGGATCATCAAATCCCGAGGGTTTCAAATCCGTAAACATCGAATCATACGATGGCACAACAGATCCTGCGGTTTGGATCGAGGACTACCTCCTCCATATCCACATGGCCCTTGGCGATGATCTACGCCATCAAATACCTCCCCTCAAGCTCAAAGGACCAGCTCGGCATTGGCTTAACAGCTTGCCAGCAGAATCAATTGGTTGTTGGGAGGACACGGAAGCCGCATTCCTTGATAACTTCCGGGGAACATCGTGCGACCACCGGCGCCGATGACCTCGACCACATAATTCAGCAGCGGAAGAATCGGCGGACAATTACGGACACGGTTCCTAACCAAGAAAAATCAAACCGTTGACTGTCCGGATGCGAGAGGCCCTTGCGGCCTTCAAACATAACATCCGTGACGAGTGGCTTGCCCGGCACCTAGGACAGGAAAAGCGAAATCCATGGCATCCCTCTGGCGCTCTGACCGGCTTTGCGGGAGAGGACAGCCAGCTAGCTTCGTAGCAACAACTTGACCAAAAACCCTGGTAGTTCGGATACCAAGGACAGCAATGGCGGTCGGCGTCGCAACAAGCACAAGCGCCGCGTGCGGCGATAATTCTGAAGATCGGCGGTCAATGCGGATTCAGAGGCTCTAAACCGGTCAGCGGAAAAAGCCGTTCAAAAGAAATATTGAGGCCCGTCCAATCTGGACCGAATACTCGATCGCTTCGTGCCAAATACATGGCACCCCGAAAAACCAGCCAACCACACCAACAGGGATTGTTGGGTCTTTAAATAGGCAGGCAAGTTAAATGCGAACTCAATGACCGAGGGGCTGCATAGCGATGGCGAGGAGGAGCCCGGCCGCCTAACAATAGAGGACAGAAGGGCTTCCCCACAAGTGCGGACGGTGAACATGATATCGCAACCCACATACCCAAAAGGGGCGGAGCGTGCACTAAGGGGCGTATATGCGATGGAGCGATCGCCGAAGTTCAACCCATGGTCCTCTGCCCGATCACCTTTGATAGAAGGACCACCCCACTAGCATCCGTCACGGCGGATTCGCGCATTGGTTCTTGACCCAATCATCGGCCATTTCACCTCACTAGAGTCCGATGGACGGCGGTAGCAACCTGAACCTGCTTTATCGGGATACGGTCGCATAAAATGGGCATAGACCCCTCAAGGATTAAACCCACAAAGGCGACCTTTAAAGGCGTCATACCAGGTGTAGAGGCCAATTATACAGGCTCGGTTACACTCGAAGTGGTCTTGGATCCCGGATAACTTCCAGCGAAGAGTTAATCTTGACATAGTCCCGTTCGCAGCGGCTATCACGCCTTTGCTTGGATGAACCGCATTTGCAAAATTCAATGCGGTGCCGCACTATGCATACCTCAAGCTCAAGATGCCGGGCCCTCGAGGGTAATCACGGTCAATGGAAACACGAGCGCTCTCTACGAGCGGAGGAGCACACGGCGGCCCTCGCGGTGGAGGTGCAAAGCAGCCTCTCGAGCAATTCTCAAGTCCGGCTATTAAGCGTCCGGCCACCGTCAAGCACGCCGGAGTAACCTACAACAAGACCGCTGGCACGATCCGGCAGCGTAGCAATCCGCCCCAACCCCAGCCCTCATGAAACTGTGAAGCCGATACTACTGGCGTACATAACTCGCTCTAGAGATACCATGGGCCTAAGGGAGGGGCACGACCACGCACGCCAGAATGCGACTCAACGCACGGGGGCTCCGATTGTGTCATTCTTTTTCTTTCTTCTTTTTCTTACTTTCGGGACTCCGTTTTCCGAAGTCTTGTCCGGCACTAAATTGCGAACTCATGATGCAACATCCAGGGAAATGACTTCGTCGGTGGTCTCTACTACGAGCATTATACCTGTTTTACATACCATCCGCAGCTTACCACGGAGAGGACATATTAAATCTCCCATCCCTTGCTTATCGCACTATTTGTATCGTTCGCTTCCATTGCAGTACCTTTTGAATAAACAATACATAGCTTTCGCCTATTATTGCACTCCTTTCTTTATCTATATATATGTTCATTTCATGTCATGTTGCACCCGTACACTTTGGTATGGCCAATACACGAGGGCTTAAGTACCCCAAAAATATGGTGTGATAAGTCGAACACTTTCACAAGTCGGCACCCGAACTTATAGCATTATATACAGCGGCTCGAATCATGTCTTGGGTCAATAGTTGGGTTTGCCCGGCTCCCATGTTTTGGTACCTTCGTTACATTTTATCGGCTAAGGTAGCTGGGAGAACCACTGCGATTGTGCCCGATTGAGCTGGGTTGAGCACCTTAGTGGAAAGCTAAAACTGACCGTCATGATAGAGGCGAGAGCGATCGCTGTTCGAGAGGTTTTTGGGTCCCTAAAGACTTATGCGCTTAGAGCGAGCGAGTCGGCATTGTCCGGCCAAGGCATGGATAGCGCCCGAACTCGATCTTCCGAATACTAGGGGCTTCGCCAAAATTTAAAATTATAGAATTCTAAGGCTAAGTGAGAGTGTTCAAGCACTATAAGTCCGGTTGCCTTGTTCGTTGCGTTGAGCGCCTCCCTCGAAGGACCCAAGAATGGGAACAAGAGCGCTCAAGTTTATCCGAACACCCCAGCACTTTCGTGGCATGGGGGCTGAAGCCAACGACTTGCCATCTCTCAAATTTGATAAATGGCCGCCTGAAGGTAATATTTTAAATTCTGGCGTTGCTTAGCGCATATGAACAAGTTTTGAGTGTACAGGATAACAAATGCGAGTCTATTCAAAATTACATCTTTGGAGCATTCACCGGCTATCTGGTGGGCACCCTTGAGGCGCCCTCATAGTACATTTCGGACTTGCGATGCTCCTTGCCCTTGGTGGCCCGTCCGTCACAAGCTTCTCGCATCCAGCTTGCCCGGTGCACTTTAGCACGGGCAAGGGCCAACAGGCTCCTTCAATGCAGATGGGCGCTTGATGACTTCAATCCATGGACGGCGTCTACCAACCGCCGCACTAGCGGAAGTAGCTCCGGGCATGGCTTCCAATAGCCACAACCGAACTATGAGGCCCTTCATGGCCTGTTCGGCGACCTTGTGGAGCTCGACCAGCTGCTTCAGCTGGTCGCTCGAAACACGGATGTTCGGCCTCGACATCTTTGAGACCAGAACACCTTCTCCGTCGAGCTCCCCTCCTTGGCCGCGGTAGAGCAGCGGCAGCATCGGACATACTACGGGGCAGATCTGTGAATGCTCCTGGAGAGCTCCGGATTCGGGTAAGTAATAGGTAATTCACTTTCACATGCTTGCTTTGCATAAAGAAAGCCTTACCCGCCACTATCTTCTTTAATGATTCAATTTCCTGGAGGGCTTTTTGGGCTTCGGCCTTAGCGGCTTTGGCACTCTCAAGAGCCGAGGCAAGCTCGGACTCTCGAGTCTTCGAGTCACGCTCCAAACTCTCGTGTTTTTCCACGAGAGCCTGGAGATCTTGCCGCACCTCAGCCACCCGCGCCTCCTGCTTCTCTCGCTCGGCGCGTTCCACGGCCGCTTTGCTTTCGGCCGTGGACACCGCTTCCTTCAGGGTCGCCACCTCGTTAGTGGCCCCTATAATACCCACGTTAATCCTGTCATTTTTGCAACCAAATCCTTTCTATAAGGAATTACTTTAATGAGGTATTACTTACCTTCCTTGTCCTCGAGCTGCTTCTTGGCAAGGACGAGCTCGTTCTCGGACCGCTCGAGGCTCTGCTTCAATGCATTGACCTCCATGATCGGTCTGGCGAGAGGTCAGCAGCAGCGCCTGCATTCCCATATTGACATACTTATGTTAGACTCCTGCGTATATCTTTTTAGATCCTTAGTCGGCTTTTCTTTCCGAACACCGAACTAAGCATCGAGAACTCTTGTCTATCACGGTAATATTTTATATATTCTAAGCTTACCTCAAAGCACTGTTAGAAGGCTGAGTACGAGCTTGATCAGCCCGCTCTTGGCGGACTGAACTTTCTGGATCACCACACTCATAACGGTCACGGTGCTCCTCGTCGATGGGCGCCGTTAAGCGCCTCCCGGCAAGCTATCCGGTGCCTCCGGATGGGCGGAGGTCACGGTGTCGCGATCTTACCCTTCTTGCGAAGGGCGCTTGCGGACTTGGAACCACTGAAGGTTCGAGACGAAGTCCGGCACAGGGCCGGACTTAGAGCCCTCTGGGGTTTCCCCCTTTGCGCCCAGAGTCCGGGAGGTCGCCTTGCGGCGCCTCCAGGACCACCTCCTCCTGGCTGGGCCCCTTTTGGGACTCCACCACGGTGTCGTCGGCGACACGAGGAGAGAAGGCGGTCGAAGTGAAGTGCTATTCATATCCGGCGAACCCGAGGAGCCGCTCGCTCGGCGGCGAGCTCGTCCTGGGCGGCCTACATGGTCATATTCGGCGTTAGAAGACACTATGCGACAAATAAAAAGTCATGAACTATTCCGGAGTCCGCACACTTACGATCTCGCCAGGGGCTTGGCCCTTGTTGGCCACTCCTCGTCGTCGTTGTCGGCGTTGGTGGAGAAGTCCGGAGGAAGGTTCCTTCCTTTCTTGGACCCTTCAGCCTCCCCAGTCGGGGCGGCCTTCCTTTTCTTCTCTCCCCCCGCTGGGGGAGAGGCTTCTTTTTCCTCCTCCTCGTCCTCAGAGGAGGATTCCGCCTCAGAGTCGTCGGACAATGAGTCCGACAGCACCTGGCGCCAGGAGCTCCTTGGATTTCCCGTGGCCTCCTTCTTGGCCTTCTTCTCTGGCACCACATGAGGTGCCGGAGCCAGCAGCCCCGTTAATCGGGCGTTCGCTGGGTTTTACGGTAAGGGGCGGACGGTTAATCTGTCGGACGTCTTCAACCGATCTGTCAAAGGTTAGGGAGTTTTAGATCCGCGTGAGAGTCAAACTATGAAAAATAGTCCCATAAAGGGTAAAATAACTTACCTCGCTGGCTTAACGCTGCGAGCTGAATCCGCGATCTTGATGGCGGATGTAGAACCTCGGCGCCCTTGAACAGCACCTTCCGAGGCATCTTCGTGCGTCTTGTCGAAGAGCCTTTTAGAGTTTGGTCTTTGTGCGGATCGAACTCCACAATTTGAAGGCCCGTTCTTTGGCATGGGAGAATCCGGCGGATGAGCATCACCTGGATTACATTGACAATCTTGAGATTCTTGTCCACCAGGTTCTGGACGCAGGTTTGGAGTCCAGACAGCTCTTTCGAATCACGCCACGTCAGGCCCATCTCTTTCCATGACGTCAGCCGTGTGGGGGAGCCAGATCGGAATTCGAGGGCCGCCGCCCATTGAGAGTCGCGCGGCTCTGTGATGTAGAACCACCCCGATTGCCACCCCTTTGTGGTCTCCACAAAGGAGCCCCCGAGCCATAGGACTTGGGTCATCTTGCCAACCATGGCGCCTCCGCGCTCCGCTTGGCGGCCGCCCACTACCTTTGGCTTGACATTGAAGGTCTTCAGCCATAAGCCAAAGTGGGGCTGGATGCAGAGGAAGGCCTCGCACACGACGATAAACGCCGAGATGTTGAGGATGAAGTTCGGGGCCAGATCGTGGAAATCCATGCTGTAGTAGAACATCAGCCCCCGGACAAATGGGTGAAGTGGAAAACCTAGTCCGCGGAGGAAGTGGGTGAGGAACACCACCCTCTCATGGGGCACGGGGGTGGGAATGAGCTGCCCCTCGTCGGGTAGCCGGTGTGCGATGTCGCTGGACAAGTATCCGGCCTTCCACAGCTTTTCGATGTGCCCCTCCGTGACGGAGGAGGCCATCCACTTGCCTCCCGCTCCGGACATAGATGGAGAAGGTTGAGGGGGGATGTGAGGACTTGGTATTTGGAGCTCGAGTCGAAAAGGAAATGGATGAGCAAAGGAGGAAGAAGGCGTGGGTGAAAAGGTGGATCCTTATCCCGTGTGAAGCTATCGTCCCCATGACTGGTAAAACTCGCTTATCTCCCAAGCGCCGTAATCAATGGCGCGGTTAGGTTACCAACGTCCGTATTGATGGGAATCCCGGAATAAGGGGGCATGATCTCCGCTCTGATAAGACGTGCCAAGGAAACCGCCTCGCTAAACGTGGTGAGGTGGAACAGTAAAAACGATTCGTATAAAGGCCTTGCCGTGGTGTGATGTCACGCCGCGGAATACGTCAGCAGATCTGTGCAAAAGTTATTCTCTCTACGGTAGTATGTGGAACTTGTTTTGCAGAGCTGGACACTATCCATGTGTTCAAAATCTTCTATGAAGTATTCAGAAGAGGAACTCGCCTTGCAATGCCAAAGACAATATGCGCGCCGAACTCGTCGTCATTGAAGCCTGGTTCAGGGCCCTCTTGAGGAGTCTGGATTAGGGGTGTCCGGATAGCGAACTATCACCATTGGCGGACTCTGGACTATGAAGATACAAGATTGAAGACTTCGTCCCGTGTCCGGATGGGACTTTCCTTGGCGTGGAAGGCAAGCTTGGCGTCTGGATATATAGATCTCCTACCATTGTAACCGACTCTGTGTAACCCTGACCCTATCCGGTGTCTATATAAACCGGAGGGTTTTAGTCCGTAGGAGGAACAACAATCATACCATAGGCTAGCTTCTAGGGTTTAGCCTCCTTGATCTCGTGGTAGATCTACTCTTGTACTACCCATATCATCAATATTAATCAAGCAGGAGTAGGGTATTACCTCCATCGAGAGGGCCCGAACCTGGGTAAAAACATCGTGTCCCTTGTCTCCTGTTACCATCCGCCTAGACGCACAGTTCGGGACCCCCTAACCGACATCCGCCGGTTTTGACACCGACAGTGGTCTTCATGCTTTGGGCACTATAGTAGCTTTACAAACTGCTTGTGTGGGGGTACTCTGTGGTGGACATGGTGCTTTGTCAACTATAAGTGGGTTACTATCCGCTGGGGTTGCGGTTAGATGGGTTGTAGCTGGTTCTCTGCCCAACGGTGTAAGTGTGCAATCTGGAAGAGTCTCGATTATGTGTGGTGGGGCTAGTTTGTGGGCCAGTACAACCATGGTTCTATCTGCATCGACGGGTAGCACTGTCTTTTGTGAAGAACGGCTTTTTGCCCCCTTAGATACTGCCATCACCCCCTCCAATTCAAATGGCTGATAAACAAGAAAAGAAATTGAACGTACAAACATTGTATGATAGATAGATGTGGTAATTCACATATATGTTGTCTAACCAAACAGGACAGCATGACACAATTTCACATATATGATGCCTAACTAAACAAGATAGCATGACACAGTTTCAGATATATGATGGATAACTTAACAGGATATAATGGCATAATTCAACATATGATGAGTACCTAAACAAGATGACATGACAAAACTATATGATGCCTTTCTAAAATAGGCTGGGATGGAATAATTCACATACATGTTGTCTAAGTATACAGGATGGCATGATATAATTGACATAATTGATTCATATACTAAGCAGCTGGCACTCGCATGTATGATCTCTAAACTAAGTAGATAGAATTCAATATTTTGCATATGATGTCTAAACTAAGCAATGCAAGACACCATATGCATCATATGAGAAATATAAACATTGCAACTTAGAGCATACACCTCAGGTGGGATATAGGACTGGTCATCTATCTACGAATCCTCCTCGAGGAGCTCCCTGTAACCATCGAGATATATGCTTCAACAGTACCATTGCACCTCTCGAAGACCTTGTTTTCACTCCAGATTTTTCCATAACCGGCTCAAATGGCTGATACACATGAAGAGTAGTTCAATATACAGATTGTCGACAAATGGAATATGTAATGAAAAAAAAAGATGGCATGAGATAATTCACATATATGATGCTGGCTCCATGGCGGTGCACAATTCACATATATGATAAGCGGCTGAAAAACATGGCATTGCATAATTCACATATCGATATAGAAAGCAAGCAGGAGGCATTCACACAAAGCATGTCTAATCTAAGCAGATGGCATGGCAATGCAAGACACCATATGCATGATATGAGCAATATAACCCAGCCAAGTTAGAGCATGCACCTCGAGGGGAATCATTGGTCATCTCTCTCTGAATCCTCCTCTTAGGAGCTATCGTAACCAGCAAGAAATCTGCATCGACGGTGTGACATGATCGCTCGAAGACCTTCTTTTCACTCAGATTTTCCCATGACCGACTCAAATGGCTGATGCACGGGAAGAGTAGATGAATGTATAAACATTGTTGACAAATGGAATACATTATGGAAAAAATATGTACGACACAATTCACATATCGATGGCTGGCTAAGCAGGATGGCATTGCATGATTCACGTATATGATGCTGGCTAAAGAAGATGGCATTGCATAATTCCATATACTCCCTCCGTTCCTAAATATTTGTCTTTTAGAGATTTCAAATGGACTACCACATACGGATGTATATATACATATTTTAGAGTGTAGATTCACTCATTTTGTTACGTATGTAGTCACTTGTTGAAATCTCTAAAAGACAAATATTTAGGAATAATGGGATATGATATAGAAACAAACAGGTGGCATTCACACAAAGCAAATCTAAACTAAGCTGATGACATATAAGATGTATAATGTAAGCAATGCAAGCGCCATATGCATGATATGACCAAAATCAGCATGCGAGTTAAACAAACACATCAGGTGGTAAGCAGGCGTGGTGGCTCCTTACGAATCTCCATCGGACAGTTATCTTCCTCTGGAATACAATCTGGAAATGCAGGAGAGGGGGCACCGCCCACCATGGAGCAGCGTCTGCATGACATTATATTAGCATAGCGGTCTTCTCTTTTCTCTACATGTTCAGTATGATTGTGTACAATATCTGACATGAATAATAAAAAAATAGTTAGATTTTGTAAGGCCTAAGGGGTGCATGCAAAAATAAAGACTGATGTTAGCAAATGAGTGGATGGATCCAAAACTAATGATAGCAGGTAGATTATAGCTTCAGTTTGAAAAGATAGACAATGGATCATCTATTGTTTGTTGCCACCCAACATGAACCACATAGAAGACCCCGGATGAACGGATAGTGAGCGAGATACTATTCGTTCTTGGCTCGATATGAGACCCATGGGCAATTCAAAACTCAAGATAGAATGATAAAGTAGCAGGTAATAATAACCGATGTATAACGTAAGCAAACACGAAAGACTGCGACCTCTCTTCCGGAACTGTGTAGTCCTCAGGTTCATCTGTTGAGTCGATGATGGTAATGCAGTTGGCGTGGCTGCCGGCAACAGGGAAGATGATCTGAGGCGGCCAAAGAAAGTCTGTAGGGGGGATCTCTGCTGCAGTGAACGCTTCTATCGAAGGTGCACCTCAGGTGGGGTGGATGACGGCACGGCAGGAGCAGGACATAACACACGAGTTTTCTTTGGCGTAATCTGAAAATGAAGTAAATCTGTAAGGGCTCCTTAGAATTGGAGGATTCTATTAGCGAGGGACAGGAAAAACACAGAATAGGATAGGAATGCACGTGCAAAAGCAGAGCATTTGGAAACATAGGATTTTAGTCAACCTCGGTGTTTGGCTCACATGAATTGGAAGAACAGAGGAATGGAGAAACAAAGTGATGTGGCAGTGTACAACCTCTTTGGCATAGCCTTGTGGACCTCGGCATCATTGGGTTGGGCGTGGAGGATGGTAATGATCTTTGGTGTGACTGTCGGAGGCGGGAAGAAGATCTGAGGCCTCTAGAAGCGGCGCCGAGGGTCTGCTCCGCTGTGATGGGCGGTTCCGTCGTTGGAGCAGCTCCGCTAAGGTGTCTGGCGGCGAGGCTGAAGCATGACAAGACAGACAACGTTAATCTGAAGTGGGACCCTAATATCATCGCAATAGATGATGTAAAATACATCACCAAAAGTGCTAGATGTAAACGCATCAGCGCTGCACGGCCGCTCCGACGAGATCTTTGTAAATCTTATTCACTCGAACTTGGTGAAGAAAATGAACTTCACGATCGAAACTGAATTTTCTTGTCGAAACTGATTGAACTAGTAAAGAGCATTGTAATAGATGTTTAGGGCGTTCGAGCACTAGTAGCGAGAGGCGTGATCTAAATCAGCAGACGCCTTCGGCGAGGAACACACTAGCGAGAGCACGTCGTGCGGTAGCACCGTGGCGAGTGCTAAAGCAGCAACTCCTGCAGCTGCGGAGGTCGTGCAGCGATAGCAGCATAGCGAGCAAGAAGCAGAGAAGCAGCACGAACGAAAGCGAAGCAGTGCGCGAAGCGCGACCGACAAAGAAAACGAGTCACGGCAGCGGCGAGAGCGGAGCAGCTGCAGCTAGTGCCGTTGTGGAAGTCGCCGCCGAGGAAGCAACGACATGGGGGAGAGACGCCGTGGATGATGTGGCCGGCGACGGCGCCGTCGATGGAGACGCCATGTTTGCTCGGTATCGAGCACCGGCAGCCCCGTGAGATCGAATAAAAGATAAAATGCAGCGGTGAGTGCATAACCTCCTTGGTGGCGCCGAGTTGGCCTCGGCTTCATCGGAGGAATTGGTGAGGGTGCTGCGGTTCCGGTGGGGCAGGTCAAGACGGTGCTGTGGGGATTGAGGTGGCGCGATAGGCGAAGCGAACGTCGGGCAGCTCCTTGGAGGTGGAGGGACGGGCGGCTGATCCGCGGGGCGGCGAGATCGACAACAGATCCTCATCGGTGTGGTGGATGAGGGACGGCAGCTGTTACGGTGGGCGGCGTGGTCGGGAAGAGTCTCCGGCTGGGCGGCGGTCGGGAGGCCGACGGAGGAGCGTGGGGTTTTTGCGGGTTTTTGCGGCCTCGGTGTATGGATGGGGGCGAAGGGGGAAGGGGGAGCCAAGCTTAGGGACGAGCTTGTCCGAAATGTAGGGTAAGTTACCAGCATACCCCCACCAATTTTGACACCGCGACGTGGAGCTTCATTTCCGGCTGAGGGGTAGAAGGGGGATTTCGCGTGTCTGTGCTGTGGGAGCGATTTCGGATGAGGAGGGAGTTCTCGCGCGCGTCCAAATTTCGAGATAACAAGGCACGGCGCGGGTTGAAGAAGCAGGAGTTTCAAAGCAGGTGAGACAAAAGATACTCGAGCTTGAAAATTTCAGGATAACAAGGTGCGGATTCCTTGTTCGGCAGAACAAACTTAACGTGTAAAAAAAAATTCATACAAGACACAAGAGAGTCATGTCCCCTTTTACTATATTTCTATAGATTCCATTGAAAAAACTACAAGAAAAATGTAAAAAAATTGGGAGAACAAGATTACCCTGCACAGTACCAAGTCGATTCGCACTTCCCTCAACAACAAAAAAAAACAAATCAATTCCCACCAAAGAAAGAGTAATGTCCCTTTTTATATGATTACAGATGCCATGATCTCGAATTTCAATTTTTGAATCCACGTTCTGTTGAATTCGAATATATCATTAGGTGACCTTGCAGTTTATAATAGATGTAGTCGTACATTTTCATCTTCCATCATATATGAACATTTTACTCCACCATGTGAACATATATATTGTCGTCTACCATATGGACTAAATTTGAATCAATTTTCCTTATTTGAATACGATTGTTGTCAATTTATACAATAATTTAAATATTATCTTGATAACAAAAAGACATGCATATAGCAGTAATCATATTTCACTATGAACTACATGTACCATACGCTCTCCAATTCAAATATCTGTATCCATTTTATGTTGAATTCAAATCATAGTACATTTTTGGTCTGGTCTTTAATGTGCATAAGTCAAATTTGAACTACAAGCACATGCTCTCGTGCACCAAAGTTGGTTGAAAAATCACATTTGTGTCCTCGGGTGAATTTCTAGGTCCCATGCAAGAAATGAGAATAAAATTAAAACATCTGGGCATCGTGGCTCGGCCGAGAACATTGAGAAACTTGGTTTTAAAATTCTTGTAAATCCAAAACACGTCTGAAAATCATGAAAATTGGCATGGATGTCATGTCATGGTACTACCATGTTGTGGTAAAAAAATGGTCGAATAGGAACAGATTTTGGTATAAGCTTCTTGCAAACCGAAGCTTCTCTCAAGAAGGCTCGTGGTTCTGAGAGGGAACATGCCACCTTTGAGTGCGAAACGATATATGTTGTCCCCCTTGAGTTTATTTACAAAGGCAGCATAGAACTACATGAGTGCCCTGTTAAATTTTGGAATTATTCCAGCTTCGTTTGGCCTTATTTACACATTAATTAAGTTTTTGGTCATTTAATGTGCATAATTCAAATTTGAACTACAAGCACATGCTCATGTGCACCAAAGTTGGTTGAAAATTCACATTTGTGTCCTCGGGTGAATTTCTACTCCCTCCTTCCATCTATATAGGTCCTAATGCATTTTTTGAGGCTAACTTTGACCAAACGTTAGAGCAATAATATATGACATGCAACTTACACAAAGCATACCTTCAAATTTGTATGTCAAAGGAGCTTCCAATAATATAATTTTCAGAGTATACATCTCATGTGCTATTAATCTTGTAAATAGTCAAAGGCTGTCTTGAAAAACACATTAGGCCCTATATATATGGAAGGAGGGAGTAGGTCCCATGCAAAAAATGAGAATAAGATTCAAACATCTGGGCATCGTGGCTCAGTCGAGAACATTGAGAAACTCGGTTTTAAAATCATGAAACTTGGCATGGTGCCATGTCATGGTCGTACCATGCCGTGGTAAAAAAAATTGGCCGAATAGGAACAAATTTTGGTATAAGCTTCTTGCAAATCGGAGCTTCTCTCAAGAAAGCTCGTGGTTCTGGGAGGGAACGTGTCACCTTTGTGTGCATAATTCAAATTTGAAATACAAGCACATGTTCCAGTGCACCAAAGTTGGTTGAAAAATTACATTTTTGTCCTCGGGTAAATTTCTAGGTTCCATGCAAGAAATGGGAATGAAATTCAAAATTCTGGGCGTCGTGGCTGGGTTGGAAACATTGAGAAACCTAGTTTTTTAATTCCTGTAAATCCAAAACACGCATGAAAATAATGAAACTTGGCTTGGTGCCATGACATGGCACCAACATGCTGTGGTAAATTTGCAGTCCGATTTGCGAAGGCGCACACATTAACAATCAACAAAATCATTTTGGAACAAGTGCTGTCACGTTACAATCGGAAACACAAGTATTATTGAAACCGTGGGCGTTCTACTTACTAGTACCATTTACGTGCCACCACGCGTCCACATTTTTTATTAGCTAGGAGGCGCCGTGGAGGGTAGCTATTTGACTACGAGAGGCATGCGATCAGACCCCTGCGCGTGCTTATCGGGAGGAGAGCCCTTTGACCTCCATCTGCCGTCCACCTCTCTCCCAAGGTCTCCATTAATGGCGCCCGAGCCTCTGTTTAATGGCGTGGCTATGTCTCACTCGGCTGAGATTTAAGAGAGAAAAAAGAAAATCTGAAAGCACGGATCTTGATGTAAGATCCGACGGACCTATATAGCATCTACTGCGACTTATAGCAAGACTGATGAATATATAAGGACAATTAGTTTCTTTTTTTATCAAAGAAGGGCTTGCCCCTTCCGATTTTCATTACTGAAAACCACCACAATTCAAAAGAAGTTCAGCACAACTCCAGCCTAACACGAAGGACTAAAAGCTACCAGATTGAAATTGCAACATCCCAAGAGGCCAACAAAGGCCAAACATCTGCGCTAGAACCCAACATTTCACAACTGACGACACAATCCACATCCTAAACCAATTATTACATCAAAAGAAACCAGGAAACTGAAGGAAGCCCAGCAGCAACTAGAAGAACAGCAACGCCAGGGTCGCCACAGCAAGAGTTTTCTTCATTCTAGCCTCGCAACATTGATCTTCCACAGAAAGATAAGGATGATTAATTGTCTTACATAATTAGAAAGATAATTAAAAAAGCCACATGTGGCTACGCCCGAAATACACAAGGGCAAAAGAAGAAGGAAGACAAGGATCTGGCTCGTTAATCTCTACTTTCTTGATGCGTTCTGCGGGCGCAGGAACTAGTCTCCCGGCGAAGCGATGATGAGCTCTTCGTGTCCTCAAGACGCTACTTGAGAACATCCACGGATTCCTCCACCAGCCTTTGGTGCTCGTTGCGGAGCATGTCATTCTCGTCCATAAGTTTCTTGGCGATGGCGCGGTCCTCTTCAACAAGGCACCGATCTCCTCCTGCTGATCGCACTTGGACGATCTTCTCCCTCGGCAGGTCGCGCTCGGCCCGGAGCCTCTCATTGCCCTCCCTTAGTTGCCGGATGATGCCGGTAGCCTGTTCAAACGAGGCTTTCACGTCGTCCTGCAACCTCGCCAAGCCGGAGATCTGATCCATCTGGCTATGGATGATCGCATGCATGCGCTTTATGTGATCGTCGCTTGCACGCAAGAAATTTTCCCGAGCCGCTGGTGATGCGGCAAGACATCTGTTGCATTCGTGGTGCGGCGGGACATCTCTGCTGTTTCCGCGGCGCGGCCGGACCAGTCTGCTGCATCGACAGCGCGGCGGGACCTCTGTGCTGCTACTTCCGCGCGGTGGGACATGTTGGCTGCTCTCGCAGCGAGGCGGGACATCTCTCGTGCTTCCACTTCCATGCTCGCCTCTCCCTGGTGGCAATCTCTCGACCCAAAACTCACGCTGGCCATGGCAGACGCAAGGGAAGGATGCTGAATGACTTGCTTGTTTTTGTGGACGAGGAGTTGAGGAGGAATGTGCAGTCATCTTGGCATACTAGTATTTATAACCGAGTACTAATACGCTCCTAAGTGGGAAACCGTTTAGGTTGTGATCGGTGTGAACAGGTTTGGAATCAATATAGCGTGGTACTAATACGCTCCTAAGTGGGAAACCGTTTAGGTTGTGATCGGCGTGAACAGGTTTGCAATTCAATATAGCATGGAGTAATTTGGAATGTGACGAGACGCAAGCTCAAAAATTATTGACGGTTCTAGTTTCGAAGTGTGGCACTATTCCCGGATGGAGTACTTCTTTTTCGACTCCCTCCTTTCCGGTTTTATAGGCTTATCTCAAAATTTTAGTTTTTCCATTTTATAAGGCTCAATTTGGTTGTTCCCCAACACATGTTCAGATTCCAAGGTGCATTAAATCATTGCATGCAAGTATTAAGAGAAAATTGACCAATGCATGTACTTTATGCATGCATGCATTGCAATTAATGCATTGATAAACATAATTTTTTGAGAAAAACAAGAGCATTAATTAGGTGCTTTTACAAACTACAAAAAATATTCCACCACTCACCATAGATCCATGCACGCACTCATCCTCTCACACACGCGTCTGTTTTTCTCGAAAAGGAGGATGATGACCCCCGGCCTCTGCATCTGGGAGTCACACACGCATCTGTAGCTACGAATTGTAGTGTTCTCAACCATCTGATTGGCTCTATCATGGATGTACCTATATACTAAAACATGTCTAGATACATCTATATTTTGACAAATGGAAGGCATGCATTGTGGAACGGAGGGAGTGCTTGTCATCAAAATGGATAAAAAGGGACGTATCTAGAACTAAAATGCGTCTACATACATCTCCTTTTATCCATTTTGATGACAAGTAGTACTTCTTACCCAAAGGAACTTTATATCCAACAGAGACAAAATATCCGTTCGACTGTTGGAAATTACTGATCTGATGTCGAAGTAATTGTTGCATCGCCACCAAAACCCACCATTTCTTAAGCTAAAGTAGACCAAGGTAATCCCTATATTAGCATATTACTAAGATAAACAGAAGGCACTGTTGAAACATTTAGGACGTGAGCTTGTCAATCTGAATGTGGAGGGACACAAGCTTAGCCCGACCAGCGGCTTAGGCGGAGCTGTCAAGAAGGTCAGCTCCTGCGTCGGCGTCGCCGGGATCCTTGCTGCTTGTCACCTCCATTTCCACCTTGACGGCGTCGATCGTGCCTTTAGGCTCCCGGTGGGCCGTTAAGCCCACAGCTTGGCCAAGTAGTGCGGCAGTGGGGCGCCCCCCTCGTCTGATTTAATCGACACAGCAATAGGCACGCGCCGATGTCGAGCACGCCGTCGACCAAGAAAAACGTCGGCGGTCCTCCTCCATGAACAACAAGAGCGGTGGCTCCGACAGTGGCACTTGCAGCTGGAGTACCTTGCCGTACTGGATCCTCTGCATGGGCATGGGATGCGCGGTGCTGATGTGGTGGTAGGCGCCCGTGGCGGGCGCCGTAGCCCGCGAGGCGGGAGCAGGGCATTTGCGGGCGCGGCGAACACACGCTCGGTGATCGGCGAGCTTGTGGTAAGTGACGTAGAGCCCACAGCATTCGTGCGGGCACTCCACCCTCACCGACGAAAGGGCGGGGTCCACCGCCCGTGTTCCGCACGTCGAAGCCACCGTCGCGCTCGCACGCCGCCTTGCCGCTCATTCACGGGCGCTAGACGCGGCGGCAGTCCACGCAGGCAGGTGCCCTCCCTTGCCTGCGCAGAAATTAATCGAACAGCACATCAATCAAAACCTGCACCTTGCTCAACCAGCCGAACGGACGAGGTGTATTCGAACCTCATACACTGGAGGCGTCAAGGGGCGGAGGCACAACGGGCATTGGAGCACGATGAGGTCCATCGAGACCTTAGAGAGCTCCATCGTCGGGTAATGTTCCTGTTCGGTCTGCATGATCTCGCCCTCCTCGTGCACAATTATCTCTCGACTTGGGCCAGGGTATTACAAAGCTTTACCGTCACATATTTTATACTCCCTCCGTTCCTAAATGTAAGTCTTTATAGAGATTTCACTAGGTGGACTACATACGGAGCAAATGAATGAATCCACTGTAAGTGCATCTAGTGCCCCTTAGTGATTTTGGTGTATTGAAGACTTATAGGTTAAGTAACTAATGCGTTTGTGAGTGTACACAGGTCTATAAGTCTATGAGGAGTTTGATATTTACAGTGAAAGTCGACCCTAAAATGAAGTTCTTCAATGAAGACTTTGATATTCGAAGACTTTACGAAGACTTTGAAAGTGAAGAAATTGGTGTGACCTTGAAGACTTGGTATTCATTTGAGGAACATGAAGCGTGAAGACTTTTGTTTTCGTAGTTTCATTTTCTCTTTCTTGAGTCATAAAACACCGTCTTTGTTAAAGGGGTCGAGGAAATACTAAGGAAAAATTTCCATGTGATGCTCAACTCAAAATCCTACACCTACCAATCCCTTGAGTGAAGCTTTTGGAAATCTCATACAGTTCAGTCAATTTCTTGATGTGAGGCGAAGCTCTTACGGTGTTGAGAATTTATTCGGCGAGGAGTTAGGAATTCGCTAGTCTGAATTGCCTACCTGATGAGGAACATGATAGCCATGAGGAATTTGATGTTCAAAATTCCGACCGTTCTTTGTCTTCTTGCTTGGCTGTCCCAAATATCTTATCCACCTAACGGTCATATCATTGAAGGGCATTTATGTCTTATCATGTCGGGCTGCTCCCTAGGCTATAAATAGCCGCCCCTACAACCACTAGTTGGTTGGCTGCTCGAAGAACTTGACACTTGTCATTTGAGAGCAACCCATCCTCGAGGAATTTGGCGAAAATCATCAAGTGAGGAAAAACCCAAAACCAAACCCTACAAACCCAAAGTGATTGAGCATCTTGAAGAAATTGATCCTGCGTGGATCCGGCGCTTTTACCTTTGAAGACTGTGCTTCTTCCAGACGGTTAGGCGTCAAGGTCTAGAACATCAAGAGGAATTGTGGATCGCCGAGTGACCAAGTATGTGAAGGTTTGGAAGTCGCTGAAGACTTACCACGAGTGATTGGACGAGGTCTGCGTGACCTTAGTTCAAGGAGAATCGGTGAGGACTTGGTGTCTGAGCTGCGTGCTTTCGGTGTTGGGTGTCCGGGACTGCGTGTCCTCGAGTTTAAATACTCAGCCGCTCCAACAGACGTACAAGCTGAGACAGCAGTTGGAACTGGTCTACCAAATCATTGTCTTCACCAACCTAACTGGTTCTATTTCCTCAACCCTTTCATTTCCTCATTCTTGTGTTGAGTGTTTGTTCATATCTGTGTTTGAAGACTTTGGTGAAGACTTTCTCAATTTCCTCAGTTCAATTTCTTGATCTGTTTGTCTTCATCTTGTGTTATCCTGTGATTCGCTTTACGTACTCTGTGATTGTCTTCATTTCATCATGATGACTATGCTTGTAATCTGTTATGCTTACTTCGAGTACTTATTCCGCTGCATGTATTTCTTAGCTAAGGAATTTCCTCACCGCAAATTCCTCGATGAAGAATTTGTAAATCTCTAAAATCGCCTATTCACCCCCCTCTAGTCGATATAACGCACTTTCAATTGGTATCGAGCAAGGTACTCCCTTGTTACGTGTGATTTTAGTTTAACCACGGAGTTTTAGTTATGTCGGCCAGGTATGATCAAGGTCTCAGCAGGGTGTCCTACCTTGATGGGACGGACTACCCCTCTTGGAAGAACAAAATGCGAATGCATCTTGAAGCAATTGACAACGATCTACGGTATGTTGTGACAAAGGTGTTTCCTCGGTCACACCCTTCTACGAATGATCTGATGTGAAGAGATTCAAGCAACTCGATTCTCAAGCGAAGAATATCATATGTGGCCATCGAGCAAAGGTCAATATGGAAGAGTGAGTGCTTTGGAATCTGCCAAACTCATTTGGGACAGGCTGTCCAAAGTAAATGAAGGTGTTTCAACTCAGCGTGACTCTCGAGTTGATGTTCTTGGAATCTCTTCAACCGCTTCAAAAGACTCGACAACGAAAATGTTCAACAAACCTTGATCGCCTCTTGACATCTCAAATGAGCTTCAAGAACTGGGTGCCATGACATCACCGACCATGAGGTGGTGAAGAAATTGCTAAGATAAACGATTCCTCATTTGATACTCGCGCGATGATACAAGAACGAGCTGATTACAAGTCTCTTGATCCTGCTGATATCCTCGAAGGCTAAATACTCACGAGTTCGACTTCTTTGAAAAGAGATCTCTATGGTTACGGCTATGGAAAAACACGTGCCACGAAGGCCAAGGCTGTGTGTCCGAATCGAGAGTGAAGACTACGGTAGTAGCCTTGGAGATCTGAAGAATTTGGCGAGGAGCTAGCACTGCTCGTGAAGAAATTCAGAAATTCACAAGGCGTGGTCGCTTTGGAAAATCCTCAAGAAGCGGTGATTCCTCATCTAGTGACTATAGAGAAGACTTTGCCACAAATGCAAGAAACCTGGTCACTACATCCAAGATTGTCCTCGATGGGAAAAGGAATTAAAGAAGAAGAAGCACAAGGATTACAGATTACGATGACATGAAGAAGAAGAAGAAATCATCAAAATCTTCATCATCAAAATCCTCAAAACCTTCTTCTCACAAGAAGAGCAGCTCCAAAAAGGCTCGGGCATTCATTGGCAAGGAAATGGACTCTGAAGCTGAATCTGAGGAAAATGAGGAAGAGGAGGAGTCGAAGAATCCGAATCTGGTGTGGCTAGTCGGCTCTTGCTCTGCTTATGTTAGCAAGTCCATCTTCAACACTTGAAGAAAGCTGACTCCACCGACAAACTGATGAGGAAAATGATGACTACGCTCCCACCTATTGCTTCATGGCAAAAGGTGCTAAGGTACTCAATTTCACCTCCTCTGAATCTAGTGAAAATGAATCTGATGAGGATCTCAAGCCCAGCTACTCTAAACTTGCTAAGATTGCTATAAAACAACAAAGGGCTTTTGAAAAGGTTCAAAACATGCTAGATAAGAGTGATGATATGTTAGGTGAAGAAATGGATCGCACTCAAGCCCTGACTGAAAATCTTGAGAGAGTTCGGTCTAGGCTTGACGACCTTCAAGGTCATCATAACACTCTCTTATCGATCATGAGAAACTTTCTTATGAATTTCTTCAAAAAAGCAAGATCTTGAGAAGCTAAGAGCGAGTTATGAAGATCTTGAAGGGCGCGATTCATTACTTGCTCAACAAATCAGCGCTTCTCAAGAAGAATTTGTTCCTCCATGCTTAAAGTGCATTGAGCGTGAATCGCTAATTCTTCACTGAATGTTCAAATGCTTCAACTGTTACAAATTCTTCACCTGCCTCTGCTATCACTAATTCCTCATCGAGGACATTGCTAGTATCCTTGACGATGCAGGGGTGAAGGAATTGTACATGACAGGCATGTACAAAAGCCTCAAAGGGCATCAGACTCTTTGTGATGTGCTTAAAAGCAGATCCTCAACAGGAACCCTAGGAAAGAGGTATTGCCTTTGAGAGGAAACTCAATGATGGAGCGTCTTTGGAAGCCCGAGCGGTATCCCAAAACCTCATGGGTTGCTGCAAAGGACCTCCAGTTGATCCATCTACCTTATCTGGTTTTACATGTGAATTTCCTCATTTCATTGATGAGTCATTTGACTCAAACTATAAACTGTTCAAAAATCAGAATGGTGAAGTATTTGCTAGATATGTTGGCACTAACTGCAGAGCGGTTCCCCTATGAAGAAAATCTGGGTTCCCAAGAAGTGCCTTGAAAGTCTTGGTGAATGTCCTCATGACACCACCGGTGAAGAATAGGAACCCAGATCAAATTCTTCATATGGACCAAATTCTTCATATGGATCCAAGTCCTCATACGGACCAAATTCCTCACGTGGATCAAATTCCTCAAAAGGATCAAAGTCCTCATATGATTATCATCGTGCTAACAACTCTGTTTCGCATGAGGTAGAGCTAAGGGCTATGAATATGTGCATTATTCTTCAAACCAATATGTTCATAAGTCCTCGAAGAATTTCTGCTTATTCATATGCTTACCCTAACCCCTCTTATGTGAAGCGAAATGGTTTGGCCTCTATGCCACCATTCTCATATGGTGCTTTCATGAATGATGAACTCTTTGCCACCCCTTGAGATGTGGGTGGTGAAGAAAAGAACTAATCTCTTCTGCAGGGTCAGGTCTCGGGCGTGCCTTAACGTCTGAAGAATTTCTTTGGGGCACGACAAAATTGCACGAAAGGGCCGAGCTAATCATGATGAAATGAACTTTCATTTCACACGTCCTCATACTGCTTATCGATTGATCTTGGTGATGAAATTCATCGATGAACTTGATATCATATTCTTCAGCGATGAAGTATATGAGATCGTAAGTTATACTAATTCATCTGCGGGATGATCAACCCAAAGCCACCGAGTGGGTTCTCGATAGTGGATGTACAAATCACATGATTGGTGACAAGAATCTATTGATGGATGCTCCCTTATCACCGTCACATCTGAAGCATATCATCTTTCTTGACAAAGGCAAAAGTCGGTATTGGGACTTGGTAAGGTTGCTATCTCTAAGGACATGCACATGGACAAAGTCATGCTTGTTGAGTCTTTAGGATATAACCTCATGTCGGTCTCAATGCTTTGTGATCTTGATATGGTTGTTATCTTTGGCAAATATCGTTGTGTTGTGATTATGGAAGTGACAATTCCAAAGTCTTGAAGGCTTTAGGAGAGGAGACTTGTATATTGTTGATTTCTCAACAGGTCCACAACCAGCCGTGTGCCTACTTGCAAAAGCTTGAGAAGGCTGGCTATGGCATCGACGACTTGGTCACGCAGGCATGAGGAATTTACTGCGCTTGCGAAGAAGAAGCATGTCATTGGCATTGAGAATGTCAAATTCCTCAAGGATCACTTATCGGCGAACTGTGAAGCTGGAAAAATGACCAAGGCCAAGCATCCAGTGAAGACTATCATGACCACTACTCGTCCCTTGAATTGCTTCACATGGACCTCTTTGGTCCCAATCATTATTCAGTGTCGTTAATGAAGCATCACTATATGGCTTTGTTATTGTTGATGATTACTCTCGTTACACATGGGTACACATTGTTACTTACAAAAATCAAGTGCAGGAAATCTTCAAGCGATTTTCCTCGAGGGCTTCAACCAACTTTGGTGTGAAGATCAAGCACATCGGGAGTGACAATGGAACTGAGTTCAAGAATTCGGACTTGAGGATTATCTTGATGAACTTGGTATTACTCATGAGTTATCTGCTCCCTATACTCCTCGGCAAAATGGCGTCGTGGGCGCAAGAACAGAACTCTTGTTGAGATGGCTCGCACTATGCTTGATGAATACAAAGCGCCTAGTCGTTTCGGATTGAAGCAATTGACACTGCGTGCCACATCATCAACAGTATATCTTCACAAATTCTTCAAGAAGACTGCCTATGAACTCCTCACGACAAGAAACCCAATGTAAGTTATTTCAAAGTCTTGATGCTAAATGCTGGATTAGAGATCCTCACCACACCTCTAAATTTGCACGAAAGCACATGAGGGTTTTATGCTTGGTTACGGAAAGGACTCGCACACCTCTGAGTCTTCAACATCGCACTTCACAAGATTGTTGACCTTTGTAGATGTCGGTTCGATGAAACTAATGGCTGCAAAAGAGCACCTACCTTACGTGTTAGGCGAACCAGCACTGAGGATTCTATCAGGTTCAAGGCAGCGAGGATGTCATTCCTCTTGAAGAAACTGCTGAAGAATTCATTCTGTCTGTGAAGAGCGTCGGTGATGCACTGAAGATAATCTTTGAAGAAAATGGTCTTGAGGAAAATGATCAAATTCCTCGGCGACAACCAGCTCATCCTCGCGTTGCAAAAGAAGTGCAAGTTGACAAGATCATCGATGACATTGAAGCGCGAGTCCTCTCACTCGCTCAAAAGCTTCACACTTATCTAACTTTTGTGGGCACTATGCTTTTGTCTCTATCACAGAGCCCACTAAGGTAGATGAAGCATTTTGGGCGGAGTGGATTCAGGCCATGCAAGAAGAATTACATCGATTCGAGCTCAACAACGTGTGGGAACTGGTCAAGCGTCCAGATCCTCGCAAGCATAATATCATTGGCACAAAGTGGATCTACCGCAACAAGCAAGATGAAAATGGTCTTGTGGTGAGGAATAAGGCACGACTAGTAGCTCAAGGCTACAGAGTTGAAGGAATTGATTTGATGAAACTTTTGCACTGTTGCTAGACTTGAGTCTATTAGCATATTACTCGCCTATGCTAACCATCACAATATCACTTTATATCAAATGGATGTGAAAAGTGCATTCCTCAATGGTAAGCTTGAGGAAGAAGTATATGTTGCTCAACCCCAGGTTTTGAAGATCCAAAGAATCGACAAAGTCTTGAGACTAAATAAGGCCCTCTATGGCCTCAAGCAAGCCCTCGGGCGTGGTATGATACATTGAAGGAATTCTTCGTGAAGAATGGCTTCACACCAGTTCACTCGACCCTACTCTCTTTACTAAATCTTATGATGGTGAACTGTTTGTGTGCCAAATATATGTTGATGATATTATCTTTGGCTGTCTTGACCAACGTTATAGTGATGAATTTGCCTATATGATGAGTGAAGAATATCAAATGTCTATGATGGGAGAGTTGAAATTCTTCTTAGGTCTTCAAATTAAATCAACAACACAATGGCATATTCATATCTCGGAGAAATACCTCAAAGATGTCTGAAGAAATTGGCATGCAAGATTGCAAAGGCGTCAAAATTCCTATGCCCACAAATGGCCATCTATGCCTTGATGAAAATGGTATTGACTTGATCACAAGGTATACCGCTCCATGATTGGTTCTTTATTGTACTTATGTGCATCTAGGCCAGATATAATGCTTAGTGTTTGCATGTGTGCCCGATTTCAAGCTACACGAAGGAATCACACCATAAGGCTGTGAAGCATATTCTTGATATCTAGCTCACACACCAACACTAGGATTATGGTACCCCAAGGGCTCTACTTTTGATCTCATTGGATATTCGACTCGACTATCTGGTGATCGTGTGGATCGCAAGTCAACATCTGGTACTTGTCATTTCCTCGGACGATCTTTGGTGCATTGGTCCTCGAAGAAAGCAGAACTGCGTATCACATCCCTGCGGAAGCTGAATACATTGCTGCTGGCTCGTGTTGTGCTCAATTACTATGGATGAAGCAAACCCTCAAGGACTATGGCATCAACGTGAAGAATGTGCCTCTCTATTGTGACAATGAGAGTGCCATCAAGATTGCTCACAACCCAGTTCAGCACTCGAAGACAAAGCACATTCAAATTCGTCATCATTTTCTTCGTGATCATGTGTTGAAGGCGACATCTCCATCGAGCATGTGAAGGCGAAGAACAGCTAGCTGATATCTTCACTAAGCCCTTGGATGAGAAGAGATTTAGCAAGTTGCGGTGTGAGCTAAATATCTTAGAATCTTGAATGTTCTTTGAAAAGGACACACATCCTAACACTTATGCAAAATTGATGACTTAGATGTGCAACACATGAAGAAAGCGTTTTCTTCAATCAATGAAGAATAACACTCTAAGTGTGAAGAAATTAATGAAGAATTTGATTCTCGAGAACCCTCGACAATTATGCGCGGTGTCTGAAATCATCATTCTTATATGGTGGGTCACGCCACCACCAAAGTTGAAAATCTTCAATTTGAGTTTTTCCTCAGTTTTGAAATTCTTCATTTTCAAATTCTTCAACTTTGCAAAATCTTCTTGTTTCCGTCGTCTTTCTTCATTGGCTATATATATATATATATGAGTTTATGTCCTCTACAGCATTCACTTATGGCTATTTCTTCAAGTCGTTTTTTACGCTAAGTGAATGTGATCGGACCCTTCCCCTCTATGCTATACTCAACCCAATCCATTCACAAATTCTTCATGTGCGTTCTACTTTGAAACTCGTTCAAATTCTTCTTTGTGTCCTTGACAGCTGAAGAAATTACAGCGGAATTTTAAAACAAATCTTATTCAAACCTTCGCTTTTACCGCTCAAACCGTTCCGCATCCCACGATGCATTATTATATTCACCCACGATCGCTTTACGATCTCCACTACGATACGTGTGTGACACATGTCGTGAGAAGGGAAGCGGTCAGGGGCACGTTCGTCCTAAATCTTCGGACGATCCGTTTTCACCGTGTCTATAAATACCCCTCTCTCCCTTCCTCACTCTTTTACTTCGCTCGACCTCTCTCTCCCGCTCGAGCTCCTCGAAACCCTAGCGCCGCCGCTACTCCATCGTCGCCGGTGAGGAAAAGCTTCCTTGCCTTGACCTCTTCGGCGGCGTACTCGCGCCGACCGTGGAAAATCTTCACTCCGCCGTCGCCGTAGCTGATTTCCTCTGCCAAGTTAGGGCGGGGAAGATCTGAGCAGACGAACTTCCCAACTGTTCATCTCAGTTAAATCGTGTTCTTCACTTGGGTAAATTAAAAGTTACTTTTATTACTCGCTTTGATTCTCAAATCTTCTTCAAATTCTTCAAAGGTGTTTATTCTTCAAATTCCTCACACATATGAACACCTCAAATCTCTTGACTCGTTTCTCTAAGCAATGATTTTCTTCAAGATTCCTCAATTGTGTGGATCCTCGATCTATACAACTCTGGAACCTAAGACAAAGAGCGCTTAGTGAAATTCTTCAAAACTCATCTGGTCAAAATCCTCAAAACTTGTTCTTTTGAAAAACCTTACGAGAAGCATATGACCTCTTCAAATTCCTCGCACCTATACTCTGTTCACGGTACAAATGTCCGCTGCTGAATCCCTAGGTTCTCATCAACTTAACTCATTTGCAGCGTTCCTCGAAGAAAAACTGCACACTTCTTCAGAGAACTCAATTGTTCAATTTCCTCACCTGAAGAAAATGGCAGATGGTAAGAAGCCGCAGAAGGGAGGAAAGAAACATGAGGTTATGACAGCGTTTGAAATCCCTGAGGAAATATATGCTGACTATTGCACTCCGGATGAAGAAAGCAAAAATCAACGCAAGGTGCGTATTCAGAAGATTGAACGGAGATGGGCACGGGAATGGAAGGAATACAGATATGTAACTCCTAAGTACATGAAGAAATTAGCTCTGAATCCTCCATGCCCAAGAGCTCCTTTGGCACTGGCCAAATAGCTGATCCCACTAGCATCAAAGCGGTGAGGACTTTCACGATGAATGGGCTAAGCGCCAAGCAAAATTGGCAAAGCAAGCAAAGGAAGCGGTGAAGAAATTCAATGAGGATTCTGCTGCTGCTCTGCCCTTGAGGTCTCGGTCAAACCGAGAAATCAATGCAAAGAAGCCTGCTCATAAGCCAAGTGCTTCATCATCGTGCCCTCACGGCCAAGTTCCTCGCAGCACCTTCCAAGCAAATTCCTCCTGCTGCTGCTGCTCCATCAAAGTCCTCAACTGCTCCGTCAAAACCTTGGTTCTGTGCACCTAGCTACATGTCAAAGGACTGCTGGTTTCTCAATTGCCTCGAGCATCTCTGCAAGTTCCTCGGCTGCCCCAATTCTTCATCGGCCCGACTCTGCTGAAGACAAAAGCAACAGTGGGCGTGGTCCTCGGCCTAGCCCAAGGAAGAAACAGCTTGTAGTCCACGTGCCATCTGATGATGAGGCATCTGATGAAGAACTTGAAGAAATCATCAGAGACCGCCAAGTTAGGGCCGCTAGAGCCAAAGGTACATCTGTGCCACTGCTATTGGATCCGAAGAAAGTCCTCGACTTTATTGATCTCTGGCACAATGATCCCAATACCCCTCTGCCTGATCTTCATCTGACACCTGGTCAAAGTCATGCACTGACTCACTTCATAGCTGAAGAAAAATGGAAGTTTGAGAAGGCGAGGGAAATCAAAAAGGCTCAATACAGGAAGGAGAAGTTCCTGAAGAAAAACATTGTCAAGATGACACCTGAGGAACTCCTCCAAGTCCAAACTGAAATTCAAAACCTCAGCAAAAGTTTCGATACTCACTATCTTTGGTGGCAAGGAGTCAAGACCAGATTAAATCAACTTTGACGAAGAAATTCTAAGTGTTGCTGCCCGATGCAACATGAAACATGAGCCTCAGCTCAGCCTAATGAAAAAAGCCTCACCGCTGGAGCCTCTGCTCAGCCTCTTTGAAGAAAATGCTGATTCAGGGCTGATGATCCCATTCCAGCCATTGAAGAAACTGCCGGGGCACCCACTAGTGGTGCGCTGAAGAAATTACTCAAGGCAGAGGCTGCATCGAGTTGCTCTGAAGAAACTGAACCAAATTCCTCGGCTCCTCCTGCGCCAACTCCAACTCCAATTCTTCCATCGCTTCGATGTGAAGAAAACCAAGGCTCTTGAGCGAGCTGCTATGAAGAAAAGGAAAGCATCAGCTGCGTCAGATTCTTCGGCTGCGAAGAAAATGAAGCCAATGACCAGCTCATTTGAAAACCCAATTGATGTTGTTCCAATTACCTCCATACCATCAAAGGAAGTCGTTCCTTTTGGAGAAGAATATGAGATCCCAATCGGATCTGATGAAGAACATCAATCTGCTGCTTCATCAGAGAAAATTGATGAAGAAATTGAAGTGGAAGCAATCCCTTCAACCCCAGTTATTTCCTCATCAGACCATGAAATTCCTCAAGCTGATGCTGAGGAAATTGAAAATGAAGATGTGGATATTGGATGCACCACTCCAGTGATCAATGATGACTTTTGGGAAAGTCAGCATCCCAATACTCCTCTCTTCACCCCGCTTCAACAAGTTCCTCACTCCCCTGCACAAACAGTCCAAATGGACTTTGAAGAAAATCAACCCTGGTTACGTGCATGAAGAAATTCCAGCCGCTAGTCTTGATGAAACTACTTCTGCTGCTAATCCTCGGTGCTTTGTTGAGGAACAAGAAATTCCTCAGGCTGAAGAACCTGAACTTGTGATTCCTGAGGTGGTGATGCAACTGACTGACACCCCTCTGCCCAAGCAAAAGAATCCGTTCTCAACCAAACAAAAGTTCAAGGCTGAAGATTTCTTTGCCGAGCATGTGTTCTTCACTGAATATAATCCTTATGATTCTGCTCGCATTAGGAAGAGGCGTTTCTGGACTGCCAGTCAAGCAAACTTCTATTCCTCAGTGCTTTTCAACAAGGACAAAATCTTCGATCATGCTCATATTCCTCATGTGGATATGGAGTCGCTGCCAGGCTTTGAGCCAGTCCTCGGTGTTCTTCACGGCGCAAGACTTCTAAACTTCTGCGATATTTGTGATTGGAGCGAAGAGCTAATTCTTGATTCTATGCAACCCCGCACATCACGGAGGCGCTGAAGATGTAACTTCATGGGTCTTGGATTGGATGACCGAAAACACTCACTACAAGGCACCAGCAAGTGAATTGCCGTGCCCTCCCACTCAGTCCTCCGATTGATGGTGCACGTCGCATCTATGAAGAAAAGAACTTTCAAATCACTATATGCAAGTCTTGATGAAGCCTTTGAAGCCAAGGCAAGCCCCAAGGACCAAATTCCTCGTCAAGGAATTATTATATGTGCCTCGAACAGTCTATCGGATTACGGCGAAGACTATGAGTCCTATCAAAGGTCACGACTCGAGCGATGAAGAAGTCGTTGGCATCATGAAGAATATGCTTTTCAACATCATCCATGGCGTTCCGTCAATTTCCATGATTTCTTCATGAGGACTCGGCTAACATTGCCATGTCACCTTTTGAGCTGAAGCCTTATGCACCTTGGATTATGAGATTCATCAAGTCAAGATCTTCACTTTGAATTACAAGGCGATACTTTGAACCACTGCAGCTACTGCCCCGATTGAAGTCCTCAAGCGGACAATCACCTCGGTGATGAAAAGGGCAAGGCTACTGCTGTGATAGATGAAGGCATTCGTCCATTGGATGGACAGTTTACAAAGCGACATCTTACTCCACCAATGATGACTCGCCACACATGACTCGGTGACAAATACCTCGGTTAAGCAAAGTCCTCAAGCTCTCGCACCCGGGGTGATGGTGATCGTGAATTACTCCTCGGTCTTCATCGGAAGGTTGATCGCAATCATAAGTGGGTCAAGCGTCGGTTTGGTACTCTACTTTACAATTTGACCTCAACACACAATGCTGTGAAGAAAAACCACTACTATCTTCATGAAACCTTCAAGCGCTTTGGGCTGTTCTTTCACATGTCTACAATGAAGAAGAGCGCAATCAATGGGACTCAAGGAAGAATTTGACTGGTCGCACCTCCTCGAAGAAATTCAAGAAGGTCAAAGTTCCTTCCTTGGTGGCCAGCTCCTATTCTTCATCTCGCGACAACGATGAAAATGAAGATTTGGAAGACACTGCTGCTGGTCCTACTTCAACAACCGACCCCAACAATCTTTGGCGCTCCATCTTCAACTTGAAATTCTTCAAGAGCGTTAGTCCTCAGTTTCGATCCTTTTGGTCATTTAACGACAAAGGGGGAGAAATTTGAGTTAGTCTTCAAGAGGGTCTAGTTTTTGTCTATATACTTTATTTCTATTTAAGTTACAACTCTCGTTCTTCTGAAACCTTTTATTGGATCGAGTTGTAATCTTAAACCCGATGGTGCTTTGATACTTTTGATGCATTATGCTTTTGCTCTATGCTCGATTACAGATTGTTTTGATATTTGTTATGCTCGATCCTCGTGAGCTCGTTGAAAATCTTCATAGCAAATCGATTTGGGCTCTGATACTTATGAAAAAGTTTCAAATTCCTCATACGCATTGGGCTCTGATACTTTTTATGCATGCATTGCATAGCATCAAGCACCATATTTCATCATGCATTTCAAATTCTTCATATTATATGTCAAATCGTGTATGAATTACAAGATATAGGGGAGATCTCCATGATTCAATTCTTCAAATGTGCATTGCCTCAAAAGCAAATTCCTCACTATGCACATCTTGGGGAGTTCTTCTATATCTTGCAATCAAATCCTCATTATCGTATTTACACTTCATATGTTTATCCCGTTGAAAACTTAACCTATATTGTCATCAATCACCAAAAGGGGAGATTGTAAGTGCATCTAGTGCCCTTAGTGATTTTGGTGTATTGAAGACTTATAGGTTAAGTAACTAATCGTTTGTGAGTGTACACAGGTCTATAAGTCTATGAGGAGTTTGATATTTACGGTGAAAGTCGACCCCTAAAATGAAGTTCTTCAATGAAGACTTTGATATTCGAAGACTTTACGAAGACTTTGAAAGTGAAGAAATTGGTGTGACCTTGAAGACTTGGTATTCATTTGAGGAACATGAAGCGTGAAGACTTTTGTTTTCGTAGTTTCATTTTCTCTTTCTTGAGTCATAGGAAACACCGTCTTTGTTAAAGAGGGTCGAGAAATACTAAGGAAAAATTTCCATGTGATGCTCAACTCAAAATCCTACACCTACCAATCCCTTGAGTGAAGCTTTTGGAAATCTCATACAGTTCAGTCAATTTCTTGATGTGAGAGGCGAAGCTCTTACAGTGTTGAGAATTTATTCGGCGAGGAGTTAGGAATTCGCCGGTCTTGAATTGCCTACGATGAGAACATGATAGCCCGAGGAATTTGATGTTCAAAATTCCGACCGTTCTTTGTCTTCTTGCGTCGGCTGTCCCAAATATCTTATCCACCTAACGGTCATATCATTGAAGGGCATTTATGTCTTATCATGTCGGGCTGCTCCCTAGGCTATAAATAGCCGCCCCTACAACCACTAGTTGGTTGGCTGCTCGAAGAACTTGACACTTGTCATTTGAGAGCAACCCATCCTCGAGGAATTTGGCGAAAATCATCAAGTGAGTGAGAAACCCAAAACCAAACCCTACAAACCCAAAGTGATTGAGCATCTTGAAGAAATTGATCCTGCGTGGATCCGGCGCTTTTACCTTTGAAGATTGTGCTTCTTCCAGACGGTTAGGCGTCAAGGTCTAGAAACATCAAGAGGAATTGTGGATCGCCGAGTGACCAAGTATGTGAAGGTTTGGAAGTCGCTGAAGACTTACCACGAGTGATTGGACGAGGTCTGCGTGACCTTAGTTCAAGGAGAATACGGTGAGGACTTGGTGTCTGAGCTGCGTGCTTTCGGTGTTGGGTGTCCGGGACTGCATGTCCTCGAGTTTAAATACTCAGCCGCTCCAACCAGACGTACAACTGAGACAGCAGTTGGAACTAGTCTACCAAATCATTGTCTTCACCAACCTAACTGGTTCTATTTCCTCAACCCTCTCATTTCCTCATTACTATGTTGAGTGATTGTTCATATCTGTGTTTGAAGACTTTGAGTGAAGACTTTCTCAATTTCCTCAGTTCAATTTCTTCAGTCTGTTTGTCTCCATCTTGTGTTATCCTGTGATTACGCTTTCTGTACTCTGTGATTGTCTTCATTTCATCATGATGACTATGCTTGTAATTTGTTATGCTTACTTCTGAGTACTTATTCCGCTGCATGTAGTTCTTCGCTAAGGAATTTCCTCACCGGCAAATTCCTCAGTGAAGAATTTGTAAAATTCTCAAAAATCGCCTATACACCCCCCCTCTAGTCGATATAACGCACTTTCATCCACACTTAAAATGCATCTATACACTACATCCGTATGTAATTCATAATGGAATCCCTACAAAGACTTATATTTAGGAACGGAGGGAGTACTACCAAGGTGCGTTAAATCAACACATGCAAGTATCAAAAGAAGAGTCATGGCATGCATGCATGCGTTGTAATTAATGCATCAGTAAAGGCAAATTATTGAAATATATCGAGTGCAGTGCTTTGATGTGTCGCGTCAACTCGTACATCAACGAGAAGTTTGATTATCCTCTCCCCCACGGACTTAACTGCACCTGCCTTTGGTTGTATGACAGGTTGGCCACACACCTATCAGGCCCACCTGTCATACATGCAAAGGCAGGATCGTCCCTACCTCACCCATGAGCGTGGTGGCTAGCAAGACTAGGAGAAGCTTTCGCTACACGCTCTCCCTCCCGCACGCGGTGGACATGCAACAGTTCAATCGGTGTCAGATGGCCAGAAGCGTACTGTAGTACTCCTCAAGTGCAGTAGTACTCCATCATTATTCGACATCCCGAAGAGGCGAAGAGCCAAGTGCAGCCCGGACGCTCGTGTGGCAGTTTCATGTGTAGAGTAGTCTAGGATAGCGTGTACCGTGCCTGTAAGCTTAAAATCATTGGGGTCGGCTCCATGCTATGTGGTCGTATCGAAGTTTTTAAAAAAATTAAAATAGTCTTCTGGCCCTACCTGTCACCCTGGTGATTGTAGTTTGCACGCTCATCTGGTCAAGACAGGAATATATATTTTAATTTGTTTTTTTTCGAAAAGGGGGGACTCCCCAGCCTCTGCATCAGAACGATGCATACAGCCACATATATTTTAATTTGTGGTGGGTAAATGTTAGAGGTTGCAGCAAATATATTGTACCTCTGGGTCTTTCAGCCAAGTTTAGAGGCAAGCATGTGGGGCCGGTGCTATGATGTGTCGCGTCAACTCGCATAACGAGGAGAAGCTTGATTTTACTACGCCTTCTCCCTCGCCCATGCGTGTTGCTCGTAAGCGAGGACAGGCTTTTGCTTAGTAGTATTTCTACAACAAGCTCCGTCCCGCTCGCGGTGGACGGACATGCAGGAGTGGATTCGACAATTGTAGAAGCAGTAGTAGTAACATCATTGTTCGTCTTCTTGAAGAGGCGAAGAGCCAAGCGCAAACCGAGCGTTGCGATTCGCGAACATTGAGCACGCATATAGCCAGAGCTCTTGCATGAGACAAAATTGCTATGTGAGCCCACTATTGTACTAGTACGTACAACTACTTGCTAGTATAGCCCTGTAAACCAGAAAGGAGTATTTGCCCTTCTAGAGATTTCAACAAGTGACTAGACTACACCGAGACGGAGTACATATGGAGCAAAATGAGTGAATATGCACGTAAATAAATATGTACTAGTTCTATCATTTTCCTCTCCGAGGTGCACAATATTGAGTACACTGACTAGTCTCTTTTTGACACGCATTTACGTTTTTTTTGACACAATACAGACGCAAGCGCTCATATACACGCGCATACACTCACCCCTATGAACGCACACACGCACGGCACTATCATCTTGAAATTTACGAAGTCACCATAGGCACCTCGTCAACGACGGGTCCATAGGTGCTTGAATGCCAAGGAGGAAGAGGGTAGCGGTTCCCGAGATGTTGAACGGTCAATGATGCATCCTCAATTACATGCAGAGGGAATTAATTGGAGAAGCAGAATAGAGCCAGCAGGATGTGAATGCAACAGAGTTGACTCTCATATAATAAAGGCGCCCCACCACTCCAATCCATCTACTCCCAAGTCTCTGCGCAACACTGCTCACTCCAATCCAAGACCAAGTGACCAGAAGCCACAAGCACCTATGGAGGCGATGGACGCGAGCGGCAGTCGGCTGTGCCAAATCATCCAAGCGCCGGCCTGCGCCTTCCGCACCGTGCAGATGTTTTCGGACAGTCTTTGGCGACCCGCGAGCATCGTAGCCCTCGCCGACGCCGACTTCGCCTCTCGCATGGGCGACATGATGGTCAACTCCATCCGCAAGTTCACCGCCGTCAAGAAGCGCGGACGACCTTGCCATCTTGCTCCAGCCAGCGCCCGGGCTCCTCATTGCCTGCCACCCTCATCGGCCTACATGGTGACGAACTCTTTCAAGCCCTGGTGGCCTGCACGTCGGAGGTCGCGACAAAGAATGTGCACCTCGAGGCTGCGCGCCGCGCAGCTCTCGCCATGCAAGAAACCGCCGACCTGCACATCCACGTCACGAGGAAATCGTCTACATAGGCCACTACAAGGCAGCGAGGACAGAAATCGTTGGCCTTCTTCCGTGGCTGGAATCTTTGGGCGCCATTGTTGAAGCACGTCGACCAGCCACAAAGCCGCTGCTACTTAGGCGCGTTCGGTGGGCGGCGCTCGAGTCGAGGAGGTGGGCGTCGTCGATGGATGCATCTCTTCTTCTTGCCTCATGTAACCAACACTGCATCGCCCCGTGGCCTTAATGTTTTATTAGTATAGTACTCCCTCCGTTCCCAAATATAAGTCTTTCTAAAGATTCCAGCAAGTGACTACTACATACGGAGCAAAATGAGTGAAACTACACTCTAAACTATGTCTACATACATCTGTATGTTGTATTCCATTTGAACTAGTATCTAAAAAGGCTTATATTTATGAACGGAGGGAGTATATTGCATTTTTATTCCAGTTGTAACATTTTCACTGTGAGGTGGGGCCGCAGTTGAGCAAACCCACCCCGCCCAACCGGAGTAGAAGAGAGAAACGAGGGAGGAGAGCTAGCTGTAGCACGGACGCTGTTGTCAGATGGGACTCGTGTTTATAGAATAGGACTACAGAGCACTCGTGCCTCTTTTTTTTAGGGAAAAATTAGTCGTATGTCTAGTACTACCACTAGTTGGGTGCGTGCGACCTATAACTGTCATCACTTTAGGTTTCCTTTTCGAACCGCGGCTACGCTTCACAGTACATATTTTTCACGCATTTATCCTCCTATATGTACTCCTAGGCTATTTCCACGTGCTCCCATTCGCCGACATGTGGGACATAGAGCATCTGGGTCGTAGTGCATGCACGACTCGGAGCATATGCTGGGGTACTTTACATTTCAGACCTCACAAATTACATGCAAACCCCCCGCAGAAGAATAAATAAATGAATGAATTACTACATGAAACCGGATTATTTTCGTGGAAACCGGAGCACGTTCATTAAATTTTGGACATAACACGTTTATAGAAAATGACCGGACCTAAACCAGTCTGAGGGCCTCTTTGATTTTTCCCGCAAATAAGGGCCTCTTTGATTTGTAGGATACTAAAAACACAGGAATGAGGAGTAACTCAGTTAGAGGTTAGAGTTAGATTCTAACCCTGAACTAACTCTAAACCAAAGAGGTGTATGGATGGCAGGGTTAGATTGACAATAAATGCTCTATCTCAATCATTTGACTACTTTGGACACTATTTTTAGTCAGACTAAAATAAGTCCCTTGGATCCAAGCACCCTCTTGGTGTGGTCGGCTCTTCTGTGGCCTCCTCCGCTCATAATTGACATAAACGAACCATCTATACAAATCAAGCATGCAAAACATGATAATTTTTACTTTGTCCATACAAATGAGATATCCCACTTAAACATACAAGTCGTCAATCAAACTTAACAAAATAAAAAAGCACTTCATGAAACAAAGAATGAGCTAACTCATCATGGAAGTTGTTCACGATAGGGAGGGAGCCCGGAGCCCCTCACGCACCGAGGGAGGAGCTCGCCATCGTCGCTCTGGAGGAAGGCTCTGTAGAGCCCAAGCCCCGGGAACCCCTCCGGCGCCGGCCCTTGCGAGTTGAGGTCGACACCGGCATGGGTAGCAGGGCCGCTTTCCGCCGAATGGGAACTTAATCTTTGGGCCTCTAGAAATAATGCAAGCTTCTAACTAAAATACCTAGACAGGCGAACTGAATCTTTGGGCCTCTAGAAATAATGCAAGCCTGAAACTGAAATACCTAGAAAGGTGAACTGAATCTTTGGGCCTCTAGAAATAATGCAAGCCTGAAACTAAAATACCTAGAAAGGTTAACTGAATCTTTGGGCCTCTAGAAATAATGCAAGCCTGAAACTAAAATACCTAGAAGGGTGAACTGAATCTTTGGGCCTCTAGAAATAATGCAAGCCTGAAACTGAAATACCTAGAAAGGTGAACTGAATCTTTGGGCCTCTAGAAATAATGCAAGCCTGAAACTGAAATACCTAGAAATGGGAACTGAATCTTTGGGCCTCTAGAAATAATGCAAGCCTGAAATTGAAACACCTAGAAAGGTGAACTGAATCTTTGGGCCTCTACAAATAATGCAAGCCTGAAATTGAAATACCTAGAAAGGTGACTTGAATCTTTGGGCCTTTAGAAAGATTTATTACCTCCTCAAGCAGCATCATACAATTCCATGCGTGCACCACAAATCTATAGCAAGTTTGATCAGGATCTACTTTTCCAAATCAGAATTAGCGATAGAGCAAGAAAGATCAATGATATGGCCGTGAGACAGAGAAGGAACGAACAAACTCACCCCTCTCGCGACCTCCCTGGTAGACGCGCCGCCACAAGCACGCGTGAGGGAGAAAACGACTGGTGAAGGGGGAGCGGGGTGACCTTCGAAGGTCGGAGGGAGAGGGCGACCAGAGTAGGGCGGCGGAGGCCGGAAGGAGAGGGCGGCCGGAGGAGAGAGAGGGCGAGTGGCGCTTGGGCGGGTGGCCCTATGGGGAACAGAGAGGAGTCGTGCGAGAGGGGAGTGGGAGCGATCTGGTGCGGGCAGGTGAGATTTTTTTTGGGGAGCGATCTGGTGTGGGCAGGTGAGATTTTTTTAGTTCTCTTTTAGTGGGCCCGAGGATAACTAACCCAATTAGAACCTCTCCACCGGGCTAGTTTTTTTAGCTGGGTTAGAGCAAACTAGCTCAAACTAACCCCTCTTGTTACGATAATTTGAGGCTATTTCAACCCAAACTAGCTCTAACTCAGGGATCCAAACAAAGAGGAGTGTTACTGTACATGCTACAGTGTGGACCGTAGCACATTGTTTTTATGGCCATATCAACACATTGTTTTCTACTACTGGTTCACTGGGCTACCGTGGTTCGCACTGTTGGTTCACTGGGTTGCCGTGGTTCGCACTCCTCCCACCTGAGTAGTACTCCCTCCGTTCCTAAATATAGGTCGTCGTAGATATTTCACTGTGGACCACATACGGATGTATATAGATGCATTTTATGTGTAGATTCACTCATTTTTCTCCATATGTGGTCCATAGTGAAATCTATCCAAAGACTTATATTTAGGAATGGAGGGAGTATTATAGTACTAGTATATACCGCATCATTCTTTGCTCCTTCTTACAACTCCGACATGTGGGAGAGCCAACATCCGGGTCGACGTGTCATGCACCAGATTAGAACGCGGAACGGAAGGGGGGCATCACCCCGGTCGGAGCGCCAGTAATTCATGACTATAGTGAGTGGTCATATCACAAGTCTTTCCAGCAGTAACGCCGTCAAATCACACAGCCCCACTCGCTCACCCTCCTCGCCTCTCTGTCAAACCGCCTACCCGAAAACTGCCGCGCGTACTGCCGGGAAAAGCCCCGCCCTTAACTTTTAACTACGCGAAAATAGTTCGAGCTTGTTCGTTCGATATAAATACAGTACTTACTGTGTGTTTATTCACCAGTAGTAAGTAGGAGTCGTAGAGTAGTCACCTTAAATAGAGAGTTTCTTTTCTTTAATGCCACGTACACAAATTGAAATACTTGTTGTGGAAAGAAAAAAGATAATCACTCCACTATATATGGATGCAGGGGCCTGAGCGCTTGCTTTACTAGGGTTGCTCTCTTCATTCTCTCATCCTCTCCAGATATAAACAAGACAGCGGTAGCGACATTTTCTCTCTGCTCACCGCTGGTCACAGATCCAGCCGGATCCCTTCGGCCGATGTGTGTTGAGGACTAAAAGGTGCATCGTTCACGCGGTCATCGCCGCCGAGGGAGGAAACCCATAGCTGCCGGAGGGGCCCGATCCTCTGCCCGTGCCGTTCTCTCTGACACATCGCCAGCTCGGGAGGTCCTCAGACCCTTCTTCCTCCTGCCAGTATTGTCCGCAGATCCGACTGCCGCCGCCGACATCCAGCGACCCTCGGTATAAGTTCTTGAAGCGGCCTTGCTCTCGCCCCAGCCCCCACGTGTGCGCATGTGCATATTTTTCTACTCCCATCAACTCTTCCAAAGCCACCTAAATTTCTAGTATTATTAGACGTAAAGCTACTTCATGCATTCGAATCTAGGGCTTTGTTCAAACAACGAAGAAAGGGGGAAAGTTGTAGCATGAATCTAGGACTTGATTCAGAGAGGAAATAATATGGTGAAAGTAGTAGAGACCGGATACCCAACCGGTCTCTTGGTTGAAAAGGGAAATAATGGGAAAACGCAGTACAAACGGACAAACTAGATAAGGAACAGATCTATTATTGGTTCAAAAAAGGATAGAAAGTGGCGGCTGGTGGACAAATCAACAGAGTATGTCCAAGATTAGATTTGCTGCCATCACATAGTAAAAGGTCTCCGGGATTAGATTTGCTGCCCTCACATAGTAAAAGGTCTCATGATTAGATTTGTTGCCCTCACATAGTAAAAGGTCTCAGGATTAGATTTGCTGCCCTCACATAGTAAAAGGTCTCCAGGATTAGATTTGTTGCCCTCACATAGTAAAAGGTCTCGAGGATTAGATTTGCTGCCCTCACATAGTAAAAGGTCTCGTGATTAGATTTGCTGCCCTCACATGGTACAAGGTCTCGTGATTAGGTTTGCTGCCCTCACATAGCGTGAACAAGCTCGGCATCACCACTTTATGCCTCCTTGTAGGTACATTGTCTTGATCGCCCACCGTCGCATGTCCTTATACCAACCTTTTGTTGTTGTTAATGTAAGGGCGCATGTAAAATGAAGCGATCACACTGTTACCTTAGGGACATGTCTAACCAGTGTTATTGTTAATCTAATGCCTCCAGTGATAAGATGCAATTAAACTGTGTTACAAATGGCACTCCTGCTGTTTTCCCCAGTATGATAAGTAAGTTGCTCCTTTACGCTGTTGAGTGTCCTGGTGTCCCCACGGTCCCATGCCCTTAAACCAACTCTTTAGCTGCTATTGATTTACTGTGTCTGGTAAACAAGCAATGCCACCATTAAAGTAATCCCATATTTGAGGAATCTCATTGTTGATCGTAATGCTTCTGGTAACATGAAGCATTGCTAACGTTTTAAAATTTCTACTGTCCTTGCGTGATTTCCATGAACATAATTAAGATGCTTCTTTTCATTTTGTATATGTTTCGTATATTCTTATTGACCAGAAACTGTTTACTTTCTATCATTTTGTGCAGATAGGGATATCCATTTCACCTTGTTGCTATTGTCACCTTTTGGTGAACTGCACAAAACACTTTTTTTGGAATGAGTGTCTTGTGCTTTTCAACTAAAATGTCACGTGGGAAACATCTCTCAATTTTGGTGGAACTGCACAAAATAGTGATTGGAGTTTCCAAAATCTCCGTCAAGTTCTGCTGGTAATCTCGTGCAACATTTTATTAGCCTTTGCAAGATGGAGCCGTCACTGTCACCACAATGGCACTTTATTTTAGTGGAACTGCACAAAAGGATAAGAAAATTATAGTTGCACCTTACATGAGCCGGACAGCCAACCTTAATGTTCCTCAATTTTAGTGCAACTACTAATGAAGAACCAGCCAGCTCACAAGAGCAAGTACTTCTTGCTAGCTGAATGATGCAATCATTGCTTCATTTCAGGTGAACTGCAGAAAAAGGCGCATGAATTGAATCATGGAACTCCAGGCAGACCTCATCCAAGTAGAGCTGGAGGTTGAGTTCAAGGAGGCCACTGTTAAAGCGAAATCATGCTCTCCTATCTCCTTGTTTGTGTTGTGCAAACATGTTGTGCAAACAGGAATACTCAACTGCAGATGTTGTGACGGTTAAGAGCATTCGCCAAGTTCTTCAATTGTATGACATGGCTAGCCAAGATGGATTTAATCCCGATATTCACTTTATCAAAAGGCTCTAATGGGTTGGTTCTGAATCTTGCAAGCTGGGAATCAGTGAGATGTGTAGGCATATTTGTTGTACTTATTATTTGAATCTTATTTGTTGGTTCTAAATCTTGCAAGATGGGAATCAATGAGATGTGTAGGCATCTTTGTTGTACTTATTATTTGGATCTTATTTGTTGGTTCTGAATCTTGCAAGCTGGGAATCAATGAGATGTGTAGGCATCTTTGTTGTACTTATTATTTGGATCTTATTTGTTGGTTCTGAATCTTGCAAGCTGGGAAACACGGCATGATGATGCAGAGGACAACAACCATAACAAATGGTTCAAACTTGGTAGTATTATCTTTGTGAAAGTGCGACAAATGTGTTGATCGTGTGCGTCCTGAGAATAATAATTCTAATTGTTGTGCATGTTGATCCTGTGGCACTGATAGAACGAGCCAATGCATTGCTTGTTTTAAGTATAAATTTCTATTAAAGCTAATTAAATTTAAGTAAAGTGACCACTAACTCCTGTTATTACAAGTACCAATCTGACCCGCCGTGAACCGGCGTGTGGCGGAGTAGGTTTCTTAATGGAGGCGTTTGAATGCGCCAAGGTGCATCTTCTGCCGGGCATGCAGCGGACGAGGAGGGTAGTAATTGTTGTCGCTGTACATACTCACCATCGTTGAATCCAGTTCCCAAGAGCTGAAAAACGAACTGCTGCCGCCGCCACACACTCGTTCACTCGAAGAGACTCAATGGCGATCCGAGGGGTGAGCTCTGCTGGATATGGACTTCAGCAAGGAGTTAGTTCGCCGTTCAGTCCTATGGCTGCACCAAGTTGAATGTGATGTACACCAACGACACGGACTCGGTGAAGCTCGCCTCGCCTCAATCCTATGGCTGCACCAGGTTTCGAGCATTCTCCCGTTTCATCGGCAGCGCCGATCGCACCTTCGCCACGGTGGAGAGAAGGAAGAACGTGACGATTCAGCCATCGGTGCAACAAGCTTGTCGACATCCGAAGCATTACAAGATCATCGAACGGGCAGGAGAAGGACTCCGTGGTTGACCTCGCTGAGACCATCATCGACCCCTGATACGCCAACATGAAAGAAGACGACCTGAACACGTGGGAGGTACCTCGAATCTAGCCTACATAACCTACGCGGCCAAGGACGCATACGCATGCTACGACATGTACAGGCAGATCTTGGACATGAGGGCGTGTCTGCTTCCCGTAACCGACGAGTACATGGACTGCCCCTACTTTTGCACACGGACAAGCGTCATGATCAAGCGTGCCAGGAAGGTCTAGATGTTGTACTTTATCTGTTTATAAGCACCTTTATCATCTGAGTGTTTCATGCATTAGCCTATGTGTCGTAATTATCTGATTTGTCCGAAATATTTCTTTTAAGAACCCATTAACCTGATTGTTTTTTTAGTGGCTATTTGCTTATGTATGTAAACTAGTTCACTTGTCCGTAAAAAAACTAGTTCACTCGGCTGCCGTGCTTTGAATCTCCTTCCTCCAAACATATTCCTCTCCTCGTGGACCCAGCAGGTCTCTGAATTTTCTCCCACTTCCTTTTTGATGTAAACTGAGTTTTCTCCCAAGACTTTCCCTAGAACCAACTCAACTGCCCCCGTCTAGCCTAAAAATAATAATACCCCACGTACTATTAACTCATCAAAATTAAAATGATATTTTATTTCATAAGTTGAAAGTTCTTACAAAATAATAATAATGATTGTTTATATATAACTTGCCAAGTTAACTCCTAGTGATTGCGTACATAAGCTTGCAAAGATTTTACTGACGTGCAATCATGTGTTTATGTTTTTATAACATTTCTCCGTCTAGCCCAACATGATATTCTCACCCAGCCCAGCAAGGCCGCGGACTTTGAGAAAAATGCAAATGGGATTTAAACGGGCTGCATAGATGCTACATCATTGTTTCACCCAGCCCACCAAATGGACTAAAAAACAAATGGACTGGCTAACATGTGGGCCGAGAGGGTGAAGTTTAAGAAGGCGTTGGATTTACATCCAATGGCCGGCATTCTTCTTCAATCTCTCGTCTTCTTCCCCCAGCGCTGCCGGAACCGCCTGCTCCAGCCTTCAGCGTCCAGCGGCGTTGTTTTACGCTCCTCAGCGAAACACTAACCCGACGACGGCCAGTCCATCCCTCCACTCTGCACCTCCTATTATTCTCTGCCGAGTGTAGGCCCACCCCGCACCCGAACCAGTCAAGTTTCCCACTCCTCTCCATCAGCGACTCCACTGCCGCGTCTTCCTGATCTCCGGGTCGTTCCAGTCTGGGGCCTCGCCGTCGTCCACCGCCTCGGTGCGCTCGGCGCGGCGTGGTCAACATACAAGAGTCATCGGAAGAGGACTGTACCTGGAGAGCCTGACGCCTGGGACCCACGAGGTCCATGGTCGCACGCAAGGAAAGTTCCTCCTTATTACGCACTGTACGTGCACTATACGTGGGAAGGGCTTCTGTATTTCACGAAAAAATGTTCCCCCCGCTGACAGGTCGGACCCACCAGCTATATCTTCGCACGCAAGGAAGTGCCTCCTTATTACGCACCAAAAAATGAATACCCCCTGCTAGCTGGGACCCACCATAGTGGGTGGCTGACTTGTGGGCCTACTAAGTTGACGAGGACGGAGGGCTTTGTCAACTTAGTCAATATGAACAATTCTAGCTCCAGTGACCGTACGATGTCCATCCAACGACAATAGTGCTTCTTCAACCTCTGGTCTTCTTGCTCTAGCCGCCCAAAGCAGCGCCGATCGTGCCGCGTGCTCCTGCCTCTCGTGGCCGGCTATGATGCCGCAGAGGCCTCACCGCCCCCTACTACTCCCACCGCTGGCCCAGGGTATCCCTCTACTCACCCACACCCCCTGTTATTCTACGGCAACGGCAGCCTCACGCCGCAGCCGAACCAGTGAACCCTCATACTCCTCTCCACGTGGGCATCCACTGCCGCGTCTTCCCCGGCTCCGCATCGTCCCCTTCCTAGGCCTCGCCGTCATCCACCGCCTTGGTGCTCTCGGCGCGGCGTGGTCAATGTGGTCAACGACCGACTTCCATCGGAAGAGTATCAGACGTGGAGAGGTCGACGGTGGGTCCACGGCCACAGCCCAGTTTGTTTGTGATTTGCCAAGTAAGTCGCTTTGTCAGGCCTGTTGGGCTGCAAATCTTTCAAGACGAGGAGAGCTTCATTCGGCTGGCCGAGAAAATGGCCTATCAGTAATGAGAAATGGGTTATACATTTTTAAAACACATCAAACCGACAATTAGTTTCAAATATCTTTTTTCATTTCGAGATCTTAAATTACATTAATTTTTATGCATGGAGAATTTGTTGGATTTTATATTGATATACATTATTTTTAAAATCAGTTTGAATGTGAGTCGAAATTTCTGGATTAAAAACAGTTCGGACCGCACCGAAATATGCAAAATTTCGTATAATTTTTTAACTGTGGCCACAATATGGGTTGTAATGCTAACAAAAAGAATATGGGCTCCAAAAAAAACCTTAAGAATTAGCAAATGGGTTGTAAATTATTAGAAATAATGGCAGATGGGTTGTATGTTGTTTTCCACAGATTTGAGGCTTTCCTAAAAAGGTTGACGATAAGCAAGGATCGTTGGATGGCCATCCAACGGCCGTCGTCTTCTTCAATCTCTGCTCTTCCTGCTCCAAATGCTCAAACAAGCGCCAGTGGACTGCTCGCTCCCTCCTTCCGCTGCCGGCTGTCTTGTTGCTGTGCAGCCTCACCGCCCCACCGTACTCCCATCGCTGGTAGAGTCATCCTCTACTCACCCACACTGTTGTTATTCTCCGACGACGGCAGACGAACCAAGAAACCCCAGACAACAGATCCCCTCCGTGGGAAACAACTGCCGAGTCTTCCCTGCCTCCGTGTCGTTCCTTCCTAGGCCTCGCCGTCGTCCACCGCCCTGGTGCTCTCGGCGCGGCCTGGTCAACGTGGTCAACGACCGACATGCATCTGCAGTGGACTGTACGTGGAGAGGCCGACAGCTGGGTCCATGGCCGGACGCAAGGAAATGCCTCCTTATTACACGCAAAATAATGATTTCTCCACCTAACATCAGGGACCCACCGAAAGGGCCTCTGTATTTCGCAAAAAAACGTTACCGCCGCTGACACCTCGGACCCACCAGCTATATCTTCGCACGCAAAGAAGTGCCTCCTTATTACGCACAAAAAAAATGAATACTCCCCCTGTTAGATGGGAACCAGTATAGTGGCAGGATGACTTGTGGGCCTACTAAGTTGACGGGGACGGAGGGCTTTGTCAACTTAGTCAATATGCACGATTCTAGCTCCAGTGACCGTACGATGTCCATCCAACGGCCGTAGTGCTTCTTCAACCTCTGGTCTTCTTGCTCCGGCCGCCCAAACCAGCGCCGGTTGTGCCTCGTGCTCCGCCTCCCGTGGCCGGGCTGCGATGCGGCGGAGGCCTCACCGCCCCTACTACTCCCACCATCGGCCAGGCCATCCTCTACTCACCCACACCCCTCGTTATTCTGCGGCGACGGCAGCCTCACACCGCAGCGAACCGGTGAACCTCGTACTCCTCTCACGCTGGGCATCCATCGTCGCGTCTTCCCGGCTCGCGCCGCCCCTTCCTAGGCCTCGCCGTCGTCCACCGCCCTAGTGCTCTCGGCGCGGCGTGGTCAACGTGGTCAAGGAATGGCTTCCATCGGATGTGGACTGTACGTGGAGAGGATGACAGCTGGGTCCACGGCCGCAGCAAGGAAGTGCCTCCTTATTACGCGCAAAATAATTATTCCTCCACCTGACAGCCGGGGACCCTCCGGACGGGCCACCGTATTTCGCGAAAAAAATGTTTCCCCCTGACTGCTGGGACCCACCAGCTACATCTTCGCACACAAGAAAGTGCGTCCGGGCAAAAAAACGATTCGCCCCCCTGACTGCTGGGACCCACCAGCTACATCTTCGCAGGCAAGGAAGTGCCTGACAGTCGGGACCCACCTAGTCGAAGCGTACGTAGCGTTGTCATTCTGGTCGCAAACATGTACGTACATACTGGTCGTTGTAGAGGCGCGCATGTGTCGTAGTAGAGGCACGCACGTAACATGTATACGTACGTATAGCGACGAGGGTGCAAGAAAGAAAATACGGCCACGTACGTACATACAGGCAGGTTCTGGAACGCCTATCGCACATACGTACATGGTTGGGTCGGAACGGAGAAACAGCGTCGTCGTCATGTTCATGGGGAGCCAACCGGCTCGGTCGGAACGGAATGCGTGGTCGTGTTCATCGGGAGGGCTTGGACGGAATAGGCGATGGAAGTGAGGCCTGGCATACCGCACAAAGGAGGAAATGGACCTCCTACATTCGGAACAGGGTCCTGTTGATCGGGAGGGGTGTGGCGTACCGCAAAACGGAGGAAACGGACCTCCTACGGTCGAAACGGGGGTCCTGTTGATCGGGAGGGGTGTGGCGTACCGCAAAACGGAGGAACCAGACCTCCTACGGTCGAAACGGGGGTCCTGTTGATCGGGAGGGGTGTGGCGTACCGCAAAACGGACGAAATGGACTTGTGTTGGAGTGCTACGGTCGAAACGGGGGTCCTATTCATCGGGAGGGGTGTGGCGTACCGCAAAACGGGACTCCACGAGATACTGTTCATCTCCACTGTCGACCTCCTCCAGCCTCCACGGGCTACCGTTGACCTCCTCCAGCCTCCACGGGCTCCTGTTCATCCAGCCTCCACCGCGCGCTACTCCACCGCCATCGCTCAACCACCCTCCACGGGCACCCCTCCATCGCCTCACTGTTCATCCAGCCCTCCACACCACGGGTCCTATTCAACCACCCTCCACGGCCACCCTCCACCGTCTCACTGCTCATCCAGCCCTCCACACCACGAGGTCCTGTTCATCCGAGGCAACGCCACCGCCATCGCTCATCCAACCCCCCCCGCCCGCAACACTCACTGCTCATCCAATCGATCGGCTTGATTAGCAGCAGAGCGGCGAATCGCCCATCGGGTTCGATTAACGACCATCGATCGATCGCCGGGTTCATGAACGCGTAGCCTGCAATGCAATCGCCGGGTTCGATTAGAGCCCAACGCCTCGCCGGGTTCGATTAGAGCCAACGCCGACACACGCGCAGCGTCGTGTACGAGAGAACGCGCATCGCCGCCCCGACCTCCCACCGTAACCGCAACTCCCGAAATTTTCCTCGCCTCGCTTCAACCACGGTTTTTTTCGTCATGGACGGCCCAAAGAATGTCATGCGATTGCGTCTCCGCCCGCCCAGACTTAAAAGCCCATTTTCTGTCATGATTTTTGTCATAGAAGTAGGAGCCCACCACATCTATGATGATACCGGTTTTGTCACAATTATCGTCATAGAAGTGTCATATGTAGACATGTAAAAAAATTCGTTCAGCCCAAAATGTCACGGATGTGTCTTTTTTTGTAGTGCATGCTATCATGTTTGGTTAGACAACATAAATATGAATTATTTAATGCCCTCTTTATTCCCCACTATCCATTGCACCTGCTATCATAATGATGTCTATACTTTCAATTACTTTTCTTGTTTATCACCATTTGAATTGGAGAGCGTGATGGCGTATCTCAAGGGAGTAACAACACGGTCTTCGTAAAAGATAGTGCTACCAGTTGATGCAGATAGAACCATGGTTGTACTTGCCCAAGGACCAGATCCACCACACATAACCCAGACTCGCAGATTGTACCCCTACCCAGTTAGGATGAGAACCAGCTACACCCCTTCTAACCCCAACCCCAGCAGATAGTAACCCAGCTCCAGTTGACACAAAGACCGTCTCCACCACAGAGCACCCAAACACGAGCAGTTAGTAAGGGAACTGCAGTGCCCAAAGCACGAGGACCACCACTTCAATCCCAACTCAACGCTTAAAGGAGAAGAAGATTTGTTCTCGTGTCAGGTTCTGTAGCTATGGTTCATACTCCTTTGTTGTTCCATTATTGTATTTACTCATACCAACTATTTTCAAATTTGAAGGATGGAATTGAAACTCCAATGGGCAATGGTATGTTTTAAACCTGTTTCTTTAACTGGTTTCTTTGTTGTAACCTGCTCTATGTTGATTTCAGTTTCAATTGAATAAACACTTATGTTCTCATGTCATGCACATTACAAGTGTTGTTATTGCTCTATAGTTACCCACACTTATATTCTGTCTATTATGCTTTGTCTTGAACAAATATTATTTGAACTGTGTCTCTATCTTGATTTGGCAACAAAACTAGAATGATATAGACCATAAAGTGACCATGGTACATAGATATATGTTTGTTTCATGTTGTTATCCTGTCCACTTTACTACTGAACTCATTTACCAAAATGAGTTTCATATACAACATGGTAAACATGTGATGTGTCCGCTTGTTTCTCTTTTAGAATGCGGACAAAATATTGGAGAACGATGCCGCGTTATCCAATGGTAAAGGAAGTAATGCAGATAAGGTTCAAGATAGTGAGACATCCTGTTGGTCTCCAAGAAAGCTGATAAAAACTATCTTGACGCAAAGTGAGGGAACCCAAAAGTCCTGTCTTGATGTAGTGTTCGAGAGTCTATGGCCACTCTGCTGGCACAAGCTCTTGAACTCGCTGCCGAATCAGTTCGTCTTCTTGAGTCTCAACTTCAAGTTGAAAGACATCGATCGATGTCTTTGCGACAGAAGTCAAGGACCGAGGAAGTCCCCGCAGAATTCAGATGCATATTTTCTGGTGCAAAGACAAGCGGTGGAGGATTTAAGCGCCAAACAAGAGAAAGTTAATAAGCTTGCTAAGCATCCGCCAAAGATTATGGGTCCCTGTGATATTGTTTCTTGCGATCTTCGAAGTGGTTTCAGTTCTGGATTTGTTTTGTCTTGGCGTTTATTTGCGTTGGTCGCCAACTTTGACAACCAAATGTATATGATATGCTGCTTTGTTCCCTATATTTGCACTGGTGGCGAACTTTGATGCCCAGTGGATGTAATATGTGTAATAGCCGTGATAGCCTAGCATAAGTTGCTTGCTTATTTATTTCCTTGTTGTCTTGTTTTTTTCTTTGCTTGTAGTCAGTGCAGTTCTTTTTCCGCGATTTGCTAGTGGCTGCAATAACCTATTTTTAAAACTAGGCCACAATAACCATGGGCTAATATTTATCAGAGTGACTTTGGGCCTCCTACGGGCCATAGAAACAGTGGGCCTTCTACGGGCCGTAGAAACAGTAGGCCTTCTACGGGCCGTACAAACAATGGGCCTTCTATGGACCATAGAAACAATGGGCCTTCTACGGGCCGTATCTTCAATGGGCCTTATACGGGTCAGATCGATCGACACAAACATGGGCCAATAACAGGCCGCATTATGGCCATAAACGGGCTAGAGTTGGAATCGCCCGTTCATGGGCCGACCATAACGGGCCATCGTTAATAGGCCGTATTTGATGACGCTATGAAAACGGCGCAACGTATTAACAGACCACAAACGGGCCGACTGTAACCACGGGCTGGATTTGGCCCACAAGCAGAAAATGACAGTAACGGGCCGTAAGTAAACGAATGCTAGAAATGAGCCCAAGAATAAATGGGCTCTGAGAAGGCCAAAAGATAACATTGGCTGGAAACGGCCCAACTGAATAACGGGCCCTTAATGGGTATAAAGTGATACATTGTTCATTACGGGCCAGTTTCACCATGGGCCGTTAATGGGTGTAAAGTGATACACTGTTCATTGCGGGCCAGTTTCACCATGGGCTGTTAATAGGCCAAGAGTTACATAGGGCCTTGTCGGTGTCAAAACCGGCGGATCTCGGGTAGGGGGTCCCGAACTGTGCGTCTAGGCGGATGGTAACAGGAGACAAGGGACACGATGTTTTACCCAGGTTCGGGCCCTCTTGATGGAGGTAAAACTCTACGTCCTGCTCGATTGATATTGATATTGTGGATGTTTACAAGAGTGGATCTACCACGAGATCAAGGAGGCTAAACCCTAGAAGCTAGCCTATGGTATGATTGTAAGGGTTGTTGATGATGTCCTACAAACTAAATCCATCCGGTTTATATAGACACCGGAGAGGGCTAGGGTTACATAGAGTCGGTTACAATGGTAGGAGATCTACATATCCGTATCGCCAAGCTTGCCTTCCACGCCAAGGAAAGTCCCTTCCGGACATGGGGAGGAGTCTTCAATCTTGTATCTTCATAGTCTTGGAGTCCAGATGATGATGATAGTCCGGCCGATGATAGTCCGGCCGATGACGATAGTCCGGCTATCCGGACACCCCCTAATCCGGGACTCCCTCAGTAGCCCCCGAACCAGGCTTCAATGACGATAAGTCCAGCGTGTGTGTAGTCTTCGGCGTTGCAAGGAGGTTCTCCTTCAAGTTCTATGTACCGCCGAGCAGTGTCCAGCTTCCTCATCAATGTTGCGCGTCTTGGCTTCCACGCCCAATAATGGCCTTCTTCCACGCGTGTCGCGAATGTGAAAAGCCAGGTGTCTTTTATGTTTTACCCCTAGTTGTGCGAACAATCTGCCTATAAGGGAGGCAAGAATCCAGATCCAAATCACCATCTTCCTCTCGCAAATACTCATCGAGCGCCGACCAAGAATCCATTCCATCATGGACCGTCAACGCGACTCCTCTTCTCGCGCCCGGCCCTTTGCCGGAGATTGGAGGAGATGCTCTCTTCGCACAACGAGCTGGTGAAGCTCCAAATGGGGGATATCTCCTCCGCCTTCATGGTTCCGGTTCGAGCTGGCTGGCCACCTACAAAGGTGGGAAGCAAGCGGAGGTTACCCCAAATCCCAACAAAGGGGAGCGGTATGCTTCGTCCCCTATCGATAAGGGGCTCGGATTTCTGTACATCCATTCCTCCATGGGCTCTCGGAGTTCTACGGACTCCAGCTTCATCACCTCACGCCCGCCTCAATCCTGCATATTGCGGGTTATGTAGCTCTTTTGAGCTTTCTGGGCGCCGAGCCCCACTTGCTGTTGTGGAAGAGGTTGTTCGCCTTGTACCCCGCTCTCACGAGGGGTCCATATATCAAGTGGGCGGCGCCAAATATGGCGCATTGCGGGACCGGATATCCATCCGGAACCCCTAAGAAGGCGCCAAGACCGGCCTTCGGAATGGTTTACATAGAAGACGCCCGCTGCGGACCTTGTTCGGATCGGCCTCCCGGAGTTCAGCAATGCTCCTCTCAAGAAACGCCTTAGTTGGCGCCCCATGAGCCCCATCCGGAGGAAGACAAGAGCGCCCATTATTTGATGGGCGAATAAGGTTATCGCCCATGCCGGGTTGACCATGATTGGAATCATGGAAACATGCATTACGCGGGGTGCAGCCACTACAATCAGAGGCCACCCCATGTGGGATTTCAACGGGAGGACGATGCCACCCGTCATGGCCGCAAAAGGGCGGATTCGGCCAAGATCTGGTGACGATCTTGTTCGCCTGTATAAGGGGAGAAGGAGGATTTCTTCGAAGAACCCGTTAAATGGGTTTTCCATGAATAATCCCGGCCTTGGGTAGCGAACACTCAGCGTGTCCGACCCGTGCCTTTCAAACTTAAGTTTCTTATAGTGTGTTCTTCTTTCGACGCAGAACTGCGCCGGACCGTGGAGGGCATGCTAAGTCCGGCTCCGCAGCCCGAGGATCCGAGAGAGATCCCGGATCCGCCTCCAAGAGGATCCGGACATAAAGGTGGAGCTAATAGACGGGTGTTCCACCAGCTCAGCATGGACAATGCTTTAGTCGCTATCACGGCCGACTATCCTGGACTATATCCGCTTCCTGTGTGATTGCGGTCAAGCCCCGACACCGCCATTCCTTCCTTGCTTATTTCGACCACCGATATGATGGCACTGCAGGAGGCGCCTGGGCGAGAAGCCGAGCCCGTGGTGGCTGACCAACAAGGGCCAGTCCGGACCAGTAGGCGGAAGAGGAGCGCGGCGCGGACTGAAACGTCGCCGCAAAGGTATAGCTCACAATTCAGTATTTAGAGCAACGTTCCTAGGAAGCGTTTGAGTGCTCATGACTTTTATAGGGAAAAAAGCGTCCGCCGGACTGCAGGCGTGAAAGTTGTCAATCCAACCTCTACCAGCCGGGCTCCCGCACCTGGTCAGGAGGAGGAGGCGAGCGCAAGGCGCGAGCCGGACGTTCCTCCGACGGAGGAAGTCGACGATCGTCCGCCACCAAGTCCGAGGTGGAGAGTGCCTCAATCACAAGCGCCACGACAGATTTCGTGACGTGTGCTTCTCCCCGAGGCATTGAACGCCTTTAACACGGGGACGTGCACCTTCGTGCTGCTCAAGATGGTTTTATCGAGCCACGAGCAGTATGTAAAAGACATACGGGTAAGAGAATTTAATAGTTGTATATGCCAAGAGCTCCCCGAGACTTAAAGTAGTTATATTAACTGATTTAAGGATCATATGAAACGAGGATCTTACCGAGAAGAATACCCAACTGTCTCGGGGAGCTGCAAGAGTGCAAGGCCCAACTTGAGGCCGCATGTTCGGGCGCAGGAGGAAACGCAGGACCTCTCTCCGGTAACGCAGTATTTTAGAAAGATAAGTAGCGTTTCGCCTTTGCGCAAGTCTAAAAAACGACATTGCAGGTGCTGCCGGACAAGATCCGGACAGGCAAGAACTTCTGCGCCAACTAAAGGCCGGCGAGAGGGTGCTGCATAAGGTGCAGCATGAAAGGAACAAGCTCCAGGATGCCCATGCCCAGCTTGGAGAAGAGCTGAAAGGCGTTCGGGCCGAGCTGTCGGGCTCTGTTAAGGAGAATCAGTGGCTTCGTCGCGGCATATATAGTAGTGCTTGAGCGAACTCCTTTGAAAAGAAGAGTTCGGCGAGGAAGTCAATTTGATGTAATATGTCCGCAGGTATGCTCATAGGTCGCCTCATGGAGGAGATGCCCGTAATAACGGGTGATCAACTTCCGAATTGTTGCAACCGATCGAACGAGTTCGGCAGGCTATGATGGCGCCATCCAGCGTTATGGCCAGCCTTCTCCATACCCGAGGGTCTTGGGAGCTTACGGAGAAGCTGCAGGAGTGCGGCAGCGCTTCCATTTATGGAAGATTTCGCCTGCCGCCAAGGTGCTGTGGAGGCTGGGCCATGGTAAAGACGCTGTACAAGAAGGCGGATCCCAACCACATGGACGAAGTCGGACCTGTGGGGCCCGATGGGAAGGAGATCCTGTGAGTTTAGTATACGCCAAGTGGAGTTGGTCGCTAAATTTTCCCAACAGGACTGTAAATTAGACAACTTTGTTAGACGGGATTGAGGAAGAATACAATCACCGATCCGACAATGTATTATAAAATGACATACAAAATACCTTCTAGCCGGATTGTAGATCGCTTGTCTTTGCCGACCTTTTAGCTTCGACCTCGGGACCCTAGAGTCCGGAGGTGTCCGAATACCGTCTCGGTTATGAAACAACCGGGTATGCATGGTGACCAAAGCGAGGGGTCATCGGTGCTTTATCGCATAAGTGCCCAACTAGTTATGTTATATTACATGGGTAGTAAGAAACATCTTCCAGGAGAATAGTTCCGTTAAGGGTTCCTTTCCTCTGGGGTGGCATGCCCTAAAGTGCATGTCCGGTCTGCAAAAAAGCTAAAAACACATCGGGGCAGATAAATAAGTGGAGAAAAATCATCCTTTAAGTCACCGATCGAATATTCCCTTAAGAACGCTTAGCTTTCGGCTTCACCTACCGAGGTACACATCCGCTGACCCGGCAGTAATAATCGCAGAGGTGCTCCTTTACCGCCTAGCCGAACAATCGGGAACATAGGGGTATGCACAGGAGCCAGCAACCCAGCTTGGCCAAAACTTAAGTCATATCGATGCATATAATGGTGAATAAAAGGTACATGTGGAGGCTTGACACATGTGCCGGGCATGAAGCCCGATAATTAAGCTTCGTAAAGAAGCCCCTGTGTATAATGAGTGCGGATAGCACATCAATTGTCGCGAACGCTATGCAAGTAGGCCCTTTAAGGCTTGGATGAATAGGGTTGAGAAGAAAAGATAAACAAAAGGCAGCTGAAGTAAAAAATTGGACGGGGAAAGGGACGAACTCTTAGTCCGGCGCTAGGCATAGAATCGTCGGAGGCGGGCTGCGTTCCATGGGTTCGCTCGAGTCGGTTATCCGATGCATTTCAGAGACGGTACGCCCGCCGGTCAGGACTTGATCGATGATGAAGGGGCCTTCCCATTTGGGCTTGAGCTTGTCCTTTTCTTGTCCGCGGGCGAGAACCAGTTCGCCAACGCTGTAAGTCTTGGCCCGTATTTCTCGCTTTGATATCTTCGAGCCTGCTGTTGATAGAATGCGGAACGAGCCTTGGCGACGTCGCGCTCTTCCTCCAATGTGTCCGAGCTGTCCCGCCGATCCAACTCGGCTTCTCTTTCTTCGTACATGCGCACTCAAGGTGAGTCATGAATGATGTCGCAGGCAAAACTGCTTCGCGCCATATACCATAAAAATGGTGTGAATCCGTAGTACGGTTAGGCGTTGTCCGCAGCCCCCAGTACGGAGTCGAGCTCCTCTACCCAAAGGCGTGTCGATTTCGTAAGGGACCGCACTAGTCCGGGTTTGATGCCGCCATTATTAGACCATTTGCTCGTTCCACTTGACCGTTGGTTTGAGGATGATAGACCAAGCGTAATCGAGCTTGATAACCATATTTTGCACCATGATTTAACCTCATCGGCGGTGAAGTTCGTGCCGTTATCGGTGATGATCTTGTGGGGATACCATAACGGTGTACTACCCGGATATAAAGTCTATCACTGGTCCGGACTCTGCCGCTTTAACTGGCTTGGCCTCTATTCATTTGGTGAATTTATCCACCATGACCAATAGGTATCTTTGCTTGTGGGTTCCCCTTTAAGTGGTCCAACCATGTCAAGCCCCTGCACCGCGAACGGCCGTGTAATGGGTATAGTTTTAAGGCGGTGGGTGGCATATGGCTCGATTAGCAAAGAGGCGACAACCGACGATCTTTGGACTAAGTCCCGAGCATCCGCTCGGGCCGTCGGCGAGAAAATCCTGTACGGAATACCTTTCCTACAAGGGCCCGAGCTGCGGCGTGGTGTCCGCCTAGTCCGCATGAATTTCAGCCAGGAGGTTTTGCCCTTCCTCTTCGGAGATACACCTTTGAAGGACTCGGTTGTGCTTTTCTTATAAAGTTCTCCTCATAGACCTTGTAGGCTTTAGATCACGGACAATGCAGCGGGCCTCATTTTGGTCTTCGGAAGCTCCTGCCTAAGCAAGTAGGCGAGAATGGTTCTGTCCACGGGCAATTACTGCCATTATGTTGTGGGCGGAAGGTGTTATGTCATCGGCTGGATCGCCGGTTGGTGCGGCTTGTTCCGGTTTGTTAGTTCCGACTCCTCTTCCCATAGTACGGATGGCTTGAAGAGCCGTTCCAGGAATTTGTTAGAGGGACAGAGTCGCGTTTTGCGCCAATGCGTGCAAGACGTCGGCTGCTTGGTTATTGTCCCGCCACGTGATGGAATTCAAGTCCTTCAACCGGCTGACATTTTTAGGACAACGCGATATGCTGCCATTTTCGGATCTTTGGCGCCAAAGTCTCCGCTTATTTGGGATATTGCGAGGTTTGAATCCTCGCGCACCTCTAGGCGTTGAATGCCCATGGAGATTGCCATCCGGAGACCGTGTAAAAGGGCCTCAGATTCGCTGCGTTGTTGGAATCTGTGTACATTATCCAAGCACGATTGATTGTGTCTCCGGTCGGGACGCCAATACGACGCCAGCCCCTAGTCCGGCTAACATTTTAGAGCCGTCGAAGTGCATAATCCAATTGGAGTATGCGCCGTATTCTTTAGGGAGTTCGGCTTTGGTCCATTCAGCGACAAAGTCAGCCAAAACTTGTGACTTTATAGCTCGCCGAGGTTTGTAAGATATATCAAATGGTAGGAGCTCAATGGCCCATTTTGCAATCCTGCCCGTCGCGTCATGTTGTTTATAATGTCGTTAAGTGGTACTTCAGAGGCCATCGTTATCGAACACTCTTGGAAGTAGTGTCGAGCTTCCGGATGCCATGAACACCGTATGCTATCTTCGATAGTGCGGTAACAGGACTTGCGGGGGTTAACACAAGTGGATACGTAGTATACTGGTTTTGAAGAGGGACTTTATGCCCTTCGCTTCTCGCTCGACGACGAGTACCGCGCTTACAACTTGATGCGTAGCTGCGATGTATAACAACATTGGTTCGCCCAGGTTGGGCGCAGCCAGACCGGATTTGTTGCCAATATGGCCTTTATTTCTTCGAGTCCGGCGGTGGCAGATCCGCCCACTGGTGTTCGTGCGCCTAAGGAGGCGATAGAGGGTAATGCCTTTTCTCCTAGACGGGAGATAAAGCGGCTTAGAGCCGCCACGCATCCGTCAATTTTGTATTTGCTTGACGTCTTTTGGGATATCTAGCTGTGACAGAGCTCGGATCTTGGCTGGGTTTGCTTCAATTCCTCTACCGGATACGATGAAGCCCAGCAGCTTTCCGCTGATGCGCCAAAACACATTTTTCCGGATTCAGCTTGATGTCATATGCTCGAGGTCTGTCGAATGTGAGCCTCAAGTCGCCTACTAGAGTTTCAACGTGTTTAGTTTTGACGACTACGCCGCTCACGTATGCCTCTACTGTTTTGCCGATCTGGTTAGCCGACATGTACGAATCATGCGCTGATATGTTGCGCCGGCGTTTTTAAGTCCAAAGGGCATCGTGTTGAAGCAGAATGGTCCATATGGAGTAATGAATGCCGTTGCGGCTTGATCCGCTTCTGCCATCTTGATTTGATGATAGCCGGAGTATGCGTCCAGGAAGCACAATGAATCGTGCCCTGCAGTGGCATCGATGATTTGGTCGATGTGGGGGAGGGGGAAGGGATCCTTTGGGCAGGCCTTATTTAGGTCTTTGAAATCGACACATAGGCGCCAGGATTTGTCCTTCTTTGGTACCATTACCAAGTTTGCTAGCCAATCCGGTGCTTGATGTCTCTTGATGAATCCGGCTTCCAATAGTTTGGCTAGCTCTTCTCCCATTGCCTGTCTTTTGGGTTCGGAAAATCGTCGAAGAGCCTGTTTGACTGGCTTGAATCCTTTTAGGATGTTTAGGCTGTGTTCTGCCAATCTGCATGGGATTCCGGGCATATCCGAGGGGTGCCAGGCAAAAATGTCCCAATTTTCCCGAAGGAATTCTCGCATCTGGCGTCTACATCAGATTCAATTGTGCCCCGATGGAGGCCGTCTTTGTAGGGTCCGTTGGGTGGACCTGGAATTTTACTATTTCATCTGCTGGTTTAAAGGAGGTGGACTTGGATCTCTTATCGAGTATCACATCGTCCCTATTCACCGTAGAGCGTAGCGCGGTGAGTTCCTCTGCCGCTAGGGCTTCGGATAGTGCCTCTAAGGCTAATGCGGCTGTCTTGTTTTCGGCACGGAGTGCTATGTCCGGATCATTAACAAGAGTGATTATTCCGCCAGGCCCAGGCATTTTGAGCTTCATGTACCCGTAATGGGGTACGGCTTGAAAAAGTGTGAATGCCTCTCGTCCTAATATAGCGTGATATCCGCTGTTGAACGGGGCCACTTGGAACGTGACTTCTTCGGATCTGTAATTGTCCGGTGATCCGAATACCACATTGAGTGTAATTTTTCCTGTGCAGCGCGCCTCCCGGCTAGGGATTATTCCTCTAAAGGTTGTGCTGCTTCGCTCAATGCGGCTCCAGTCTATTTCCATTTTTTGAAGGGTTTCCTCGTAGATGAGGTTTAATCGCTGCCGCCATCCATGAGGACTTTTGTAAGTCGAAAGCCGTCCACTATTGGACTAAGTACCAAGCGGGTGGAGCTCGGGCTGTCCGAATTTAGGTTCGTCGCTGGCGTTGAAGGTGATGGCTGTGTCGCCCATGGATTGGTTGTTGCTACTTGGTAGACTTGGCGAGGCCATGGATTGTTCGCTTCCGCATATTATTTGATGCGAAAGTCTCAAGACTGTTGATACTGCATCGATGTTGTTGGAGTGGTTTTCCGGGCTAGAAGCTCCTCTCCACTTTTGGCCACCGTCGTAATATCCAACATGCTCGAAGGTTATGTGTTGGGACGGCGCCTTCAGATTGTGGAATTTTACAGGTCCGCTAAGCCATCCCTCTAGTACGGTTCCGCGCCCTTTATGGGGTCTTTGCTTTTTGGTTTTGTATCCGGTGCCCGAGTGTAATGCACCCTTTCGTTGCGGACTGGGGTTGTATTCGGGGCGGATTGTCCCAAAAATTATTTTCGGTTGTCCGAAACTCTCTATCGCACAAGATTTTCAGACTATGGACGCCAGTCGGAAGCGTGTAATTTCGCGATGGTCGACGGCGCTCAAGAGTCCTTGTCCGTGCAATTATTGCAGAAAATTGAGATTATGTTTTCCTCTCGGCAGTCCTTTATCCTGTCCATAACCGGGAGGAATCGCCCAAGAGTGATGTATTGTCTCAGCGGGCTCTTGCCGGATTAGAGATAGATCGCATATGTCCGGGCTGGTGGGTGGAATTAAGGCCGAACCCTACCCATCTCAAGGCTCAAGGCCGAGAAGTTTCAATTTGAAGCTTGGATTGCTGGACGTTGTCCAACGAGTCGGTCCGATGCCCGACTTTAAGTTCAGTGCTTGATCGATGTCCGTCCCTCGCGGGAATCCGCATGGGGGTTTAGAAGCCCGGACATGACTAGTTTTCAATATAGGGAAGCGCCGCCAGATTGTTCCTCTACCATCGCAACGTGGTGGGTGACCGGGAGAGTTAATCTCTCGATCGGTTTTAAGCCCAATCTGTTTGTAGTCCGTAGCGACTCCTGTGGCGGTGATGCGATCCAAGAGCTCGCTTACGGACGAGAGCTCTATTGATCCAGCCGCCGCGAATTCCGAGCTGACGTGAAAATTGCTTTTGACGACTTGAGAGGTCATTGTAGAAGCGGTGGCGGACAGCGGTCATAAGAAAATCACCTAGCCGGATAGCTTGGCGGCGGCCAGGGCTCCTTTGGCGAAAATACCGCCCTTGAAGACGGAGGAGGCATCCTTCCTATCGGTGACGGCACAGAGGAACTCTCAATGAAAGCACCAATGTCGGTGTCAAACCGACGGATCTCGGTAGGGGGTCCCGAATCTGTGCGTCTAGGCGGATGGTAACAGGAGACAAGGGACACGATGTTTTACCTGTGTTCGGGCCCTCTTGATGGAGGTAAAACCCACGCCCCTGCTCGATTGATATTGATATTGTGGATGTTTACAAGAGTGGATCTACCACGAGATCAAGGAGGCTAAACCCTAGAAGCTAGCCTATGGTATGATTGTAAGGGTTGTTGATGATGTCCTACGGACTAAAGCCATCCGGTTTATATAGACACCGGAGAGGGCTAGGGTTACATAGAGTCGGTTACAATGGTAGGAGATCTACATATCCGTATCACCAAGCTTGCCTTCCACGCCAAGGAAAGTCCCTTCCGGACATGGGGAGGAGTCTTCAATCTTGTATCTTCATAGTCTTTTGGAGTCCGGATGATGATGATAGTCCGGCCGATGATAGTCCGGCCGATGACGATAGTCCGGCTATCCGGACACCCCCTAATCCGGGACTCCCTCAGGCCTCATATGGGCCGAAAGACGTCATGGGCCATACATGGGCCAGAAGTGAAAATGGGCTGGAGTCATATTGGATGGCCCAGATGACGCTACTGGGCCTAATTCGGATAGGGCGTAACAGGCCTTGGGTTAGCAGGCTGTAAATGGGCTATATGCGAACAGGTCATTAACAGGCTTTCCATGGGCCGACCCGCCACCTTTTGACCAAGTCAAACGAGCCGGCCTTTTCATAGGAATGGGCCTCTGTTGGGCCGTGCCACGTGTCGACGTATCATAGGCGCCTTCTGTCCAATGAGTGGATGACATCTGTCCCAACGATGAGCCGACACGTGTTTCCTCCAGCCAATGATGATTTTACACGTGGAAAATCCCCATTGGTCGGGGCTGTTAACGGGTTATCGGATCCAAAACCCGACCCGATAGCTTAACGGTGTTCCGTTACGGTGGATGCCACATGTCGGTCACCCTTGACGAAAGCACTTCTGTGACGCGCGATTTATCGTCATGGAAGTGGACACTTCCATGATGATAATTTTGGTAATGTCATGGAACACTTCTACCACAGCACAGGTATGACTATCTTGATTCTGTCATAAAATCCTCATGGATGTACATGCATGACAAAAAACGCGACCTACTGTGACAAACACGTATCATCACGGAAGTGTATTTTTTTTGTAGTGGCTGGTGGTTGCACGTAGTTCTGATTTTGATCAACCTCATCCTCATAATGGTCCTCCACCTCTACAGTAGTAGCAGGAGCTACAGAAGCATCAACAGTAGGTACACCGGCACCAGAAGTTTGACCAGGCTCAAGGGGAACGCGTTGTGCTCGTCCCACTTGATTTGGAAGGTGATGTTGTTGTTGTTGTTGTTGTTGTTGTTGTTGTTGTTGTTGTAGAGGTGCGACAGGTGCAGCAGGCGGTGGAAGACGTGCAAGAAATTCATTAAATCTGTTATCGAGCTTTGTTTCAAACGTCTTCTCAAGGCCAGTGATCTTATCCATGGCCTCTTCAAAATTGTTCAGCACATCTTGCACCTGTTCAGTCATCATTTCTGAAACTTATCATGAAGCTCCTTGTTCGTTAAGTTCTCCCGATCAATCTCATCGCCTTGTGATCTGGCATGGTTAGCAGCAATAGAAACACACAAGAATATGATCCCACTGGACTATTAACAAGTGGTGGTGGTGGTGGGTGTCACAAACCGTCAAGAAAATCTCAAATTCTTACCAGTTCTTACCCAGCAGCAGGCGGTGATCGGCAACCGATGTAGTCAAAACTCTCAAAGCTTGGATAAAGCGATTACCAGGGAGAGTCAAATGCATGACGTAGATGTATGTGGAGCTGGTAAGGCTTATAATATGGTAGAAAAAAGGGTCAGCAATAATCAATTCAGAGATGCAAAGTTGAATAAACGCTCAATGACGGTACTGTGCTGGTCCTAGGCTAGACCGTGCTAGAAACGCGAGCCTAGAACACTAACAAAATCATGGCGCTGCACGTAAGCAAGGGAAAAGCACACTCTGAATTTTTTTTGCTCCTCTTTTTTTTGCGAAAAATCACTATAATGGCGAGTGTCTCAAAACTTTTCCCAAGTCAAACTAACAGGATAGGCACAAAAAAAATTTGGATTTTTTTTCGGAATGCAGGGCTGCGACGACAAAAAAGTGCGACAAAAAATCACTATGATGGCGAGTGTCTCAAAACACTCCTTGGGACCTAAAAATAGGATAGGGAAAAATATTTTTGGTCGCCGAAATTTTGGCCTAAAACTGCCCGGGGGTCTAAAGTCTATTTTTTTTCCGAGACCTACTCAGGCAAGGAAACACGAAACGGAAAATAGATGGATCTTGAAAACAAACCTAATATGAAAAGACTCGGATTGGTGGTGGATATAGGATGGTAAGATATGGCAGCGGTGATGGTATATGGCAACGGTGGTGGTATATGGATACGGATTGGTGGTGGTATATGGATACGGATTGGTGGTGGTATATGGATACGGATTGGTGGTGGTATATGGATACAGATTGGTGATGGTATATGGATACGAATTGGTGGCGGATAAGCGGTGGTGGTAGATGGCAGGAGCGATGACGATGGTGCGGCGGCGGCGTGACAACTTGTGAACAGACCTCAAAACTCTAAGGAAAACTAGACGCTAAGACCAGCAACTTGACACGACGATGCAACCGCAAATTCAACAAAGCAAAATACTGAAAAGACTATGCAAAGGCTCAGACTGGTTCGGATATGATGAACTAACCCTATTTTGTTTTTTTGGCTTTTTCGTGGACTGTACGTATGAAAAACAGACTCGATCTAAACTATGAAAAACTGTAAAATCTCACCGAGCAACCTGGAAATCTGATACCACTTGATAGAGGCTAAGGTGTCCCGTCTTTCGATGAGATGGTGGCTAACGTTTTGGAGGAAGTCAACTTTGATGATCCGACTACGAACGTGCGAGGACGTCGCGCCTTAGCAGACACTAAACCAACTCCGAGAGGTTATTGACCACGCCGGAGCACGATCAACCTGACCACGAAGGTCTGTTTCCTGCAGGCAAACAAAGAACAAGCAAGAAACTAAGATTGCAATCTGGATATTGCGAATATAAGGGAAAGCTTTATTGATCAAGGTGGGGTTCTGTGGACGCCTTTGTGCGGTCGTTGAACACAAACGGCATGCGGGTTGCAGCTATAGCGAACTTTAATCTAAACAAAACCCAAAGTCTAAACGGTGCCCTAAGGGCTGTATATATGGAGGAAGAGGGGGGGTTTCGTGGCCCTTGGGGAAGGGGTTCGAAACCAACCCTATCTCTTGTTTCCCCACACATACGGACTCTAAAAACAGCCTATACTTATGTATTTTGAAATTACATGGGCCTAGCCCAATAATAAGGTTACGCAGCACCTAGAATAGCCTCTGGACGAAATTTATGAAGTGGCATCTTGTATATTTCGTCCAAGGCTTCATGCACTCCTTATGGTGGCTTAAAACTCCTGAAATCATCACTTGTAACTCTGTTCTTGTTTCCCTTGCGCATGCCATCAACTCCATGCTTGTTCTTGCTCCAATGTTCATCCTTCTCCAAGCTAGGCCTTTCATTTGTAAGCAAAACAAATGTATCCAATTTAGGCAGCATCATATTCTCATGAACAATAGAATCATTACCAAGAAACGAAAGTACCTGATAATTTAATTGGCGTGCGTGAGCTCTAGTAATTGGTCAAGTATGTATAGCAGCAGGGGCTGTGGGTGTAACAATGTTATTGATGTCCTCATCACTGAATCTTATTGTGATAATTATGAAAGTGGATTTGGAGAGATCATGACTTTATTTTGTAATGATTCCACTATCTTGTAAGATGTTTCAATCGATTATGATGAGAACAAAGTTCCTACTTATGATGATTATTGCGATGACAGTTATGCTATAAAAAGTAGTGATGATTATATTTATAAAACTTGTCATGATTATGATTACCCTTTTTCTGAAAATTACTCTTTTAATGTGGAAACAATTTATTCTATTCGAGTCTCTTATGATACTCCCACTATTCCGAAAGAGAAGAATTGTGCTTATGTGGAGAGTAGTAAAAATTCTATGCTTGTAGATCATGAAAAGAATGCTTTATGTGATGGTTATATTGTTGAATTTATTCATGATGCTACTGAAAATTATTATGAGGGAGGAACATATGCTTGTAGGAATTGCAATAATATCAAGTTTCCTCTCTATGTGCTTAAAGTTTTAAAGTTATGCTTGTTCTGCCTTCCTATGCTAGTTGATTATTGTTCCCATAAGTTGTTTGCTCACAAAATCCCTACGCATAGGAAGTGGGTTAGACTTAAATGTGCTAGTCATATTCTTCATGATGCTCTCTTTATGTTTCAATTCTTATCTTTTATGTGAGCATCATTGAAAGCATCATGCCTAGCTAGGGGCGTTAAACGTTAGCGCTTATTGGGAGGCAACCCAATCTTATTTTTGTCCTTGATTTTTGCTCCTGTTTAGCAATAAATAATCTATCTAGCCTCTGATTAGATGTGGTTTTATGTTATAATTAGTGTTTGTGCCAAATAGAACATTTGGGAAGACTTGGGGAAAGTCTTTGCTATCTTGCTGTAAAAAACAGAAACTTCAGCGCTCACGAGATTAGCTACCATTTTTTACTGGAGAGTGCTTTTAAGTTGATTCTTTTTGAAGATGATAAATAGATAAATTCCTCACATCCACAAATTTATTTCAGATTGTTGGAGTTCCAGAAGTATACGTTTGATACAGATTACTACAGACTGTTTTGTTTTTGACAGATTCTGTTTTCTATGTGTTGTTTGCTTATTTTGATGAATCTATGAGTAGTATCGGAGGGTATGAACCATAGAGAAGTTGGAATACAGTAGATATTACACCAATATGAATATAGAATGAGTTCACAACAGTACCAAAAGTGGTGATTTATTTTCTTATACTAACGGAGCTTACGAGTTTTCTGTTAAGTTTTGTGTTGTGAAGTTTTCAAGTTTTGGGTAAAGATTCGATGGACTATGAAATAAGGAGTGGCAAGAGCTTAAGCTTGGCGATGCCCAAGGCACCCCAAGGTAATATTCAAGGACAACCAAGAGCCTAAGCTTGGGGATGCCCCGGATGGCATCCACTCTTTCATCTCCGTTCATCGGTAACTTTACTTGGAGCTATATTTTTATTCACCACATGATATGTGTTTTGCTTGGAGCGTCATTTTATTTTCTTTTGTTTTGCTTGATGTATGAATAAAATACCAAGATCTGAAATTCTTAAATGAGAGGGAGTCTTCACATAGCTACATAATTATTTAACTACTCATTGATCTTCACTTATATCTTTTTGGAGTAGTTTGTCATTTACTCGTGTGCTTCACTTATATCCTATGAGTAAATGGTTGAATGATTTGAATATCATAAATCTGAAATTATATATGTTTCATATGCTTATCCCATGGGTATTAATGACTTCACATATAAGAGGTAGAGGTGGTAAATTTATTGAAGGTTAGCAAACATTGTATTGGTCACTTGAACAATTCATGAAAGAATATTGAAGGAAGAGAGATTTCACATATAAATATACTATCTTGGACATCTTCTATGATTGTGAGCCCCATTAATTATTTTCAAACCTGAGCAAATTAGTTGAAGTTGGACAAGGAAGACAACATAATGAGTTATGCTTGGGTATATTTTTATAGAAGTTATATTGTTATGGATCCTCTAACATGTGGTGCTTGCTATTTAGAATCCTTTGCTTGCCAAAATATCTGTACTAAGCGGGAATACTGCTTGTGCATCCAAATTCCTTGAACCAAGTTTCTTCCATGAGTGTCCACCATATCTACCTATATGCGGTATTTACCTGTCGTTCCTAGTACATTTGCATGTGCCAAACTCTAAAGCTTCAAATAATAATCTGTTTTGTATGCCCGAATCGCTCATGTGGCGACTAGGGGCTGTCAATGTCTTCCATGCTAGGTGGGTTATTCTCACGATGAGTGGACTCCGCTCATCATTCACGAGAAAATGGCTGGTACTGGGATGCCCAGTCCTATGATCAAAAGATCAAAAACAAATTCGCAAATAATTTAAACAAACTCCCCCAGGATTGTTGAAAGTTGGACGGCACCCGTTGTTTCGGACAAGCCGTGGATTGTGATTGTTGGTGGAGGGGGAGTAAAATCTTTACCTTTCTGTATGGGAACTGCCTAGTATCTAGTATGGAAGATATTGGGAACTCTTGGTCGTTATGTCGACAATGAAAGCATACCTCTCAAAATTATTTTCATCTCTGTTTTTGCTTCGAGCTCTAACACCTCTGCAAATCCCTGCTTTCCTCTGCGAAGAGCCTATCTTTTACTTTTATGCAAGAGTCAGTAGTATTCCTTCTCATTCCAACCTACTCTTTAGTTGGCAAGCATCATGTGATGGAAAGATCTAAGCATATATGGCCATTCAAATATATTTGATCATGAATTATTATTGTCGACAATTATCTATATGATAAATAAGTTGGGAGGCGAAACATTAAGCCCCTATCTTTCTCTGTGTTCGATGAATACTATCTTTTTCTAAAAATATGCTTTGAGTGGTAGAAATCATGGAAGACTAAATGATAGTTGAGTATGTGAAGTTTGTTGAATCAAAGATCTGACATAGACTCTTCCAGAAAATAAGATGAATTGCAATTGTTTGATGACTGAGAACATAGTTTGTTAGTTTTCAAGAAAGTTTATGATCTATACTTTAACATGTGAATAGCTTGTTACTTGATCATGAAAAGTTCTATGAGTTGAGCTACTGTTATGACATATAATGATGCTAGAAAAGGTGATTGAAATTACCATTGATCAAACTTGTGCACCTGCTAGCATTCACACTTCATAAATTATTTATTTTATCATTTACCTACTCGAGGACGAGCAGGAATTAAGCTTGGGGATGCTGATACGTCTCCAACGTATCTATAATTTATGAAGTATTCATGCTATTATATTATCTGTTTTGGATGTTTATGGGCTTTACTAAACACTTATATATTATTTTTGGGACTAACCTATTAATCGGAGGCCCAGCCCAAATTGTTGTTTTCTTGCCTATTTCAGTGTTTCGAAGAAAAGGAATATCAAAAGGAGTCCAAATGGAATGAAACCTTCAGGAGAGTTATTTTTGGAACGGAAGCAATCCAGGAGACTTGGAGTAGACGTCAGGGAAGCTTCGAGGTGGCCACGAGGCAGGGAGGTGCGCCTGCCCCCCTGGGCGCGCCCCCCACCCTCGTGGGCTCCCGTGGCTCCCCTGACTGACTTTTCTTTCACCTATATATGTCCATATACCCGAAAAACATCGAGTTGTAGAATAGATCAGGAGTTCCGCCACCGCAAGCCTCTGTAGCCACCAAAAACCAATCGGGGCCCTGTTCCGGCTCCCTGCCGGAGGGGGGAACCCTCACTGGTGGCCATCTTCATCATCCCGGCGCTCTCCGTGACGAGGAGGGAGTAGTTCACCCTCGGGGATGAGGGTATGTACCAGTAGTTATGTGTTTGATCTCTCTTTCTCTCTCTCTCTCTCTCTCTCTCTCTCTCTCTCTCTCGTGTTCTTGATTTGGTACGATCTTGATGTATCGCGAGCTTTGCTATTATAGTTGGATCTTATGATGTTTCTCCCCCTCTACTCTCTTGTAATGGATTGAGTTTTTCCTTTGAATTTATCTTATCAGATTGAGTCTTTAATGATTTGAGAACACTTGATGTATGTCTTGCATGTGCTTATCTGTGGTGACAATGGGATATTCACGTGATCCACTTGATGTGTGTTTTGGTGATTAACTTGCGGGTTTCGTAACATTGTGAACTTACGCATAGGGGTTGGCACACGTTTTCGTCTTGACTCTCTGGTAGAAACTTTGGGGCACTCTTTGAAGTTCTATGTGTTGGTTGAGTAGATGAATCTGGGACACTTGAGGTTGAATAGAAGAAGAAGAAGAAGAAGAAGAAGAAGAAGAAGAAGAAGAAGAAGAAGAAGAAGAAGAAGAGAATACTATAAGAAGAAGAAAGAAGAAGAAGAAGAAGGAAGAAGAAAGAAGAAGAGAATACTAGAAGAAGAAGAAAGAAGAAGAGAAGACTAGAATAAGAAGAAGGTATCTAGCTAGTCTTGTTCTTGTTCTTCTTCTTCTTCTTCTTATCTTCTTCTTCTTCTTCTTCTTCTTCTTCTTCTAACTTTCTTACTCCCATTTTTGCAGGTTTGATTCACTTCATGGAAGCAGCACTGTTGGACTGCTAGTGTTTAGTTCTTGTTTTCATTTGTATTGATGAACAATATGAAACTATGTAAGTATATATATGGATGAACTCTGTGAAACTATGTATGTATTGGATTTTTTAATACCCTATGTGTTCTGTTGTATTGATGGACTGCTAGACGTTTGATACATGGGCTAGTTTGATGTTGAAACTATATATATCATATATATCTTTTGAAAATGCAGGGATATAACAGAAAACAAAAAAAACAGCAACAATACAGGCAGTTTGCCATCTACCGCCGATGGCAAGAGGCCACGTGGAAGCCACCTGTGCAACCTGGGAGCAACCCATTTGGTCATTTTTCCGTTGGTGACCGACGACAAAGAGCTGGGTCTGCTGACGCATCTGCTGATGTTAGGGCTGGACATCTTTGTCATCTCCTAGCTGAAGGCAAAGGCAGACGTTAGCCACCTAACGTGACTGACGCATGTTTTTTGCCGTCCATGTTCTTTGCCGTCAGCCACCGACGGCAAATGGCCTTTGTCGTCCGCTTTATGGAAACAGACAAAGAACATGTTTACCGTCAGTCTCTTTGCCGTGCAAGTTTGCCGTCGGTGGCTGACGGCAAAGAGCTTTACCATCCGCTTTTTGTGCCTTTGCCGTTCGCAATGGCGTATGGCAAATAGGTTGATTCCTATAGTGATACCGGATGTAAACTACTCATCAATTTATGGTAGAAATGTTGAACAGAAGAAAAGAACTAACTTTTTTGTACCCAGATACCGGATTCCTATAGTTTGTACCCAGACATTCTTATTATGAAACACAAAACACAAACAGTACACAAATTACAACATGAAGTTGAAATAAAAGCACCTGAGGGATCAAGGTTGTGTTTGTCGCTTGTGTCCTGATGTGATGCAGTTGCGAGAATGAAACCCTTCCTAAATAACACGAATCCAACTCCCTTGGCAGCTTGCCCTTGGAGGGTTGGACAACCCCGATGGACGTGGTTGCCAATAGTCGTCTTCCACTGCCCACCTTCTTGAACTCCCTCTCAAGCGAATTGAAAATGGGGATGAAGGGAGGACTAAGGGAGCAGTACTAGATGGAATCAGGACGGATGGAGAGTAGGGAGAGAAACGAACAGACCTAGAATCAAAAAATTATGATGTCGGCATGCCATCGTCGGGTGGTTGGGGAAGAAGAGGAAGCTCATGGTGTTGTTGTACTGAGCAAAGGATTGATCAATGCCACAGAGGAAGAGATGAAACAAAGAGATGCCAATTCTCCACTGGAGAGTAGTCCCTAGAGTTTGGAGACTTACATCTCCTCAAGATGAATGGCTGGACAGGGGATTGGCACATGAGACGATTGGGTGGTCTGCTGCTTCATCACAAAAAGACATCCTTTTCTTTGGGTATCTCGAATGTCAGTTCATGGGTGTGCTTTTAGGTCTTGATCGAGAGTGCTTCCTTTCGTGCCTTGGTTAGCCAGAACTAGAAATATCGGGCATTGTGCGCGTCGCCCATAAGCCAATTAAGTTGCATGTGAGCGACTGGGCCAGCTCCTTCTCAATGGTCCGCACTACAATTTAGAAAATTGGAGTGGGGGGCTGAAAACTGAAGGCCCTGTACGGGCACACAGGTCGCACTCCCATGGGCTCGTCCCTTGCTCATACCCTCAATCCCTCCAGTAAAACTTGTTGATACTTTGGGACTTGAGAGAGCAAGACCTGATCTACACTTACAAGAAACCAATTCATGTTTCTCACTCGATTGCTTCATCAACACCTATTTAAAAGCACGACGAAATAACCAAACATATCATGTTCACTAATAAAACAATAGATGCCGAAACAACGGGACGACTTTTAGCTTTTTATCATGTATTTTTAGACATGAGTTTACAACCCTGAATTTCAAGGTACATAATCATCGTGCCCTTACTTCGCGTGGCGGCCGTCATGCTTGGTTAGGCCAACCCGGCGAGTTTTATTATGACGACAGAATCAAGCTTTGCGAGATTATCTAGAAAAAAACTTGGTTGAGTTGTCGTGCCGCCAATCCCTATGTGTCTGATTTACTCTTCAAACTACTCTGTCTGTAAAGAAATATAAAAGTGTTTAGATCACTTCGGGAGGGAGTGAGTTGGAACAGAGAAGAGCTGCTCGGGAAGAAGTGAGTCAGGACAGGTGTCTTGAAGAGGATAGACGAGAGTTTTGAGCCTTCGAGGAAGAAGAAGGCAGCCTTTATTGCTTTTTCAAATGGCTCTGAAGCGGCCGACACGTAACAGCGAGCATCGATTCCTCCACATACGTCCATGGAGATGTGAGAGGAGAGAGCATAGCATATCACCCATTGTTCTTTTGTTGAGCATGCCCGGTGCCTTGCGGAAACTGGGAAGAAAACCCTGGAACGGTTCAGAATCTAATCTCCCGACCTGTACATGGGCGCATGGATGGTGAGAGCACATATGTACTGTGCGTACGCACCTAATATAGCTAGCTGATATAGAAAAGCTAGTGGAGATTGTACAAATGAAAAAAAGAGTTGAAAAAAGGATAAAAGATAAGCGTCGTGCTTGGTTAGAGTTGGGTAACGTAGTAATTTCAAAAAAATTCTTACGCACACGCAAGATCATGGTGATGCATAGCAACGAGAGGGGAGAGTGTTGTCCACGTAACCTCGTAGACCGAAAGCGGAAGCGTTAGTACACCGCGGTTGATGTAGTCGTACGTCTTCACGATCCGACCGATCAAGTACCGAACGTACGGCACCTCCGAGTTCAGCACACGTTCAGCCCGATGACGTCCCTCGAACTCCGATCCAGCCAAGTGTTGAGGGAGAGTTTTGTCAGCACGACGGCGTAGTGACGATTTTGATGTTCTACCGACACAGGGCTTCGCCTAAGCACCGCTACAGTATTATCGAGGTGGACTATGGTGGAGAGGGGCACCGCACACGGCTAAAAGATCAACTGATCAATGTTGTGTCTATGGGGTGCCCCCCTGCCCCCGTATATAAAGGAGCAAAAGGGGGGTGGGTGCGGCCGGCCAAGGGAGAGGGCGCCCCCTTTCCTAGTTGGATTAGGACTTGGGAGGGGGAAGGAGTGGAGGAGTAGAAGGAAGGTTGGGCGTCGGGCCCCTCTCCTTGCCCTATTCGGACTGGGGGGAGGGGCACGCGGCCCAGCCCTAGCCGCCTCTCCTCTCTTCCACCTAGGCCCACTAAGGCCCATTATGTTCTCGGGGGGTTCCGGTAACCTCCCGGTACTCCGGTAAAATCCCTATTTCACCCGGAACATTTCCGATATCCAAACATAGGCTTCCAATATATCAATCTTCATGTCTCGACCATTTCGAGACTCCTCGTCATGTCCGTGATCACATCTGGGACTCCGAACAACCTTCGATACATCAAAACATATAAACTCATAATATAACTGTCATCGTAACGTTAAGCGTGCGGACCCTACGGGTTCGAGAACTATGTAGACATGACCAAGACACGTCTCCGGTCAATAACCAATAGCGGAACCTGGATGCTCATATTGGCTCCCACATATTCTATGAAGATCTTTATCGGTCAGACCGCATAACAACATATGTTGTTCCCTTTGTCATCGGTATGTTACTTGCCCGAGATTCGATTATCGGTATCTAAATACCTAGTTCAATCTCGTTACCGGCAAGTCTCTTTAATCGTTCCGTAATACATCATCCCACAACTAACTCATTAGTTGCAATGCTTGCAAGGCTTAAGTGATGTGTATTACCGAGAGGGCCCAGAGATACCTCTCCGACAATCGGAGTGACAAATCCTAATCTCGAAATACGCCAACCCAACATGTACCTTCGGAGACACCCAGAGCACCTTTATAATCACCCGATTACGCCAGACGTTTGGTAGCACACAAAGTGTTCCTCCGATAAACGGGAGTTGCATATTCTCATAGTCATAGGAACATGTATAAGTCATGGAGAAAGCAATAGCAACATACTAAACGATCGTGTGCTAAGCTAACGGAATGGGTCATGTCAATCACATCATTCACCTAATGATGTGATCCCGTTAATCAAATGACAACTCATGTCTATGCCTAGGAAACATAACCATCTTTGATCAACGAGCTAGTCAAGTAGAGGCATACTAGTGACAATCTGTTTGTCTATGTATTCACACATGTATTATGTTTCCGGTTAATACAATTCTAGCATGAATAATAAAAATTTATCATGATATAAGGAAATAAATAATAACTTTATTATTGCCTCTAGGGCATATTTCCTTCAGTCTCCCACTTGCACTAGAGTCAATAATCTAGATTACACGGTAATGATTCTAACACCCATGGAGCCTTGGTGCTGATCATGTTTTGCTCGTGGAAGAGGCTTAGTCAACGGGTCTGCAACATTCAGATCCGTATGTATCTTGCAAATTCTTATGTCTCCCACCTGGACTAGATCCCGGATGGAATTGAAGCGTCTCTTGATGTGCTTGGTTCTCTTGTGAAATATGGATTCCTTCGCCAAGGCAATTGCACCAGTATTGTCACAAAAGATTTTCATTGGACCCGATGCACTAGGTATGACACCTAGATCAGATATGAACTCCTTCATCTAGACTCCTTCATTTGCTGCTTCCGAAGCAGCTATGCACTCCGCTTCACACGTAGATCCCGCCACGACGCTTTGTTTAGAACTGCACCAATTGACAGTGCCACCGTTCAATGTAAACATGTATCCGGTTTGCGATTTAGAATCGTCTGGATCAGTGTCAAAGCTTGCATCAACGTAACCATTTACGATGAGCTCTTTGTCACCTCCATAAACGAGAAACATATCCTTAGTCCTTTTTAGGTATTTCAGGATGTTCTTGACCGTTGTCCAATGATCCACTCCTGGATTACTTTGGTACCTCCCTGCTAGACTTATAGCAAGGCACACATCAGGTCTGGTACACAGCATTGCATACATGATAGAGCCTTTGGATGAAGCATAGCGAACATCTTTCATCTTCTCTCTATCTTCTGCAGTGGTCGGGCATTGAGTCTTACTCAACTTCACACCTTGTAACACAGGCAAGAACCCTTTCTTTGCTTGATCCATTTTGAACTTCTTCAAAACTTTGTCAAGGTATGTGCTTTGTGAAAGTCCAATTAAGCGTCTTGATCTATCTCTATAGATCTTGATGCCCAATATGTAAGCAGCTTCACCGAGGTCTTTCATTGAAAAACTCTTATTCAAGTATCCCTTTATGCTATCCAGAAATTCTATATCATTTCCAATCAGCAATATGTCATCCACATATAATATCAGAAATGCTACAGAGCTCCCACTCACTTTCTTGTAAATACAGGCTTCTCCAAAAGTCTGTACAAAACCAAATGCTTTGATCACACTATCAAAGCGTTTATTCCAACTCCGAGAGGCTTGCACCAGTCCATAAATGGATCGCTGGAGCTTGCACACTTTGTTAGCTCCCTTTGGATCGACAAAACCTTCCGGTTGCATCATATACAACTCTTCTTCCAGAAATCCATTCAGGAATGCAGTTTTGACATCCATTTGCCAAATTTCATAATCATAAAATGCGGCAGTTGCTAACATGATTCGGACAGACTTAAGCATCGCTACGGGTGAGAAGGTCTCATCGTAGTCAATCCCTCGAACTTGTCGAAAACCTTTCGCAACAAGTCAAGCTTTGTAGATAGTAACATTACCGTCAGCGTCAGTCTTCTTCTTGAAGATCCATTTATCCTCAATTGCTTGCCGATCATCGGGCAAGTCAACCAAAGTCCACACTTTGTTCTCATACATGGATCTCATCTCAGATTTCATGGCCTCAAGCCATTTTGCGGAATCTGGGCTCACCATCGCTTCTTCATAGTTCGTAGGTTCGTCATGGTCTAGTAACATAACTTCCAGAACAGGATTACCGTATCACTCAGTGCGGATCTTACTCGATTGACCCACGAGGTTCAAGAATAACTTGATCTGGAGTTTCATGATCATCATCATTAACTTCCTCACTAATTGGTGTATGGGTTGCAGAAACCGGTTTCTGCGATGAACTACTTTCCAATAAGGGAGTAGGTACAGTTACCTCATCAAGTTCTACTTTCCTCCCACTCACTTCTTTCGAGAGAAACTCCTTCTCTAGAAAAACTCCGAATTTAGCAACAAAAGTCTTGCCTTCGGATTTGTGATAGAAGGTGTACCCAACAGTCTCCTTTGGGTATCCTATGAAGACACATTTCTCTGATTTGGGTTCGAGCTTATCAGGTTGAAGCTTCTTCACATAAGCATTGCAGCCCCAAACTTTAAGAAACGACAGCTTTGGTTTCTTTCCAAACCATAGTTCATAAGGCGTCATCTCAACGGATTTTGATGGTGTCCTATTTAACGTGAATGCAGCCGTCTCTAAAGCATAACCCCAAAACGATAGCGGTAAATCAGTAAGAGACATCATAGATCGCACCATATCAAGTAAAGTACGATTACGACGTTCGGACACACCATTACGCTGTGGTGTTCCGGGTGGCGTGAGTTGCGAAACTATTCCGCATTGTTTCAAATGTAGACCAAACTCGTAACTCAAATATTCTCCTCCACGATCAGATCGTAGAAACTTTATTTTCTTGTTACGATGATTTTCAACTTCACTCTGAAATTCTTTGAACTTTTCAAAAGTTTCAGACTTATGTTTCATTAAGTAGATATACCCATATATGCTTAAATCATCTGTGAAGGTAAGAAAATAACGATATCCGCCACGAGCCTCGACATTCATCGGACCACATACATCTGTATGTATGATTTCCAACAAATCTGTTGCTCTCTCCATAGTTCCGGAGAACGGCGTTTTACTCATCTTGCCTATGAGGCACGGTTCGTAAGTACCAAGTGATTCATAATCAAGTGATTCCAAAAGTCCATCAGTATGGAGTTTCTTCATGCGCTTTACACCGATATGACCTAAACGGCAGTGCCACAAATAAGTTGCACTATCATTATCAACTCTGCATCTTTTGGCTTCAACATTATGAAAATGTGTATCACTACTATCGAGATTCAATAAAAATAGACCACTCTTCAAGGGTGCATGACCATAAAAGATATTACTCATATAAATAGAACAACCATTATTCTCTGATTTAAATGAATAACCGTCTCGCATCAAACAAGATCCAGATATAATGTTCATGCTCAACGTTGGCACCAAATAACAATTATTTAGGTCTAATACTAATCCCGAAGGTAGATGTAGAGGTAGCGTGCCGACCGCGATCACATCGACTTTGGAACCATTTCCCACGCGCATCGTCGCCTCGTCCTTAGCCAATCTTCCCTTAATCCGTAGCCCCTATTTCGAGTTGCAAATATTAGCAACAGAACCAGTATCAAATACCCAGGTGCTACTGCGAGCATTAGTAAGGTACACATCAATAACATGTATATCACATATACCTTTGTTCACCTTGCCATCCTTCTTATCCACCAAATACTTGGGGCAGTTCCGCTTCCAGTGACCAGTCTGCTTGTAGTAGAAGCACTCAGTCTCAGGCTTAGGTCCAGACTTGGGTTTCTTCTCCTGAGCAGCAACTTTCTTGTTGTTCTTCTTGAAGTTCCCCTTCTTCTTCCCTTTGCCCTTTTTCTTGAAACTGGTGGTCTTATTGACCATCAACACTTGATGCTCCTTCTTGATTTCTACCTCCGCAGCTTTTAGCATTGCGAAGAGCTCGGGAATCGTCTTATCCATCCCTTGCATGTTATAGTTCATCACGAAGCTCTTGTAGCTTGGTGGCGTGATTGGAGAATTCATCAATGACGCTATCATCCGGAAGATTAACTCCCAGTTGAATCAAGTGATTATTATACCCGGACATCTTGAGTATATGCTCACCGATGTAACTATTCTCCTCCATCTTGGAGCTGTAGAACTTATTGGAGACTTCATATCTCTCAACTCGGCATTTGCTTGAAATATTAACTTCAACTCCTGGAACATCTCATATGCTCCATGACGCTCAAAACGCCGTTGAAGTCCCGGTTCTAAGCCGTAAAGCATGGCACAATGAATTATCGAGTAGTCATCGCTTTGCTCGCCAGACGCTCATAACATCCGGTGTTGCTCTCTGCAGCAGTTCTGGCACCCAGCGGTGCTTCCGGGACGTAATTCTTCCGTGCAGCAATGAGGATAATCCTCAAGTTACGGACCCAGTCTGTGTAATTGCTACCATCATCTTTCAACTTTGCTTTCTCAAGGAACGCATTAAAATTCAACGAAACAACAGCATGGGCCATCTATCTACAATCAACATAGACAAGCAAGACACTATCAGGTACTAAGTTCATGATAAATTTAAGTTCAATTAATCATATTACTTAAGAACTCTCACTTAGAAAGACATCCCTCTAATCCTCTAAGTGATCACGTGATCCAAATCAACTAAACCATGTCTGATCATCACATGAGATGGAGTAGTTTCAATGGTGAGCATCACTATGTTGATCATATCTACTATATGATTCACGCTCGACCTTTCGGTCTCCGTGTTCTGAGGCCATATCTGTTATATGCTAGGCTCGTCAAGTTTAACATGAGTATTCCGCGTGTGCAACTGTTTTGCACCCGTTGTATTTGGACGTAGAGCCTATCACACCCGATCATCACGTGGTGTCTCAAAGACGAAGAACTTTCATAACGGTGCATACTCGGGAGAACACTTATACTTTGATAATTTAGTGAGGATCATCTTATAATGCTACCGTCAATCAAAGCAAGATAAGATGCATAAAAGATAAACATCACATGCAATCAATATAAGTGATATGATATGGCCATCATCATCTTGTGCTTGTGATCTCCATCTCCGAAGCACCGTCATGATCACCATCGTCACCGGCGCGACACCTTGATCTCCATCGTAGCATCGTTGTCGTTTCACCAATCTTATGCTTCTACGACTATCGCTACCGCTTAGTGATAAAGTAAAGCACTATAGGGCGATTGCATTGCATACAATAAAGCGACAACCATATGGCGGCTTCCAGTTGCCGATAACTCGGTTACAAAACATGATCATCTCATATAATAAAATTTAGCATCATGTCTTGACCATATCACATCACAACATGCCCTGCAAAAACAAGTTAGACATCCTCTACTTTGTTGTTGCAAGTTTTACGTGGCTGCTACGGGCTTAGCAAGAACCGTTCTTACCTACGCATCAAAACCACAACGATAGTTTGTCAAGTTGGTGCTATTTTAACCTTCGCAAGGACCGGGCGTAGCCACACTCGGTTCAACTAAAGTTGGAGAAATTGACACCCGCCAGCCACCTATGTGCAAAGCACGTCGGTAGAACCAGTCTCGCGTAAGCGTACGCGTAATGTCGGTCCGGGCCTGCTTCATCCAACAATATCTCCGAACCAAAGTATGACATGCTGGTAAGCAGTATGACTTATATCGCCCACAACTCACTTGTGTGCTACTCGTGCATATGACATCTACGCATAAAACCAAGCTCGGATGCCACTATTGGGTAAGGTAGTAATTTCAAAAAAATTCCTACGCACACGCAAGATCATGGTGATGCATAGCAACGAGAGGGGAGAGTGTTTTCCACGTACCCTCGTAGACCGAAAGCGGAAGCGTTAGTACAACGCGGTTGATGTAGTCGTACGTCTTCACGATCCGACCGATCAAGTACCAAACGTACGGCACCTCCGAGTTCAGCACACGTTCAGCCCGATGACGTCCCTCGAACTCTGATCCAGCCGAGTGTTGAGGGAGAGTTTTGTCAGCATGACGGCGTGGTGACGATGTTGATGTTCTACCGACGCAGGGCTTCACCTAAGCACCGCTACAGTATTATCGAGGTGGACTATGGTGGAGGGGGGCATCGCACATGGCTAAAAGATCAACTGATCAATGTTGTGTCTATGGGGTGCCCCCCTGCCCCCATATATAAAGGAGCAAAAGGGGGGTGCGGCCGGCCAAGGGAGAGGGCGCGCCGGGAGGAGTCCTACTCTCCTTTTCCTAGTTGGATTAGGACTTGGGAGGGGGAAGGAGTGGAGGAGAAGGAAGGGGGGGGCGCCGCCCCCCTCTCCTTTTCCTATTCGGACTGGGTGGAGGGGCGCGCGGCCCAGCCCTAGCCGCCTCTCCTCTCTTCCACCTAGGCCCACTAAGGCCCATTATGTTCCCGGGGGGTTCCGGTAACCTCCCGGTACTCCGGTAAAATCCCTATTTCACCCGGAACATTTCCGATATCCAAACATAGGCTTCCAAAATATCAATCTTAATGTCTCAACCATTTTGAGACTCCTCGTCATGTCCGTGATCACATACGGGACTCCGAACAACCTTCGGTACATCAAAATATATAAACTCATAATATAACTGTCATCGTAACGTTAAGCGTGCGGACCCTACGGGTTCGAGAACTATGTAGACATGACCGAGACACGTCTCCGGTCAATAACCAATAGCGGAACCTGGATGCTCATATTGGCTCCCACATATTCTACAAAGATCTTTATCGGTCAGACCGCATAACAACATATGCTGTTCCCTTTGTCATCGGCTTGCCCGAGATTCGATCGTCGGTATCTCAATACCTAGTTCAATCTCGTTACCGGCAAGTCTCTTTACTCGTTCCATAATACATCATCCCGCAACTAACTCATTAGTTGTAATGCTTGCAAGGCTTAAGTGATGTGTATTACCGAGAGGGCCCAGAGATACCTCTCCGACAATCGGAGTGACAAATCTTAATCTTGAAATACGCCAACCCAACATGTACCTTCGGAGACACCTGTAGAGCATCTTTATAATCATCTAGTTACGTTGCGACGTTTGGTAGCACACAAAGTGTTCCTCCGGTAAACGGGAGTTGCATAATCTCATAGTCATAGGAACATGTATAAGTCATGAAGAAAGCAATAGCAACATACTAAACGATCGTGTGCTAAGCTAACGGAATGGGTCATGTCAATCACATCATTCTCCTAATGATGTGATCCCGTTAATCAAATGACAACTCATGTCTATGCCTAGGAAACATAACCATCTTTGATCAACGAGCTAGTCAAGTAAAGGCATACTAGTGACAATCTGTTTGTCTATGTATTCACACATGTATTATGTTTCCGATTAATACAATTCTAGCATGAATAATAAACATTTATCATGATATAAGAAAATAAATAATAACTTTATTATTGCCTCTAGGGCATATTTCCTTCAGTTAGGCCAACCCGACGAGTTTTATTATGACGGCTGAATCAAGCTTTGCTAGATTATCTAGAAAAAAACTTGGTTGAGTTGTCGTGCCGCCACTCCCTTTGTGTCTGATTTACTCTTCAAACTACTTTGTCTGTAAAGAAATATAAAAGTATTTAGATCATTTTGGGAGGGAGTGAGTTGGTACAGAGAAGAGCAACTCGGAAAGAAGTGAGTCAAGACAGGTGTCTTGAAGAGGATAGATGAGAGTTTTGAGCCTTTGAGAAAGAAGAAGGCAGCCTTTATTGCTTTTTCAAACGGCTCTGAGGCTGACACGTAACAGCGAGCACCGATACCTCTACATATGTCGATGGAGATGTGAGAGGAGAGAGCATAGCATATCACCCATTGTTTTTTAGTTGCGCATGCCCGGTGCCTTGCGGAAACTGGGAAGAAAACCCGGTTCAGAATCTAATCTCCCGACCTGGACATGGGCGCATATGATGGTGAGAGCACATGTGTACTGTGCGTACGAAGCTAGTGGAGACTGCACAAACGAAAAAAGGATAAAAAAAAGATGAGCGTCGACAGCAGGGATCGAACCTGCGCGGGCGTAGCCCAACAGATTTCAAGTCTGTCTCCTTAACCACTCGGACATATCGACTGTTGTGTTTTGTAACGCACTGACGTATTAAAGTATAGAAATTTACACCTCTGGGCCGGCCCAAGCGCCAAATGGACCTCAAGGCCGAGTTGGGGAAAAGAAAAAAGATGAACTTTTCAGATGTGTGGACAACAGTTTCTCAAAAGAAAAAGAAAATGTCTGGAGGACAGTTTCTCAAAAGAAAAAAAATAAATGTCTGGACTCGGGTATCGTACCCTCTAGTAGTCTCTTCGGAGAGCTTCGAAGCGATTGACCCATTGCAACCCGGAGCTGAACCATATGCAAGGAAGCTATTACAACACATCATCATTTACGGAAGAGCGCAAGCAATATCGGACAGTCAAGTTTTTTACCGACGACTAAACTGAATCCATCAAGGAGCCTTGGTCAATCTAGCCAAGGATTCTCTTTCTCGTAGGTGTGTTGTGTTGGTCACATTTGTGAACCTGTAGGTTGTCAGAGGCACCTGCGGGGCTGAACAGTCATCTCTGATCGAAAAGCCTACTGAGAGAGAGACGGTTGCAGCAAAAAAGGAGCACTGGGTGCCCAGCGCCCAGCCTACTTAGAGCATGTACAATGGTGGCATATGAATACATATGCCTTATTTGGCAGAGATCGCGAAAATGGCCGGTGCAATGTCCTTGGGCTTCATTCCATCTAGCCAGGGGGAGAGCCAGAAGCGTGCCAGCCTATGTGCGAGAAGCCTTGCTTGAAAACCATTGGATACAATGGATCAACATGTCCGGAGGTCTCTCGGTGGAACACATTGAACAGTTATGCGCCCTATGGGGGAAGCTCACTACGGTACACCTACAGGACAACATACCCGATGATATCAAGTGGAACCTCACCGCCGATGGTATCTATTCCTCGGCCTCGGCCTATAAGGCCCAATTCGAAGGTGCGATCGCCTCCAACATGACCACGGTGGTATGGAAGAACTGGGCACCGCCCAAGTGCAAGTTCTTTGCGTGGTTAGTTATCAAGGATAGAATTTGGACGGCTGACAGACTACAAAGAAGAGGGTTGCCCAACTGCAATTTGTGTCAACTTTGCAAGAGGGGGCCAGAGACCGCAGCTCATCTTCTCTTTCAATGCAGGTTCTCTGCCCGCATTTGGAATGCAATAAGAGCTTGGGTGGATGCCCCCGAACTGGATGTGGCGGCCTGGAGCGGGATCCCCACGGTCAAAGAGTGGTGGTCGGCAGTGGTCCTTAGGCGTGGACATAGGAGGAAGGCGATTTCATCACTCATCATGCTTGTTACTTGGGAAGTGTGGAAAGAGAGAAACGTGAGGGTGTTCCAGCATGTACGTAGGTTGCCAAGCGTGTTGGTTGAGGCTATTAAAGCGGAGGCGAGGCTCTGGATTATCGCAGGGGCGAAGCATTTGGGTTCATTGATGCCGCGAGAGTAGAATTGTATTTTATTTACATTTGTGTGAGGTGTAATGGCCATCTGCAGACTTTGTTATTCCCCTTCTTTTTAATGAGATGAGGCAAAGCTTTTGCCTCCGTTTCAAAAAAAAAAAATACATATGCCTTATGACAAAAAGTAATTTGAGGTATCTATATTTATTTTTTCTCCTCAATGCAAGTTACCACTAGTAGGTCTCATTAAGAAATATTTCCTCTGTCCCACAATATAAGAACATTTTTAACACTAGTGTAGTGTAAAAAACGCTTTTATATTATATTATGGGACGGAGGAAGTAGAAAATAAAGACTCTAGTACACATGCATCTCTACTTTTCACTCCAACCTTTTCAGCTTTTGTCACCGGACCACATTTTTTTTCTTCAAGCACCCGTCTCCTGGAGAGGATCCTGCTTCCCTATCCGATCCTACATAACATGTGAGGCATCTCCTTAAGGCCATGCATTGTACATGCCCTGAGAGAGAGAGACGAGCAAAAATCTGTCCAGAGAGCCAAGATGAAGATTCAGAAAAATTGAGCAAAAAGGTTGCAGCAAAAAGATAGCTTGAAGACCTCGCTGACACGTGATGGGTGTACGTGACCTCCGCCTGAAATTTACTATTTTTAGACAATCCATTTGAAAATTACACCCAAAATTTACCTTTCTCTTTATGGGGCCCCGAAATTTACAAGTGATGGAGAACAAAGAAAAGCTTGCATTTCTTATATGGCCAAGTTCAAATAGTGCAAAGAGGAACGGAATATAATTTTGCAAATCAAATAACCAACATTTTCTAACAAATATTACCATAGTAAAAAACCTATTTTCTTTCAAATATTAACTAAAAAATGGAAATAAACAATCCCACTTCAATGCACCACTACTCTTTCATCCAAAAAAATGTTTGCAAATCTTCTAAAAATTCAAGAAAAATGTTCGGATTAATTATTAAACTCTTGAATAGTATACAACAATTTCCACCGTCTGTATATCTTGCTAAAAACAATTACACCATTTTTCTTTCACCCGACGATAGTGCAAATCTGAAGGAGGCGCCATCAAAGGACATCCTACGACTTTCTCAACTTTATACTACATGGTATGGACACCAACAATCCTTTTTTAATTACAGACATCGAGCGCGTGTTTTTTTTGGAAGGTAAGGAGTGCTTCAAATTCTTCTTGCTTTAAAAAATTCATGCTTTAAAATATGTTCACACTTTTTAAAAAATGCTCAAATTTCCACCAAAAATGTCCCAACTTAAAATAAATTAAAATTGAGTGCAAAAATTTAAAATATTGTGAACAAAACATGTTTTAGTTTTAATAAAAGATTAAAATTCAAGTTTCTTTAATATTTTAAAGCAAAGATTTATGTTTTTTCAAAAAATAAAATATAAAACTGATTACTATACTATTCTATGCACCACTACTCTTCCAGTGGATGAAGGATGTTAGGGTGACTTCTTTACGTCCACACTTCATACTTCGAGAGCAGTAACAAGATAACTTTATTAGTGATGTTTATTAAAACTGTATATAAGCGTCCTATCGCACGGAGCAACTTTTACGATATTTTTCACCCGTTGCAATGCACGGTCATTTGGATTAGTACATGTTCAAAAATATAAACTGTACGTTGAGACAGAGGATAACTGAATAAAGCTCCACAGTGAACCATTACTCGCCTGGTACTCCATAAAAAAAGGGGAAAGAAAAGATAGAAGATCGCCCGCCTACTCATGGACAACAGTTACTCACAATCTCCTTCTCCTGCTTCTGCCATTCCCGAGGAGATAGATATGGCAGGAGTATATTGTTTGCAGACGCCATCGTTCTCCTGGCGTGCTAGCTAGCCTTGCGTTGCTTAGCTTCCACGCAGCAGCCATGTCGAATCGCCGGCTCCATCCATCTTTAACTTCCACGTCGCCGCCCCCATCGGCCGTCGCCTCTCGCTTTGTGTCACCGGACGCTACGTGCCGCTACTGGCTCATGCTACTGCTGCAGCATTCAATCCCTAACCAACTGCTTAACCGCCCGCCCAACTGCCGCCTGCCCTGCTATTCCCGAGGCGATGGCTACAGGTTCCCGGCGGCAGAACGAACGCAGGGCGGTGCCGCAGCGGGGCGGCATGTGCAGGGAGAAGAGTAAACAGAGGGCCTGTTGCTCCAGTGGATTACCAGAGGAGTGAGCGTCAGGCACACTCTGGAGTACTAGTTGGTCTAATGATCTAATCCTAGCTTGGATGTGCGGAAGATCATTAATGAACGGACGACCTAGATTTTGTCATCCCCATGTCGGGCTACTCCTATGCTGCCCTAGCTTAGGCTGCTCATAGTGGGAGTAACATAGGTAGTAACATGCATGCCACGTAGGCAAGAAATATGATGTGGCAAGTAATAAATGAGGAGAGATGCAAATGGAGTAACATAATATGTTACCATCACATAATGGTTTCCAATGTAAAATGAGTCTATAAAGTAATAAATGAAGTGCTATATGTTACCATATCTATGACACTACCCACTATGGAAGTAGTAACATAGACTAGTAACATATGCATGTTACTAGTCTAAGTTACTCCCCACTATGACCAGCCTTACTTGCATCAGGAATTGGGAACCCAAGAAGATTCACAATTTTCGCAATGGATGGATCTATCCACAACAAGGCAAAACGAAACTATGCATGGCACCGTCCGCGCATCAATGCAAAGTTGGCAGACCTAAGGCCCTACTTCCTCTTTTCACAGTGGGAGTAACTTTAGCAATAACATCGAGTCCAACTCAGCAAATTTGTTTACGTGGCAATGAGTTAATGAGGAGAGAGGTAGTTACAGTAATTTAGCTAGTTACTGTAACATCACATGTCCCAATGCAATATGAGTCTATAACCTAATAAATGAAGCTTTGTATGTTACTACACTTATGTTACTACCCACTATGAAGGTAGTAACATAGTCTAGGGATATGTGTATGTTACTAGTGTATGTTACTATGCATTGTGGCTAGTCTAAGGCTGGTCATAGTGGGAGTAACATAGGTAGTAACATAGATGCCACATAAGCAAGAATGGTGAGGTGGCAAGTAGTTAATGAGGAGAGGGGTAAATAGAGTAACATAATATGTTACCATCACATAGCGCTTCCCAATGCAAAATGAGTCTACAAAACAATAAATGAACACATCTATGTTACCACACATATGGCATTTCCCACTATGAAGGTAGTAACATAGACTAGTAACATATGTATGTTACTAGTCTAAGTTACTCTCCACTATGACCAGCCTAAGGCTCAATTCAAAAATCTCACCAATCAAGGTAGATGATGAGTGGTGGAATACCTTTTGTAGTTTGCAAAAGCACCGAATTAATGCTTTTGTTTTTAAAAAAAATTATGTTTACCAATGCATTAATTATAATGCATGCATGTATAAAGTACATGCATTGGTCAATTTTCTCTTAATACTTGCATGCAATGATTTAATGCAACTCGAAATCTGAACATGTAATGGGGAACAACCAAATTAAGCCTTATAAAATGAGAAAACTAAAATTTTAAGATAAGCCTTATAAACCGGAAATGAGGGAGTATTTGGTGCATAAGTCCTAGGACTTTTTTTAGTCCCAACTTATAAGTCTCATGTCCCTAAAAAGTCCCTATCTGTTTGGTTCATGGGACTTATAAGTCCCTATAAGATCATATTATAAAGTTCCTATAAAACTCTTCTTGAAAGTCTTATTTCATAAGTTTCAAATGCTCATTTTAAGTCCCTATAAGTCCCTCCTGTTTAGTTTAGATGGGACTTATAAAGATTTTTTTAAGTCCCTAAACTAATAAGTCCAAACAAACACCCTCTAAGCTCAGATTCCCTGTGTTCCTCGTCCGTCTTGAAAGTTCATTTTCTTTAGTCGTGCCTCTCTGTTTTATCTGCAAGTTGTAGACCTTCGGGTCTTGTCTGTACATGAGTACCCCCTGTGTTCCTAATTTGCACTTTGTGCTTCAATAACCCGCATGGATGCACATTTGCCACAAAGAGGGTTATACTCAATAGAGATCTAAAAAATCAAAAAAAGATCCACGAGAGATAAAAGATGCTCAACCTTCAGGGCACCATATGATATACTCATCCCAAGAGCTGTCATGCAAAATTTCTCCAGATCTAACCCATCCTGAATCCTCGGACAACAGCTGCACTGACTACAAAACAAACTGGGATCCCTCTTCAATTTCCTTGTCGACCTTACGTGCGAGCAACTGGCCTAGATCCTGCTCTATTTTGACCCAATTGATTAATTAAGCTGTTCCTACAAGCATTCTTAAGTGGGCAGTGTCGTGCCCTGACCCTGCAGGCATTGAAAGCCCAGCGTGCCGTTAGGTGAAAAGTCCAGCTACGCTCCGCTAATCCAAGTATAAACAAAAGATGACCTTCTTTAAAGACCATCCGATGACAGTTCATCGACCACAGTAGTGCATTGATGCTCCATGCACGGTCCACCCCTATGTGTTAGTGTACGAATCCAACCCCACTTCCATTAACGAGTTAACAAGACCATTAGGCTTTTTAATGGCGATCATTAGTTCCCCAGATAATGGAGGTCGAAAGCAACTCCATGCATCAATCTGCAAGACCCTGCAGTGTGCAGTAGGGTCAAACTATCTTAAAGTTTGACTGAGTTTGTGCAAAAGCATGTCAATGCTTGTGAAACCAAATATGTATATGACGAAAATATATTTTATCATGAATTTAATGCTACTAATTTGGTGGCATAAATATTGGTCTATTATTGTGTAAATACAGTTAAAAATTAAAAAGTTTGACTTTTTAACAAAGTTGAAAGTACACTCTTTCAAAGACGGGGAGGGTAGCCCTTTGAAATGTGTCTATTGTTGCTCTTATTGTTGTTGTGCAAATGATGTATGTTCCCCTGAGAAAATAAATCAAAAGGGAAATATAATGGACTCATGACTCAACTATGTTGTGATATTTTCTTTAAAAAATTATGTTGTGGTCGTGAAAAATAAGGAGAATATTATGAGTGACACAACCATGTTATTTTTGCGAGGAAACTTTCAATCTATTCATCCACTGTCAAGGCAGTTCAAAAAACACCATAAGTAACTAGTGGCGGGGCTAGAGATCTGGGTGGGGGGGGGGGGCAAAAGTCAAAACATGAACAACTAAGAGGGCAAATATTGATCTTTTCCTTATCTGATCCTCACACAGTAAATTTTCTTCACTGTTTTAGCAAAGGCTGGGGGGCCATGCATGACCTCCTTAGACTTGCACTAAGCTCTGCCACTGAAAGTAACTACAATTACATGTAGGTCCGTAGACCACCTAGCCAGTGGGGGAGCTATGTAGCAAAAGCTGGGCAGGCCAGTACGAAGAAAGACCACTATTTTCTGTCTTCATGGCTCAATTTACTTTAATCCTACAATGTATTTGCTTTTGGATGGGCGGGCCATGGCTCATTTTCATCACACGTAGCTCCGCCAGTGCACCTAGTGACAAGTGCAACTATGTTTAATCTCAGTAAGATAGTTTCTATTACTAAATTTGTGCTTCTATTAGTGTAATGGCCGCTAACGTGGTATATCAAATACTATGATAATTATGTTGGAACCTCCAGCCCCTTGCCTCACTCCTCCTAGCTCTCTCTGTCGCCGTAGCTCTCACCGAGGAAGAAGAAGATTAGAGGAAGAAGGACATGGACATGGCGAGGTGTTTTTCCCGGCGCACGAACGCCTTAACCTGAGCACGAACTCAATACCCCACCGCACCATTACAACGATCGCCGTCGCGGCTTTATACCCGAAGCCTGCGACCGGGCACACACCCACGCTCCCTCCTCCCTCGCGCCCGCGATTCGCCCGCCACGCTCGCTCCCACGACGCGCTCCCACGCGCACGGGTCACGGCAGGCCTCCCACGGATCACACGCGACCACCCCGCGCGGCTCGCCAACGGCCTGCGGTCACACACAAGCACACTGCGCACACCCACACGGACACACCCGTGCAACACACACACACACACACACACACACACAGACGCGCTACTCGCCACGGACCCGGCACGCCCGACTCGTCCCGCTCACGCCCATACACGAGCTGGTCACGTCCGACGCGCCACCTGCGGCTTATTCGCCCTACATTTCACCTCCCTAAGCCGCAGCTCAGAGTAGGCCACCGTCCTCGACGCCGGCGTCCACCACCATCGCTTGCTCCGCGACCGGCGCCTTCTTCATCAGCGGGCACTCCCACTTGAAGTGACCGCGATCGTCGCATTTATAGCAGCGCCCTCGCCGGTTGCCTCCAAAGCCCGATGCATTGCTGCGCGCGTCGTCGTCGTCGTTGTCCCGCGCACCTCCCCGACGCCGCTTGCGCGCACGCCACTGTGCTGCAGTGAACATGACCTGCCCGTTCGCGCTCTCGCCGGCTGCCTATCCACGCCGACGCAGCCGCTCGTCGAACGCCTTCAGGCGCCCCAGAGCGTCGTTGAACAGCGGCTCCTCCAGGTTGCAGAACTGCTCCATGCCGGCGACCGCCGCGTACAGGCGGTCGAGGACATGGTCCAGCAGCTTCTTCACCATAGCTGCGTCATCCAGCGTCGCTCCGAGCCCTGCAAAACGCGTTGCCATCCCGCTGATCTTCCCCGCGAACGCGTCCAGTGACTCGTTCGCTCGCCATGCGCAGGAGCTCCCACTCCCCGCGCAATGTGCCCAGCCGCGCCGCGCGCACGCGATCTGCGCCGACGAACCGAGCCTTCAAGCTGCTCCAAATCTCCGCCGCGGTTTTCTTCACGGCCACCTGCAGCAGAAGGTCGTCGGCGAGCACACGGAGCAGATAAGCCCTCGCCGGCTTGTCCTTCTTCGCGATGACCGTCGACGCCGCGTCCTCCGGCGGCACCACCGCCTCCCACAGCCCTGTGGCATCAAGGTCCGCCTCCACCTTGATGGCCCAGGTGATGTAGTTGTCGCCAGTGAGCACGGGCGCTGGATGCGACACCGCACCGCCCGATCCGCTGGCGTATGGCACGATGGACATCGCCGGCGAGCTCCCTCCTCCACGTGGCTCTGATGCCAACTGTTGGAACCTCCAGCCCCTCGCCTCACTCCTCCTAGCTCTCTGTCGCCGTAGCTCTCACCGAGGAAGAAGAAGATCAGAGGAAGAAGGACATGGACATGGCGAGGTGTTTTTCTCGGCGCACGAACGCCTTAACCTGAGCACGAACTCAAAACCCCACCGCACCATTACAACGATCGCCGTCGCGGCTTTATACCCGGAGCCTGCGACCGGGCACACACCCACGCTCCCTCCTCCCTCGCGCCAGCGATCCACCCGCCACGCTCGCTCCCGCGACGCGCTCCCACGCGCACGGGTCACGGCAGGCCTCCACGGATCACACGCGACCACCCCGCGCGGCTCGCCAACGGCCTGCGGTCACACACACGCACATTGCGCACACCCACATGGACACACCCGTGCAACACACACACACACGCACGCACGCCCTACTCGCCACGGACCCGGCGCGCCCGACGCGTCCCGCTCGCGCCCATACACGAGCTGGTCACGGCCGACGCGCCACCTGCGGCTTATTCGCCCTACAAATTATCATATAATTTTGATCCTATTGAAAATGACCGCATAATTACGATTTTACCTGTTTTCGTCTAGCTTGTTTTTATGTCTTCATGGCCATTTTTCAGCAGCGGATTTAATAATCGTTAGGCTAGTATTCTCATCTCTCTCTCTCTCTCTCTCTCTCTCTCTCTCTCTCTCTCTCTCTCTCTCTCTCTCTCTCTCTCTCTCTCTCTCCAGGAAAGAATTATCATCTCTTATCGTAATCACGCAACCACTAAGATTATAGGAGATCCCAAATTCAGTACTGTTGTAGATTTCTTAGTTTGGAGCTACTTCTATATAGAAAGCGAGTAGTGTCGCGCGCTCGTGCTACAACGAGGCCGGCGAGAGAGCGTGACGGTATTGGTATCGTACTACGTATTTAATCGCTGTGCTTTTCATAGTAGCTGGGAGGATCCAAAACAGAGATCTACTACGTACGTCGTTGGCTAGGCCTATCCATCACCGAATTTAGTTGGAGCAAGCGATCGAGTACGCACCAGTACTACCAATGATGGACCAGCATGTCTAAATCCAGCTCCCGTGGGCCAAAATACGGAGCACTTATTATGGCCGATGGATGCATGGGTGGCGTACCGGACTGGTGTGTACAGTACATGCATGCATGGGATGGGTTTTCTCACGCTCCACGTAGACTCCTCACGCGTTGAGGTCTCTGCTATTTGTTCGAAATGAAAAATTGTTTAGACGAGTACCGATGCTAGATGTATATACAAACTCGCATTATCATCACATTCACGCGCACTGACATACTGAAGATTGACGATACCATCCATCACTGTTAGAGTATAATGAACATCCTCATTCAAAATCGGACTTTTGATTGCATTAACTAGAGCATGCATTTCTACAGTCACTAACGTCGCTCGTTGTTAATGAAACTACCGGCTTGCGGAGTTTCTTTTCTGAAAGCCCGTACTTCAATAATCAAGTGATAAGGTGAATACAATCGTTCCCAACACTATCCCACCGCCGAGTAGGAATATTGAACTCCACCAACTAATAGAACCATCCGTTTAAAGGAAAAAAACAGAACTTCGCAATATTATGGGCTACCCTATTCACATCTCTTATGGCATTGGCAAGCTTAAAATTCAGCAGCGATTTCACAACTTCAAGCATCTCCTTCTGCAGTAAACAACTGCAGACTTAATATCTAACACATCATCAGACAAAGGGCCAGTTCTCTTGGCAGCTTAAAAAATAAGCCGCATTCTCCACATATATTAATACATATCGAGAACCTGTAGCCAAGATAACATGTCTCTGCATAGGCATCTTAACATATAATTCACCAAGCACGTATGAATTTCAGCCTCCTCCACACTCGAGCAGACATGACGGAAATCCCATGCTGACAAAAGCACATCACCTGAAAAACCGCGGCGACAGTCACAATCAAAGTTTAAATATGAATGTCGTGACATTGATTTTATTTTTACACCATAATAGGATATTATTATGGTATAATTGTTGGTCGGAGTTTGTCTTAGCTACTCAAAAAACAATGTCGTGGGATTTTTTGTCGTAACGCACGAGTTTTCTTAGGTCTTTATTTCGTAATTTTAAGTTTATACAAAAAAATATTAAATTTGCAATAAAACATCAATATCATTAGATCTACCATGGAATATACTTCGGTATCATATTTACTAAGTGTTGTGGATGTTGATGTTAACTTCACAAAGTTTAACCTCTGATAAATCTAATACGCGGAGTACAAAAAAGGATGGAGCACTCGCTTTTTTTTCGAGGAAATGGATGGAGTACTCGACCGTCTCATGCAAGATTCCAGGTTTTTGTGGGTCATATTTCCATGTTCTCCATAAAAAGGCTCAGGGTAAATCATAATATTAAGTTCTCGTACTTCTCCTTTACAAAATGCAGTGTGTATTTTATTGGTTGATCTGGGCCCCCTCGGGCCCCATCTGGGCCGGGGCGGGCCGGCGACTTCTTCTTCGGCGGCGGAGCTCCTTGGAGGCGGAGATGGGGCATAGGGAAGCTGGGCGGCGGCGGCATCGTTGCCGGCTGGCTGCAGCGGGGTGGCAGCGGCTTTGCGGGCCAGAGATGGGCCCAACCGGGCCGGGTGGCCTGGTGTGCCCCTGCTGCGGCGTCCGGCCGGCTACCGCGACAGTGCGGGAGGCACAGGCATCCCGCGCGATGGCGGGGGAGGTGGTTCCCACCAGCTCGGCTCCGATGTTGCCCCACCCGTTTTCCTGGAGTCCCTCTCTCCGTCTTCGAGGCCTCGTGATGGCGATCTCAGTGAGGTGGCATGGATGACTTCAAGACCGTGGTGGCATATGCTAGCGGGTGGCAAGTTGGATGGTTGGCCCGGATTGGCGGGTAGTGGTGTTTAGGGTGCGGGAGAAATCCCTGCCGGTTCATCCGGCTCCGACACGGTGTCGCCCGAGGGTGCCGCCTATCCTTCCTAAAGGGTGTCGGTGTTACCCATCCCCACTCCCTTCCGCGTGCCGGGGGAAACCCTAGGATATGTCCAGGCAGCAACGTCGTCAACGTCGCATCCCTTTTTGGAAGTGTTGCTTGGTACGTGGAGGTTCGGAGCCTCGGTGCGCGGTGGGACGAATCCGGAGGGCGCAGCGGTGGCGGATCATTTGTGCTTTGTCGATCTGTCATTGTTGGCATTTTTCTCTTCTTTTTTTTTCTTTTGGGCTTAATGTGTTGTTCGCCCCAGCAGTTATTTTGTGGTCAATGGATGTTGCTTTATAATCTAAAGTGGAGGAAACCCTTTTTCGGCTATTTTATTGGTTAACTAATAAATGATCTTCTTTATACAACGTCGTAAGTGTTGGCAACGGGTAGAAGATAAACAAATCCTGCTTAGCCCGTGGATCCAAACAGTATGAAGTCAAAGGTCGTCTCTACATCGTGGAATCTTGGACAGCCGAGCAGTAACAAAAGTAATCAGATCGGATACGTACTAACGGCCGCGGGAGACGTGCAGACGGCCAGCCAGCACACTTCTCATTATTAATCCACCTTCTCTCTCTGCTGCCGACGAGCATAAAACCCCACACTCGCTGCGCATCTCAGTGATCACTCCCTCCTCTGCCCGATCCCTCTGTCTCTCTGTACCAGAGCAGAGACACGTCCGTCCATCCATCCATCCATGGCGGCCACCGTCGGCAAGGAGAGGGAGGAGGCGGTGGTCCACCCGAACCCGAGGCAGGGGGGCAAGCTCCTGTCCAGGCTGCTCACCAGGGACAGCTCGGCCGCCGCGCCGTCCTTCCGGGTCTACTACGGCGTGTCCTCCGCCGGCGCGGTGCCGTTCCTGTGGGAGTCGCAGCCGGGCACGCCCAAGAACGCCGTCTCCGACGCCGCGATGCCGCCGCTCACGCCTCCGCCGTCCTACTACGCCGCCGCCGCCGCCGGCGCCGCCAAGAAGCACGCGGCGCGCAAGGCCGCTACCGGGGGCAAGAGGTTCAGGCCGTCCGTCATTCTGGGGTCCATCCTCATGGCGACGCGTAGGCGGGGCCGGACGACGCCGTCGGGCTCGCCCACCTCTTCCTTCTCCTCCGTGTCAACCTCCTCATCATCATCCTCCTCCTCGGCGTCTTCGTTCCGCCGCACCACGCAGTCGCCGATGCGGGGCAGCAGCAGCAGGCTGCACTCGTCGTCGTCGTTCTCGGACGACGAGGAGACGGCCATGGCGACGTGCTTCAGGGTGCGGCACGAGAGCTTCCGGGCGCTCAAGGGCTGCCGCGTCGCCGTGACGGTGAGGAGCGCGCTGGCGTCCGTCGGTGGCGCCGCAGTGCAGAGGGTCTAACCGAACTGATCTCGCGGTGTGTGCAAGGACGTGCGCTGTTACTTAAAAATGTCGAGTGGAGTTTACCTAAGTCGTGTGTTGGTTTTGGTTGAGCTTCTGTAATGCTACTAGCAGTGTATATGAAAAATAATCAATGAGCATGGCTCTGCATGTTCAGAACTTCAGATCAGATCTCACATTTCGCCTCATTTGACCTTGTAGTGCCAATCTGACCATTTTTCTTCATTTGAACAGATGAATTTGTGGTTTTCCTTTTTTTTTGTTAAAAAAAGTGTTAATCCATGTTTGAGTAGACCCACCGAAGAACTCGAGTGTTATCCTGGAAAGTTGATTTGTTCCTACTATACTTGTGTGTTAGTTGGGACATGAATGCTCAGCAGTGTTGGAAACTGACAGGTCCAGAATTCGTGGAATAAAGAATGTCTATCAGACCAATAATAAAAGATTAAAGAACCCTTGCAGCCTGCACGCCAAATCTGTGCTTTTCCTCTCTAACTGAATTATATTTTTGGCGCTGATCGGACAACTGCGTGAGCTGAAAAGGAAAAAAGAACGCCTTGTGTCAAAAGAAAAATAAAAGGAAAAAACGCACGCAGAACTGTACTGTACTTTTGTGGGATGTTTGCTGCAGACTGCATTCCCTGTCATTTTCCCTGCACACACAGGAATTGTTTTCTGCATCCTCGCAGTTGCTGCCATTTGTACGCTCTCTCAAGCGCACAAGGAAGCAAAAAAGAAAAAAACATGTAAGGATATTTCAGAGAAAAAAAAGATGGGCACTGTGACAAGTGCGATGGTCCTGTGAATGCACATGACCGCAATTCAGTGGTACATGCTGAGCCTTGAGTAAATGCACATGGCTGCAAATCTGCGATAGAAGAATGCAAATATTTATGTTTGAGTAGAAACCAAAATGTTCACTATGTATAGTGCAATGGCACTGTGATCGCACATGACCGCAGTGGCATATGCTGAGGAGCGAGGGCTAGCAGTAAGTGCATTTTTGGCTATTCGGCCGTAGGGTTGCCCCATCCATGAGGAGACACCGATGAGACCCAACAAAATAAATATTGTTAACAATTCACTGGTTAATGGCTCTTTCTGAACATCAACCAGCTCACACTCGCCAAATGCAAGTATAGTAGTATTAGTAGTACTGTAAGCTGGTGCGATTCATGTTAAACCGGACAGGTTACCTTAAGTAACCCGAATCCGGGACGAACCTTCTACGATACGTTGACGGTGGGAAGATGGTGAAAACTTGTGTGCAACGAACGGGTTTCCCGCTGCCAGTCACGTGAATGTGAATCCCCGTACCCTTCAGATCCGTTTTGGAGTGCTGTCGCACCCTTCAGCAGCGACTTGGTTTTGTCCGTTGCTGAGATGGCTTTTGTACTACTATACCACTAGAGCTGTTGACTCGGACAGAAGGATCGATCGTGGCTTGTTCGTCTGACTTGGACTTTGGCTACGCCATGTGCCGCTGTGTTTGCATCTTCACGATTTGCATCAAGTGATGTAACATACAGTATATACTCCAACCAATTGGTCGCCGAATTCAACCCTGTCACCGTCAGAGTCACGGTGCGTCTCTGTGCTGCGTTGCTAACCCATCGGCATCGCGCGACTGCTTCAACAGAAAGATAGATTTTGGTACTGCCCTCGGTTTGGATGTGGTCTATAACGACCATCAGAAACATGTACTACTTTGATATGTATATCGATCGATCCTACTTTCTAGCGTTAGATCTGTATCAGTATTGGCTGTTGGACATCATAGTGCAACAACGTGAAAGAAACTTACTACCCCCTCTGTAAATTAATATAAAAGTATAAGATAAAAATTCAGACTTTTTTTTTGCTGGTGATAAAAAATCAGACTCTCACACATGTTAAGTTTGCATGCGTGTCCTTTACTTTTTTTTGTACAGGTCGGTAGCACGTACCCTGCCTCATTAGTTAACCGATTAACAAGGGATTAATAGTACTGGTTAAGATGGCGTGTGTGCCTGCGTCAACTAATATAACGGGCATGCACTGTCTCGATCGATCGTCACCCCACTGACCAATCACGTCACACCGTTCCGTTTTAATTAGATCCGTTCTAGGCAGTCATGCACGTATGCAGCTCAAACATGTGCGTTGCTATGCTATTGATTTGGACAGACACCCGATTAAGCATCTTTTTTTTTTGCGGGTAACCCGATTAAGCATCTGCCGGTGTGTGTGTGTGTGTGTGGGGTTGCTGGGTTTGATTTGCCGAGCACCAAGAATTAGGCGTGGACCATCTGTTAATAAGATCTTAAGCTCCATGCGTGTACGTGTAGCCTTCAGATTTACTACAAGTCACCCTAACGGCAGCTTAATTAATTACGTGCAATCTAGGTTGCAGGATACAGCCTAGCAGTGACAATTCACACGACACGACACGACGAGCGAGCGAGCGACCGAAGCTTACACCCAAGACGCGATGCTAGCTGCTCAATGTGAGGAGGAACGGACGGCCGTGTCCCCCATCTGTTTCTCCCATATCCGATGCCACACTCGCGGTCCAACATACCGATCTGATACCACTTGTTGGACGATCTGGTGCTCTCAGTGTTGCCACGTGACGCTACCGCACACACAACGGTCGTTCGGTTTATGCGCGCGGGGGCACTTCTCAAGTGTTGCGATGAGCGGCGGGTGTATGTGTTACATGGTCGTCGATCGATGTGCACGCCATTGCTGTCCACCAGGTCAAAATCTCGAGGTGCCTGAGCGTCGACCTAGCTGGCCGTGGGATAGATATACTAGTGTCCTACATGGAAGCATAGCCACGAAATTAAGAGAGGGGCGAACAGTGAGAGCCACCTGGGTTTGAATCTCCCCACCTACGCGACAACGCAAAGTTAAGGGAGGAAACATCCTTTTTTTAGAGCATCTTCAATGCCGACCCTCAAATCACCCGCATACATTCGAACCGTGTCGTCCGGACCGCGGAAGCCATCCAACGTGTGTCTGTATCAGTCCGCTCGGTGGTCCGAACGCACTTTCTCCCGCAAAAGTGAAGACAAAGTGAGAGGTGGGGGGGGGGGGGAGTCCGGCAGCAACCACATTGGACTCCGACACCTCAGGCCAGTAAATCACCCTCTCGGTCTCATTTTCTTCCACTCCGCCACTTCTCCCCCATGCTTTGCATCCGCAACCTCCACCTCCGCCATCACCGTTGTACCTCTCCTGCAGTCACAAGGGTGTTATCGGACGTTCGCAACCAGCACTGACGCGCCCGCTCACCTTGTACGATGGCGCTGTCCCCCGTGGACCCGTTTGTACCCAGGTACACTCCACCACCCAATTGACGACCTCCATGGCGGCCACCACGCACGACAGGTGTTCGGTCAAATGCCATTGAGCTTATTTTAGGACGCCATATCGTTTTTTCAGAGTAAAAAGGATGTCATGATACTCGAACATGGAGAATGAGTTGTTGTGCGATGCGTGCTTGGTCATAGCCGCAGATTTCATAGGCAGGAGCAAAGGGGGAACATTAATTCTGGCAGCAAGTGCATGAATCGTTTCACGCATGAAAGCACACTGCGCCATATGACATGCACGTCATCCATGATCGCAATGTGAGGTTGTTATCTGAAAGATCGAGGATGTCGCCTAGAGGGGGGGGGGGCGGGTGAATAGGCGCTTTAAAATAATTACGGTTTAGGCTTGAACAAATGCGGAATAAACCTAGCGGTTAATTTGTCAAGAACAAAACCTAAAGCAACTAGGCTCACCTATGTGCACCAACAACTTATGCTAAGCAAGATAATCAACTATGTGATAGCAAGATATATGACAAAGAACAATATGGCTATCACAAAGTAAAGTGCATAAGTAAAGGGCTCGGGTAAGAGATAACCGAGGCACACGGAGAAGACGATGTATCCCGAAGTTCACACCCTTGCGGATGCTAATCTCCGTTTGGAGCGGTGTGGAGGCACAATGCTCCCCAAGAAGCCACTAGGGCCACCGTAATCTCCTCACGCCCTCGCACAATGCAAGATGCCGTGATTCCACTAAGGGACCCTTGAGGGCGGTCACCGAACCCGTACAAATGGCAACCCTTGGGGGCGGTCACCGAACCCGTACACTTTGGCAACCCTTGGGGGCGGTCACCGGTACCCGTCAACTTGCTCGGGGCGATTTCCACAACCTAATTGGAGACCCCGACGCTTGCCCGGAGCTTTACACCACAATGATTGAGCTCCGAACACCACCAACCGTCTAGGGCGCCCAAGCACCCAAGAGGAACAAGCTCAAGGGCACCAAGCACCCAAGAGTAATAAGCTTCTCAACTTGTAACTTCCACGTATCGCGTGGAGAACTCAAACCAATGCACCAAATGCAATGGCAAGGGCACACGGAGTGCCCAAGTCCTTCTCTCCTAAATCCCACCAAAGCAACTAATGCTAGGGAGGAAAATGAGAGGAAGAACGAAAGAAGAACACGAAGAACTCCAAGATCTAGATCCAAGGGGTTCCCCTCACTTAGAGGAGAAAGTGATTGGTGGAAACGTGGATCTAGATCTACTCTCTCTTTTCCCTCAAGAACTAGCAAGAATTATTGGAGGGATTGAGAGTTAGCAAGCTCGAAGAAGGTCAACAATGGGGGAAGAACACGAGCTCCAGAGTTAAGTCTCAATGGGGAAGAAGACCCCCTTTTATAGGTGGGGAGAAAATCCAACCGTTATCCCCTCACTCAGCCCGCACGACGCGGTACTACTGCACGGAGCTGCGGTACTACCGCTGCAGGTTGCGGTACTACCGCATGTGCAAGATTGCCAGATGAAGGCTGTTGCAGAGAACGAGCGGTAGAACCGCGGAGCGGTACTATCGCGCACCCTACGGTACTACCGTAAAGCAGCAACACTAGGCGAGAGAAAGCACGAGTAAAAATTACTTCGTACCTACTTCATTGGGAGGACTGCATAAAACTCCGACGACGGTACTACCGCACACGAAGAGCGGTACTACGGCGAGGCGCGGATGTAAAAATTACATCCGCCCTACTTCGCTCATGTTGCTAAGCTGGCGAGCCCACGGTACTACGGCGCCACAAGCGCCAGATTACACAGAGGGCGTGGATGTAAAAATTACATCCACCCCTACTACCGCTCGGCATTGCGCTGGTTAGATGCCGCGGTACTACCGCTCCCACAGAGCAAGACTACGTGAGCACTGCGATACTACGCAGGGACTGCGGTACTACCGCAAGGGCTCTGCGGTACTACCGCTCCGGAGAGCAGTACTACCGCATGCCCCAGATCAGCAACACTAGGAGTCCTTCATTTTGCAGAGAAGACAACAGAGGAAAACAATAAAACCAGAACTGCCATAACTTCTGCAAATGAGCTCCGAATTGAGCAAACTCAAGCTTGTTGGATACAAGACAACGAGTAGCATCAAAACAGAGGAGTGAAACTCCAACAGAGAAGAATCGGCATACCCTCCAACATCGAAAACATCATAGAAGACGCATGTGAACTCCGTTTTCGATGAACTCGAGCTTGTCATAAAAATGACCATAAGCTCCAAAACTCGCAAGGAGAAGAACCAAACAAGAACCAATAAAGATGATGCAAGGATGCAATGGTTTGAGCTCTCTACGAACGATACGATCAAGCAACTCATCGAGAGCCCCCCTTGATAGTACGGCAATCGATCCTAAAACCCGGTCTCCCAACTACCACCATGAGACCGGTAAAATAGAAAACCTATCAAGGGCAAACCTCTGCCTTGCACAGAGTCCACTTGAGCTAGATGATGACGATCTACTCCTCCTCAAGATGGACCACCTTTCTTGATTGCGTTGGCTCGATGAAGACTAGTTGATTGCTCCCCCATACTCCACTATGGGTGAGCCACTCTTCCGCTTATCTTCACAAGTCCATTGTCACCACAATGGACGGCAAGCTTCAAGCACTTGATCTCTTCATGATGCATCACTTGAACTTGCACACCGCAACCTAACCCCACAAAGAACTCTCACGAAGACCATGGGTTAGCACACAAAGCTTAATGGACAATGCTTACCATACCATGGGATCACTTGATCCCTCAGTACATCTTGTGCACTTTGTGTGTTGATCAACTTGATTCACTCTTGACTTAGTCTTGATCAACCTTGAATCTTTCCAACTCTCTTCATTTGGATGATGTCTTGAAGGTAAACATGAATGATCACATAATCTTCTTCTTCAAGACATGCTTGCAATAAGCTCAACACTCACATGACCAATCTTTGGATAATTCCTTAATAGCACCTTAATATAACTCAAGACAACCATTAGTCCATAGAGATTGTCATCAATTACCAAAACCAAACATGGGGGCACCGCATGTTCTTTCATTATCGTATCGATGGTACGCCATCCAGACCATCATCACCAAGTTTTGTCACGTAGTTGCTCAACCGGAGGCAAGTTGGCCATTGCAAACGACAACGGAGGAGATCATAAGTTTTGCTTCTTCTTCCTCAACCCGTTGATAGAATCATTCATTCACTCAATGTTCAATGTTGCTTTGTTGGAAATATTAGCACTTTTCTGATTAGACTTATCCACGAGTAAACAGTAAGCATGGCATAAAAAGTATGCATCTCATAGCGATACCTAAGCATACTAGCACGTACAGAACATAGAATCGAACCTTCTATGAGCAGCACATATACGGCTAGCATAAGTACGAGTAAGCGAGGATGAACAGATCATACCCTCGGTTGGCCAACGCGGCGGCGGCGGCAGCAGCAACCTCGACGTCGTCTGTGGCCTTCTTCTTAGCGGCGGCGGCGTCGGTCATGGTGTCGATGCAGAGGAAGTAGTGGAAGCAGAGGCGAACGGAGTTGGGGACGGATCGGGAGCGATCACGTCGAGACGCTCCCAAAAACCTTATTGCCGTTCTCCCGGCGGGATCTCGAGCAGCGAGGTTCGGAGGCACCTTCTCTCCCGACCAGCCGCACGCGGTCGTCGGGATGGGATCGCGGAGGAAGCACGAGTGAGAACGATGAGATGATGCTAGGTCACGTGAGAGGGGGGTGAGTGAACCGAACTAGGTTACTTCACTGGCCAGAGCCTTCTTATATAGTCTGTAAGGAAGAAAGTCATGGGCCTTGCCGAGGCCCACGACCGAGTCGGCCCACTCCCGGCAAGGGAGTCGTTGTTCCCGGCAAGGGAGTCGACGAATCGTGGCAACGCGGGTCCCGGCAAGGGAGTCGACGAATCCCGGCAACGCAAGTCAGCCCACAGTCCAACGTCTTGGACAATGGCCCCACATGTTAGCGACTCGTTAATTAATCCCTGATTAATTAATTCGTTCCTGAGCGGCAAAAATAAGCTTCGGCTCGGCTCATTCCCGCAACCCGCGGCGCGCGCGCATCGTTATGAGGCGAGGCGTGGCGAGGCGGGCGACGGAGGAGGAGGAGCGCTCGTGTACAACTCCTCTTCCCAAGCTCCCAATGGCAAGTGGTAGAGCAGCCCTTATAAAGGGGCCTCAACTCTCCTCAATTAGCAAGGTGGGACTAAACTTCCCACCACCTGCCATCTCATACATGGGCCTCAAGATTAACCAGGGATTAATGGGCTAAGCCCATCCATAATCCAACAATCCCCCACCAGATCTCGAGGCACATAAGTTTGTCAACTGTTCCAAACAATGTTTGATATACCAGAATTTTCAGTGGAGACTTTTAAGTTGAACTTCCACCTAGAGCAATAGGATTAGACTTCTTCACAACTGAACAATGGACTATGCCTTGAATTTTCAGTTTGGCGTGCAGAAGTTTCGCCTATTGTCAGCTGGTACATGGCTGCCGAAGGCTAAACCCCACGAGTGGAACCTATTAGTCATACTCCGTACCTTCTCATGAGCTTACTAGAGATTACCCAATCTCATAGACTGTGACCAGCAGTCGGGCTCACATAGGTGTGTTCCTCCAAAGAATGCTCTGTAGGTTAGCATCTTGCTTACATAAGCTTTGGAACACATTAAGACAAAAGTCAGCCTGCCTTACAGAATTGAGAGTATTACTGCATCTCCAATGGAGTGGGTTTATTAAGGATACTCTCCTCAGTTGACCGCTGGATTGTTTTCCCAGGTCCTAATTCACGGGATCTCCGATCACATAGGTTGGGTTACCCCCATGGCAACTTACGTGGGTCTCATACCCATCTCCCTCGATGCATTTTCTATCACAATCCTTGATAGCCCTTTCGTAAAAGGGTCTGCCAGATTCTTAGCCGTATGGATATAATCCAACGCTATTACTCCAGAGTTTCTTGATTTTCTGACAGATTTCAATCTTCTTCTTATGTGCTTTGTGGATTTCGTGTTGTCCTTTGAACTCTTAGCCTTGGCAATCACTGTTTGATTGTCACAGTTCATAAGGACAGCCGACACTGGTTTATCAACCACCGGCAAATCCATCAAAAGCTCTCGAAGCCATTCTGCTTCGACGCATGATATGTCTAATGGTGAGTTCTGCTTCCATAGTCGATCTGGTTAAGATCGTCTTCTTGCAAGACTTCCAGAAAACAGCACCACCACCAAGTGTGAAGACATGTCCACTTGTGGCTTTCATCTCATCAGCATCAGATATCCAATTCGAATCACTATAACCCTCAAGTACTGTCGGGTACCCAGAATAGTGAATTCCATAGTTCGCAGTACCTTGCAAATAACGCATCACTCGCTCAACAGCATGCCAATGCACATCTCCCAGATTGGAAACAAACCGGCTCAGTTTGCATACAACAAATGAGATGTCAGGACGAGTAGCACATGCTAGGTACATCAGTGAACCAACCACTTGAGAATATCTCAATTGATCTACAGCCGTGCCTTCGAACTTTCGAATCCGCACGCTAGGATCATATGGTGTTGCAGAAGGTTTGTAGTCTGAATATCCAAAATGGCTCAAAATCTTCTCAACATAGTGGGATTGCAAAAGTGTAATTCCACCCTCAGAATTTCTCAGTAGCTTGATGTTCAGGATAACATCAGCCACACCTAGGTCCTTCATCTCAAAGTTGTGAGATAGAAAAGACTTGACCTCCTCAATGACCTTGAGCTGGGTCCCAAATATCAGTATGTCACCAACATACAGACACAGTATAACTCCTTCGCCCCCACCATAGCGATAGTATACACATTTGTCAGCTTCGTTCACAACAAAGCCAACAGATGTCAGAGTAGTGTTGAACTTCTCATGCCATTGCTTAGGCGCTTGTTTCAGGCCATACAAAAATTTCACTAGCTTACACACCTTTCTTTCCTGACCATTTACTACAAAGCCATCCGGCTGTTGCATGTAAATTTCCTCGTCTAGCTCTCCGTTAAGGAAAGCCGTCTTAACGTCCATCTGATGAACGAGAAGACCATGCGGGGCAGCCAAAGCGAGTAACACTCAAATGGTTGCGAGTCTAGCCACAGGTGAATAAGTGTCAAAGAAATCCTCTTCTTCTTTCTGGGTATAACCCTTGGCCACAAGCCTAGCCTTGTACTTCTCAACAGTACCATCGGGCCTAAGCTTCTTCTTGAACACCCACTTACATCCTAATGGTCGACAACCATAAGGACGATCAGTGGCCTCCCATGTCCCATTAGCCAAGATGGAATCCATCTCACTACGGACCGCATCCTTCCAGTAGTCAGCATCCGGAGATGCATAAGCTTTTGAAATGGTACTGGGAGTATCATCATCCACGAGGTACACGAGGAAATCATCACCAAAGGACTTTGCAGTCCTCTGTCTCTTGCTCCTAACAGGAGCTTCCTCGTCATCCTCCGTGGAACTCTTATCACTTTTATATTCATAATATTCCATCGGAATAGCAGGTTCAGGAGTCTCATCAGATTCCAGTCTAGAATTGCTTTGCATATCTCTCATGGGGAAAATATCCTCAAAGAATGTAGCATCTCTAGACTCTATAATTGTACCGACCTTCTGGTCAAGTACCTCAGATTTCACCACTAGAAATCTATAGCCAACGCTATGCTTGGCATAGCCAAGAAAAAACATAGTCCACGGTCTTTGGTCCCAACTTGCGCTTTTTGATTATCGGCACGTTGACTTTCGCCAAACTGCCCCAAGTGTGCAAGTAAGAGAGTGTAGTTCTTTTCTTTTCCCATTGCTCATAGGGAGTAGTCTCATTATCCTTTGTGGGAACTTTATTCAGGACATGATAAGATGTCAATACAGCCTCCCCCCATCATGCCTTGGATAAACCCGATGTATACAAAATGGCATTAACCAAATCAGTTAGAGTACAGTTTTTCCGTTCGGCAACCCCGTTTGACTGGGGTGAGTAGGGAGGCGTCCTCTCATGAATAATACCATGTTCCGCACAGAACAAATCAAACTCATTAGAAAAGTACTCTCCACCACGATCAGACCGGACTCGTTTTATTTTCTTCTCAAGTTGGTTCTCAACTTCAGCCTTATTGACTTTAAAGTAGTGTAGAGCCTCATCCTTAGTATTTAACAAATACACATAGCAGAATCTAGTGGAATCATCAATCAGAGTCATGAAGTATTTCTTTCCACCTTTAGTCAACACACCATTCATCTCACAGAGATCTGAATGTATGAGCTCTAATGGTGCCAGGTGTCTCTCCTTCGCAGGCTTGTGAGGCTTACGATGTTGCTTAGCTTGCACGCACGCATGGCACTTAGAGCTTTTGGCTAAAGTGAAACTCGGGATTAAATCCATCTTAGCTAGCCACGTCATACAACCGAAATTTATGTGACAAAGACATGAATGCCAAACCTCAGATTCGTTCACATTAGAATGAATTTGGTTCACGACTTTATTACAGAAATCCTCCAGGGAAAGGCGGAACAAACCACCACAATCATATCATTTTTCAATAAATAGTCCATACCGAGATACGACTACTTTGTTAGACTCAAATACTAACATAAACCCTTCTTTACATAGAAGGGAGCCACTAACGAGATTCTTCTTTATGGTGGGGACATGTTGCATGTTCTTCAGTTGCACGATCTTTCCCGAATTAAACTTCAGATCTACCGTGCCAACACCATGAACAGAAGCATGCGAGCCATTCCCCATCAGGACGAAACAATCTCGTGCGACCTGGTAGGAAGAAAACAAAGACACATCAGCACACACATGAATATTGGCCCCAGTGTCAACCCACCAATCGGTGGGCTGACAAACTGAAATTATGGTAGACAGATTACCATACCCAGATGCCGCATCATTGTTGCTCAGAGTGACATTCACATACTTGGAGTCCTATGCTGGCTTATTGTACTTGTTTGGGCACTTGTTTGCCCAATGTTCATCTGAACCACAAGTAAAGCAGCCATCTTTCTTTTTGTCTTTCTTCTTACCCTTCTTCTTAAAGGTAGTATTCTGCTGGACATAGTTCTTTCCCTTGAACTTGTGGAAGTTCTTCTGCACCACATTGGCGCTAGAAGAACCCTCTGCCCCTTTCACGTGTGAGTCCTTTGCTCTTGAGTTCTGCTCAACACTGAGATGATCGATGACATCCTCAACAGAGAATTCACGTCTCAAGTGCTTGAGAGAAGTAGCAAAGTTCCTCCAACTAGGAGGGAGTTTTGCAATAATGCAACCCGCGACAAACTTGTCCGGTAACTAACACTTCAGGAGCTCCAGCTCCTTAGCAATGCACTGTATCTCATGAGCCTGGTCCAATACATAACGGTTATCAACCATCCTGTAATTATGGAACTGCTCCATGGCATACTGACTCACCGCCCGACATCGATTCTTGAATTTGACTTTGAGCGCATCCCACAAGTTTTTGGCAACTCCCATATGAATATAGGCGTGACCAACTTGTCTCCAATCACGCTCAGAACTGCTCCCAGAAAGATTATGGTTGCCTCCCTAAACGCCTTCTCCTATTCAGGAGCAATCGTTTCTATGAGGACACACCACCAACCCAGAACACGTTCATTGCTGTGAGCCACAAGGTAGTCCTAGTCTGCCAACGTTTAAAATGCGTCCCGGTAAACTTTTCCGGTTTCAGAGTAGCAGCAAAGCCTTGAATCGAAAAGTGCCTAAGATAAGGTTTTTGGATTGTTGGAAATATTAGCACTTTTCCGATTAGACTTATCCACGAGTAAACAGTAAGCATGGCATAAAAGGTATGCATCTCATAGCGATACCTAAGCATACTAGCACGTACAGAACATAGAATCAAACCTTCTATGAGCAGCACATATACAGCTAGCATACGACGAGTAAGCGAGGATGAACAGATCATACCCTCCGGTTGGCGAAGCGCGGCGGCGGCAAAGAACAGCCTTAGCATCGTCCGTGGCCTTCTTCTTAGCGGCGGCGGCCAAGGTGTCGTCGCAGAGGAAGTAGTGGAAAGAGGCGAACAGAGTTGGGGACGGATCGGGAGCAGTCGCGTCGAGACGCTCCCCAAAAACCTTATTGCCGTTCTCCCGCGCAGGATCTCGAACGACAGGGTTCCGGAGGCACCTGCTCTCCCGACCAGCCGTGCACGTGGTCGTCGCGATGGGATCGCCGGAGGCATCACAGAGTGAGGTTCTTATATAGTCTGTAAGAAAGAAAGTCGTGGGCCTTGCCGAGCCCCACGACCGAGTCGGCCCACTCCCGTTGTTCCCGGCAACGTCTTGGACAGTGGCCCACATGTTAGCGACTCGTTAATTAATTAACTAATTCGTTTCTGAGCGGCAAAAATAAGCTTCGGATCGGCTCAATCCCGCAACCCGTGGCGCACGCGTGCGCTTCGGGACGAGGCGAGGCGGGCGGCAGAGGAGGAGGAGCGCGCGTGTACCACTCCTCTTTTCAAGCTCCCAATGGCAAGTGGTAGAGCAGCCCTTATAAAGGGGGCCTCAACTCTCCTCAAATAGCAAGGTGGGACTAAACTTCCACCACCTGCCATCTCATACATGGGCCTCAAGATTAACCAGAGATTAGTGTCTTATATGGGCCTAAGCCCATCCATAATCCAACATGCTTTACATATTGTATAGCCCGTGCGCGCTGTCGTGATCTACCACAGGATAGAGGGCGGCCATTTACGTACACACACTGTTGGATGAAGCTGAAAGGGCAGTATGTGTGGGACAACATAATCCATTGAAAAAGCTTGTTAGACATCGAATTTGAGAGTAGACTTATTTGCATGCTATGTATGGATGATTTGTGCTAATTTTTTTTTTCAAACTTTAATGAATATCAACCGGTTTGCATGAATTTCGTCCACTAAGTCAAAACCCGTCTTGAAATGTATGCAGACAGCGTTGGATGGGGTCCTCCGACGTTGGAGACGCCCTTAGCCTCGTTTAAAAAAAATAGTAAGAGGAACGACTAAAGATTGATCCAGTGGTGTGATTGGGCTTTCCCTCTATAGGCTCTAGCCGCCAAATGCCACGAGCAAACGAGTGAACCAGACCCATGGATTTGATTTGGGATCCAATGTAGTAGTAGGAAATGAGTGATCAAGGGACATACTCCAAGCCATGTCATGTCATCATGTGAAGAAGAGGAGGATGACTTGACTCTGATCCGGCTCTAGTATAGAACCGGAGAAAACAATAATGCAAGCTCGCTCGGTGCCTTATCCTACACCGAATTCCCTACACTAGGAGAAAGAAGCACATTGCATTGCAGGGACAGACAGAGCCATCATTGCGCTCGCATACTCATGCCCCGCGTCGACAGTGACGCAGACCCGTGCGTGCGTGTGTGTCGGTCGGACCGCTTCTGTCCGTCGGTGACACCAAAAGAATAATCACATACCACTACGACGGCGCATGTGGCTATTGTTCAATTTAGAAGAGATTATTACCTCGTGGTTTGTCTGGTTCAGCTCATGCTAACTCAAAGAGTTCCTCATCATGATGATGATGATGGCAAATGGTTGGCCTGATGCTGACCTGATTGGTGAGCTCTTTTGAAACGGCCACTGTCAAGTATTCTAGGAAAAAGATAATACAAAAACACTGTCAAGCAATACTACTACAGGTCTCCATCTGCATCCACTGCGCGCGGTTGTTGGCCCGCTTGACGCAAAAAAAGAAAAAGAAAAAAAAGAAACCGGTGCTATGCAATACATGCAGGTGTGGCGGCGAGCGAAACGGTTGGTAGATGGTTAATGCCGCTGCTTATTCAGTTATTCTTCTTGGTACAGTAGACGATGGTAGAATTCTTCAGATTTCCACATCTTCTCCAGGGAAAAAAGAAGCAAGAAAATATTCAGCGCGACAGATCATATAACTGCTTGCAAGTGCCCAAGATTTCTTTTTTGAACGGTCAGGGGGGGAGGATCCCCACCTGAATATAAGCTGCCAAAGCCAAGAGTCGCCCCTTAAGCTTTGACTGATCCAGTTTATAAGGGAAACTGGGTCGAAAACCTAAACAAATTGACCCGTTTATGAGGGAAACCGGTCGAAAACCGTCTGAGTAACAAGGTTCTGAAGAAGAGAAAAAAATTGACGCCCAGGAGATGGCCCGACCTAGCTAGCATGCAGAAAGACCAACACCACGAGAGACACAAGTAGATGTGGGGTGTTGTCAAGGGATCACAATACCTAGACTTTGCGAGCAACCTAACGCACCGCACTGCGTGCGTACCGAGCCCCGCGACACAACTCAGGAGCATCCACAATCAACAAGTGCAGAACACGAACCTTGACTGGGAGCCCCGCAACAGAAGATCGGAACGATTAGCAAATTGGGGAGGCACTTTGCGCCATCAGAGAGCAAAGATAAACCAAAACATCACCGAGAGCACGACGCTAGCCTCAACACATCGGTCACCATGGGAGGGTCTTGAGCAAGCATAGCGAGATACCTACACGAGGGGGAAACAAATGGCCGCCTTGCGGTGCCGAAGGCACTGCCACCGAACCCCAAAGAACACCACCGAACAACCACCGTTGACTCCAAGTCAGTCGCAGCACCACCACCACTAGTCTCTCCGGCTGATCCCTATTCCAAAAATGATACCCTCAAGAGGGGAGCGACACAATGCACTGCCATCATCCGATCCGATGAAAGCACGGATCGAGGTTTCCCTCGGGCGGGGACGGTAATGGAAGGAGCACTTCACCACAGCAGCACCTTCAAGAAGGATGCGACGCCCATGACGCCGCCCTCGCCGGCTCCGACCATAGCCGGAGGGCGACTTTCGCCTGGCATCGTCTTCCACGCGCATACCAAACCAACTGGTCCACCGCCTCGGGCCAGATCCAGAAGGATCCAACCCATCCCACACTGGGCTGCCAGATCCGAAGTGAGCCGAGGCCGCAAGCGCACGACACCACCACGCCCAGCCAAGCCCGACACGAGCGCCACCACCGCAACAATCCCGCCTTCCACCGGAGAGGACAACCCCACAACCGCGCACCCGAGATCCGCCACGAGCAACACGGGATCTCGAGAGCCGCCATGGCTACCGCCGACCTCCACCGACTGCTGCTGCAGACCACGAAGGGCGAATCCCGCCGCCCCCGGCCGACCTCCATCGCGGCGAGAGCCCTCACTCATGCCGGACCAGGCGCGCCCCGATCTGGCTGGTGCTGCCGCAGGCGCGTAGGCGAATCCCGCCGCCGCCGTCACCGGACCGGGCTTTGCCGGAGGTGACCACCGGCGGCAGCGAGGGGAAGGGGGGGCCGAGGCCGGGCAGATCTGGTCGCCGCCCGAGTCGCCCTATGGGAGAGCGAGCGGCAGGCGCCAAGATTTTGTTGTCAGCGCTTGTACCCTCTTCAAAAAGTTACTACATTTGCACCACAGAACATGGATTCCCACGTAGGAACTGAAGAAACATATGTAGTACATGGATTTTGTTGTGAATCTTCTTCAGTGGACAGAAAATACCACAATGGCCAGGCCAAAGTTACAATTGGACCACTCAGTTTCTGCAGCTACACATAGATAATAATCCGGTCGGTCCGACCGAAAGGATCAGAGGCTCAGACCCCTGGTGGTATCAAACAAAATCCTCCACTAGACAATTTATCTTCAGTTAGTGGTGACACAACCGAACATCCTGTTGTCACCCGGTGCAGAAGTCTTCGAGGAACTATTCACGAGTCCACGGCACCATCTCGATCAACATGCTTATGCAAATCGTCTGGTGGTCGGAGAACCACGGAAGGGTGCCGGAGTTTGTGAATGCGCACGAAGCTTTCCAGATTGGGACCAACATTTTGACCGGCGGATGCAATTTCAGACCACAGGTTCCTGAGAGTAGATTTCAAAATCAGTGAAAGAAGGCGGGATTTACCTGAAAAACGAGCGTCGTGATCTCGTCTTCGTCGCGTAGAAGCAATGCCAAGCTCCAGTAGCAGGTAACAGGGGTCACGCACTCGTTCAGCACCTGCTTCCACTCTGAAAGATAACATAGACGTAAAAGAGATAAAAAGGATCAAGAAGCCTCTGTTTTCTGTACCTTATACTCCATCCGTTCCAAAATACGTGTCGTCATTTTACTTCAAAATAAAACATAAAACAACTTGATCCACTGCCAATCTTGTCACTAACAAGTACGTAGTACGTAGTAACAGGAAATGAGAAGTGGCAAATGCTAACAACAAAGATTGGAAACTCCACACATCCATGCCAAATTCAGGTCATACCTCCAAAAGTGTTGTTCTAGCTGAACCCCAAAAGCTGGCACGATCATCAATGGCTCAGGAGATAATGAAACACAGTACTGAATAACGAGCATGCGATCTCACTTCTACATAAGCATTTTATAACGTCGACGGTGATACACAGGAGTACCTTCTTTTTTGGCAACTTTAAAGTGAAAGTTACTGAAATGTAAGTAAATAGGAATAACAAAGAACAACTTCAGCCCCCACCTTTCTTCACAGGCTTGTAGTGCAACCATTTAGCCATGATAGCAGGAAGTGAAACACTACGAAAGGAATTGAGGTACAAAGTATCCTATAAAATTCAAGCATCACAAGTCACTTAAGTAGGACAATAATAAGCATGAAGGTTTGCTTTCCTTCACCACCTGAATCTAATCAATAACATAAAGCACACTCAACATTGCATGTATCAAGTTGCTAAGAGCCTAAGAAAGTAGTGAAATAGATTGACTATCTAGCAACCAGAGCACATGAGCGAAATAACAGAAATTTGGTCATAGTACCTTTGACAACAAGGCACAACAAACACTTGCAAGAAGGAGCATTGCACGGTTCATGCTAACTTGAAGAGTTCTTCATGTTGAGGATTATGATGGCATGGTTGGCATGATGCTAACTCAAAGAGCTCTTTGGAAACAGCCGCCGTCAATGTCAATTACACAACAGATCTCCATCTGTACATCCTGAGATCCACTGAGCGCGGTTGTTGCTCTGATCAACAAAAAATGATGTACAGTACATGCAGTGCAGCGGTGAGCCAAAACGATCAGTAGATGCTTAATGTTTCTTCTTGGTAAGCTGTAGCCTGATGATCCAAGGAAAAAAAAGAAAGAAAAATATTTACTGCAACGGATATGACTGCATGCAAGTGTCCAAGATTTTATTATCAGCAGTTGGACCATCCTTACAGTGTCACTACATTTGCACCCCAGGACATGGATTCCCAACTAGGAACTGAAAAAAGCATTGTGGATATTCTATTGTGAATCTCCTTGAGTGGACAGAAATACCACATGGATAGGGCAAAGTTACAAGTGGAGCATTCAGTTTCTTCTGCAGTTAAAGAGAAATAATTCGGTCGGACCGACCGAAAGGATCATAGGCCCAGACCCCTGGTGGTATCACCAAAATCCTCCACTTGACGATTGATCTTCAGTTAGTGGTGACACAACTGAACATCCTGTTGTCACTCGGCAGAGAGAGAGGTCTTCAGGGAACTATTCAGGAGTCCACAGCACCATCTCGATCAACATGTTTGTGCAAATCATCTTGTTGAAGAACTACTGAAGGGCTAATGCTGCTGGAGTTTGTGAATTCGCACAGAGCTTTCCAGATTGGGAGCAACAGTTTCACCGGCGGATGCAGTTTCTGCAAATTAAGCACTTTCAGACCACAGGTTCTTGACAATGCACTTGAAAATCAATTGAAAGCAGGCGAGAGTTACCTGAAAAACGAGCATGATCTCGTCTTCATCGCGTAAAAGCAATGCCAAGCTCCAGTAGCATGTAACAGGGGTCACACATTCATTCAGCACCGGCTTTAGGATCTTGCTGATGGGCACAAACTTGCGATGTACTCGTCCACTACGAAAGATAACATAGATTTAAAAGAGATAAAAGGATGAAGAAACATCTATTTTCTGTACCGTGTAATAATATAATAAAAGAATGGAAAGGGCAAGAAGCCAATCAGACAGTGATCATTTTTAGTTAACGCAAAACAACTTTATCCATTGCAAATCTTGTCACTAACAAGTGCCGACAAGAGAGCAGTACTTTATCCTCTGCTTTCTGTACCTTGTATTATATTATGAAATAGAATAATGGAAACAGCAATAAGCGAATCAGGCAATGATAATTTCTAGTTAACACTAAACAACTAATCTGCTGCAAATCTTGTCACTAAATAAGTACAAACAAGACAGCAGTACTTTATTTCTGCTAAAGTGCCAAGTACTACTTATTTCATTAGGTATCCGATGCCTTTAGTTCAATATGTCATGTTTGCAATTGTTGAAGTGTTGTTGCAATGGTATAAACGTTTGAAGAGTGACAGATGCTGACAGCAAGAGTGTAATCTCGATGCACACATATAGAGGATCTTTCATACCTCCAAAAGTGTTGTTCTAGCTGAATACCAAAAGCTGGCATGATCACCAATGACTCTGCACATATAAGCATTTCCAATATGGATAGTGATAAACAAGAGTATCCCATTGTTATGCAATTTTAAGGTGAAAGTTCACTGCAAAGTGCAAAAATGGGATAATAAAGAAACAGCATCAGCGCCCAACCTTTCTTCACAGGATTGTATTGCAAGCATTTAGCGACGATAGCAGAAAACGGAACACTCCAAAAGGAACCAAGGCATAAACTCTCCTGAAACATTTAAGCATGGCAAGTCATTAGTAGGACAATGACAGGCATGAAAATTATGGTAACCTATCCACCTGAACGTAAACCACAGCATGATGATAGCATCATCAACAAGGCATCTATGATATGATTTTTTGAAGAACCTAACACATTTATTCGCATCTGCATCTGTATTGCTAAGAGCCCCAAAAGCTCATGAAAACATGCTAACACCTGATTTGAGCAGTGGAATAGTGAAGAACCTATCAGCCATACTTGGGTTTTGCGAATGATTCAGAGAAAACTACCTTTGACAACAAGGTATGGCAAACATTCGAAAGGAGACATATCACACCGACATATGAAAACAGCACCCGGAATGCGCTCTTCTCGGCAATGACATCATGAATATTAACTCCACTCTCGCAGCGGTGTGTGTATCTGTACATGCCACTAGAAATCCCCTGCGCTTTCCGCTCCATGGTCTCAGCGCATCAAACGATCACAAGCTTCTCCTTCAGGTTGCAGTCACACCACCTACGGCACATTAGCATCGGGCATCAGCAACTTAATAATTATGCTATATTGTGAAGTGACCGAAACAGTAGCAAGCACCACAATGGTACAATACAGATGATGATCTAGAAAAACTGAAAAAAGGAAACAGATCAGTTGTTGCACAGTGCAGTGTCTCCCCATCGAAAAAAGCAGAACAAATGCACTACTAATTCATCTCGACTCTTGGCGGGTGAAACATTCATGCAGCGCACTGTGATGTTGAAGGAACAGTTAAGTAACCAGGCATCCAATGGTACTAGTAATCAACTGCATCAGATGCAAATCTGATGCAGACACACTGATGTCGAAGCAAGAGATACATTTGAGGATAGATGATTCTCCGGCCTCTGCGTGGGAAGATGCATATAGACAGATTTGGGGACAGTTGGTGAATGGATTTTTCACAAGTAATTAAGCATGGAATTAAGACATTGGAGCGGCGGGATTAGGGACCGCGGTGAAGAAATCCTCAGGCGGGGAATTAGGGTTTCGAGCAGGCGGGGCGTACCTTACACGGGGGATGGGGGACTGTCGTCGGCGGAGTAGAAGATCCTCCCCGGTGTCCTCCGTTGGCGGTTGCCGGTCCTCAGCTAGTTTGCGCGGAGACCCCTGATGGAAATGGAATGTCGCATTTATTACTTCTTCGTACTCTGATGGATCTGCTTACCGCGCCGTCGCGTCTCGCCTTAGGCAGAGCACGGCCTGGCCGCCGGCGATGGAGGGGTTCACATGTTGACTGTTGAGCACGACCTCGCCGCCTTCAACACTTTTTTTTTTTGGGTCATCCCTCGAAATTTTGGTGTCATATTGTGGCAACCAATCAGCGCTTCGAATCATGTTCTTCATAATCTTTCACCCGTGATCCTTAAAATCGTATCTTTTGTTAACCATTTGTTTCTTTGAGTAGAATTGCCTTTCTGTAACTATTTTTTTTAGACTGGAAACATTTGGCTAAATAGCAGTATCAATCCATTAATACCAATTGATCATCGCAAGTTTACAACAGTCTAATGCATGAGAATGGGTCCCTAATTGGAGCTTACACCAATCGATGCTTCCTGCTTCAGTCTACAGAGGCTGTAACAACATTAAAGTGTTGAGGTTCAGAGTACACATTATACAGTGTTCGAAGCTATTGTTCTCGTCTAGTCGTCTAGAGATCTTTGGGCACGAGTCACGGATGATTCACCATTTCCTCGCGCGCTTCTCCTTCCTCCATTCCCATGGTTTCTCAGGGTTCGGCAGCGCCCACAGGCCCAATCCGCTCGCCTGTGCCTGCTTCTCCCACTGAACAAATTCCAGTCTGTCAAGATCTTTTCAAGTGTATATATATGGTAGTTGGTAGGTTGAAGAAATGTTCAGAGTGCGCTATACTGCTTCATGTGAACCGAAGCTGCCAAGCAAGTCACATTGCTTACCTCTGCTAGCTCAGGCCGTCGATCATACGCAGAGTAGTGCCATGTGAGGCCTTTCTTCAACATATGTTCCTGTTTCAAAAGCAAGATAAAAACTTATTTCTTTCTTTCAAAAATTCGCAAAGCGGGTGACAAGGCCCATAGATTATGTATCTTCAGACGAGGAACTGCAGCATGTGTTTGAACTAAAACCACGTCGATTATTTCCGAACGGAGCGAGTAGTATTTAAAGCGTGTTGCTCCGGTTCCCGTTCGTGTAAAAGTTCTAAGAATTTTCAAAATCTTGAATACATTCAGTAGTTGCATAGGTTATTTCCAGCATAACAGACCTTGAAGAGGTGACTCCAACGTGATAATAGAGTATGACATATTACCTGCACGAAGACACCATTGCAGTCAACATCTCCAACTAATCGGCCGTACAGGTCAGTAGCATATATGGAAATCTTTAGGGTTCTTCCCTGCACCAGCCTCACCAGCTCCTCTTTTGCCTCTTTACCATAAGGCATCGAGTTTTCTGGTGCATCAAGCCCTCTGCATTGCATCGTTTCGTTCTATAATATCTCAACTCCAGTCCAACAAGAACAAAGCCCTTGACCATCGATTGGGACCAAGATGTGGGACAAACCTTAGCCTGATCCGGTACTTCTTCGCCAGAACATGCTTCCCTGTCCAATTAGGAACTTGCCTGCACTTAGAACAAGTTTCAGAACTGTCAGTAGGTGAGACCGCACAGAAATAGGCAGTTGCCTGATTGGAAAGAACGAAAATTGACACGCTATAGTGACAGGCGAGGGCGAGCGATCGCACAGAAATAGGCAGTTTCCTGATGTTAATTTTGAAGTTACCTATATCCGGCATCCACTATGATCTTCTGCAGCGCGTCAGCCTTCTCATAGTTCTTTGCCGCCCGCGCCTTGGTTCGCTCTGACACAGCTTCCCAAACTTGACGGGGCACGTTGCCGGACTCACGAGGGTCAGCCGCGTCAACATACACTGTGATCGTGTCACCGTCGGCCACAGCCTTCGCATCCACCTAAGAAGCTACCACACAAATCTGTGAGCGATATACCTTCGTGGCCAATGCAAAAGGAGAAACCAAGAGAGGGAGGGCCTTACAGGGAGCGTGTGCAGCTCATACTTCACACCATGAGATTTGGGTGTGGGAATGTAACCATCAGGTGCCAATGAAACTCTCCACAAGGAGCCCAGAAATGGCACCTTCCCTCGCAAGAATGAAATCAAGACATGGAATTAGGGAATGATTCAGTCAATGCAGCGCAGTTCTTCGGTAGCTGAATCTGCAATGATACTACTCCCTAATTCCATGTGCTACTTCCTGCACGCACTGGTGGCTAGTACAGTACCAGTTGGGAATGGGATTATTCAGGCATTCAGCTTCTGAGATTTATATCAATACCTTGGGGAGCAGGGTGTGGCGAGAGACCGCGACGAGGAGAATGGCGCCGATGAAGCACAGCAGAGGCGTCGACGCGCGCCTCCTGGCGGCGCCGCCATGGGCACGGGCTCCCCTGTCGCGGCGAAGAAGCCTGCGAGTGTGAGAGGCGTACATGCCACCGGGCACTTGGACTGGCGGAACACCCTCGGGCGCGGAGCCGCGTGGATCCTGGCCTGGGAGACGCCGAGGCTGCCCACTGCGCGCGGGGGCAGCAAAGGAGGCTCGCCGGCGCCGGGAGCTCAGCAGCGTGCGGGTGCGGCGGCGCGGCGTTCGGGCCGAACTGTTTTTTCTTTTCTTTCAGTGCAGCCGAACTGGCGTGTCGGATGCGGGTGGTGGGACGTTTGACATAGCCCATGGGCCGTATAGTCGTGTGCGTGGGCTTGCACGCTTTCTAAAGCCATATTGGGACCGGGCCGTCGTAGCCGTCATCAACTTCATATCTTCATTTTCTCAACAACAAAAAAACTTCACATCTTCATACCCTGTGAAAAAAATGATTTCATTTCCAAAGCCATTTTCATTATCATAGCCGCCAACCCCCCGTTAGATTAATTACTTGTAATCAAAATTCCATCGCAGGGCCCATCCGCCCATGGAATTACAATAGATCTTCAGCACGGTCTTGAATATTGCGGTTTGTAAAAAAAAAAACTCCCACTAGCCCCGTATGTATGTATCCTCAAGCTCCGAAAGAAAGAAAGTAAAAAAAACGTAGCTATTATGATGACTCATTTCTATAATACTCCCTCCTATATTTGTTTACAAAAGGAAGTTTTTTTTCTTCAGATAAGTATGGTGCAAATTACCTCTATGGTGAGACTAATAGTTGAAAGTGTAATAAACTCTTATTTACAGTACACGGTATCTCTTGATTACAACAACATGAGCAAGGGAATTCATGATTCTTTTTAAACAGAGCATGAAAATTTCCTGAAATGGTAAGTTGGCCTTGGTACGAAGGTAGACAGCACAAAGGTTGTTGTCGCTTGCCCGGGTTCAAAATCACACTCCCAATTTCTCCTATAAGAATAAGGCAGAGTGGCTTCTAGTTCCCCCGTTGTAAAAAAAAAGTTTCCTTAAATGAAAGCACAATGTCATTTCATAAATTTCATTAGAGTTTTTTCTTCTGAATTTCATTACAGTTTACATGCAAATGTTACGTCATCATTTGCCCGTTCAGGGAAGAAAAACAAAAGACTATTTGGACAGGATCATGCACATATTTCTCCAACGATTTTCATCACAAAACAAACCATGGCCGGAATGATCTCTACTTACATATATATATACATAAATGTTCTGGTTCTGCCAAATTCAAATAATCTTAACCATCAGTGCAGCTCTATCCCATGCAGTATATTCAGAAATTACTAGTAGGACCAAAAGTTCATTCTACCGTTACATTCAAGAAAATTCATGCATATTTTCTACATTGATATGATCAATCAAGGATAAACACTCTGATTCACCACATCAAGAACGAACATATGCAATCATGGATAAACTGCAGCACAAGTGAACCCTGTCCGCCGAGGGGATACATCGTGATTTCACATTTTGGAATGCTAAACGATCATACCAGCCAGATAAGGGCAATATGATGTGTTCCCCACATCCTCTGATTTGCTAGCATACTTCTCTGTATCTACCACAGTTCTTTCTCACTGTTGTCCCACCGGCCATGCTGATGTAAGCAGGCCATATAGATACTAGAATTTGAACAGCTTACTATGCACATTCAACACTAGCCGGCACGTCAACGAGACTCTTGTCGTGGTCCTGCGGAAGGTGCCACTTGGCTCAGAGCAAGCACTGCTATCTGCTTTGCCTGGGCTGTAATCAAGGCTTAGATGCTTGAATTGTGGGCACTGTGAGATATTTGCAACCTGTAGAATGCAAATAACGCAGATTGTTAGTTTGCTCGTATTCAGAGTGCTTTGCAGTGGGCAAAAGTTTCACCTTGTCTAGATTATGCAGCTCATTGTCTTGTATACCATGTAGGAAGTCTGCAAATGTCATGAAAATATTACTAATAATTAAGGCCTAGTTTTGTCACACACAAAAAGGACAGCCTTAGTCCGAAGAGGTTTTTATCTAGCTAATTCAGGACAGGAGCTACAGGTCTAACCTGTATAAGCCTGATCTTTGAATATTAAGAGGCTGCAGGGCATTAGTAGAAGTGACGAAGAAGCAGGACCAGCTTCCTGCGTGCCTTCAACCTTATAGGAACCATTGCTCTCCTGCAACTCATCAGATTGTGTATTTTGGAGATATGTATGTTCGAGCCCTCTGAGCTTTCCATGGGATGTGAAATCAAGCACAACTGGTGAAGCAAGGGATATGATCGCGACAACAGGAAAATAGGCAGGACCATCTTGGTGTGGCTGAAAGGTGCAGTGTTATTGTAGTTCAGTGAAGCGCAAACCATAAAAGAAGTACCAATATGGAGCTGATGATTACTAACCATGATCCCTTGATTAGGATGATACTCATTAATCAGAACATGATTGATTGCTGAAGGAAATAAACCAGTCCACTGGCAGATTCTGTCAGTTATCTTTGTAAGCCATGGAGGTACTGCAATATTAGACAAATGAACATAGTTTCAATGCTAAAAACTGATGACTACCTAACTAAGAAAAAAAAAAGAATGTACTCCTTCCGATCCATATTACTTGTGGCTCAAACGGATGTATCTAGCAGGGAGTAAGATGTTTGTAATTTTAAGTACTCATCATACTTCTAGTCCTGAGAAAACATTTTTTGTCTTCTGTAAAATGCAAAGCATGCATAGATGCCAGCCAGAAAATTGCATGAAAACATGAGATTAATCCTTATGATGCAATAGACTAGAAACAATAATGTACACAAAAAGAGCACGTAATCTGTTATTGGGGATCACAAAGGAACAATCTGTTGTTGGGGATCACATGCTTGTGCAATGCCCCTACGCGAACGATATCTAGTACCAGCTGGTGGCGTGGTTGCTGATCGAATATCTCAGCCTGGGTAGCTACTGTTTTTTTTTTGCTCTTTGCCCTCCTGTACCTCCCCTCTATTCTTGTCTTCCTTTTCCGTGTTTCGCATCTCTGTAATCTCCCAGAGTTGAGATCTTCCCAACTCTCTCATTGACAATGAATAGCCCGAATGCAGTTGTTTCTCAAAACAAAACAAAAAATACAAACATTTTTGCTTCACTAATAGAAAGAGAGAACATAAGACAATGCATATTGCTTTTGCAATTTATTTAACTGGGTACACAAGATCTTTTTACATGTCTCTACCACAAACACTCATAGCGATTTTTGCCATTGTTTGGATTACAGAGGGGGTAGAGGCGTCTAAATAAGTTTCTGTTTACCCGATTAATAAAAAATGCCTGCAAGATGCAGGGATGACAGACCAATAGTAAACCTTAAATTATGTAATAGACCAAAAGAAATGTGATTTGAACAAAAACATAACTGAAGCAGCAAAACAAATTAACAAAGGAGCAAATCGTTTTAACAGATTTTATTTGACTGGTGGAAAGAGAGACTGTAAGGATTCTAGAGAGGGCAGAGGGCATCCAAATTATGTTACTAGCAAGCTTATCGCAGCCAAATTATGAAGGAACAACGAATCCCTGAAGTATCTCCATAAAACCACATGGGGGCACTTGAGTAATGTAAAGCATGACACATAATCCACAAAATTGTGCTAAAGATTACAATGCTGATGGATACTCACATGCCTGCGGCAGTAGCCCCTTCTCGTGCACCACTCCTCCTGCACAAGCACAGGTCGACAAATCAACACTTCCCCAGAGCTGAGAAAACAAAAGAACAACGCAAATTTCCAAGCAGGGATTCAGGCAGGGACTGCAGCCGGCAAGATAATGAATCAGGGGACGCACCCCAGTTCTGGAGCCGCCGGTTCTTCAAAATCTTCCACTTGGGCGCCGGTGCCTGGTATATCTGCAACGGAATCCGCCACCAGAGAGAGCCTCAATCCACACGAGCAAGACAGAAGAAAGCGAAACCAAAGTAGGGGATCGGGCGAGTAGTAGGAAGGAGAGGGTTAGTCCAGTACAGTACATGGTGGAGGAGCTGGGCCTGCTCGGCCGGGGAGATGAAGTCGGGGACGTATAGGACGGTGGGGATGGAGCCGACGGCGTAGTACCCGGGGATCCTCAGGCACAGCTCCGGCGAGGGGTTCTCCTCCGCCGCCGCTTTCTGGGTCGCCTTTTCCTCCATTGCTGCTTCGGCCGAGGATGCCCGTGTTTTTTTTTTTTTTAGCCAAGAGGATGCTCGTGCTACTTCCCCGAAATCATTGGTTGGTTAAGGGCAAACCTGGCCAGGCCGTGCTTTTAGGACCGGCCCGCCGGTATGGATTTTGGCCCGGCAGGCAAATAAAAGAGGACCGGGTGACCTTCGGCCCGCCATGGATTAAGGCCCATTTCTTTTCAGGCAAGATTCTACAGAATCAGGATTCTGGAAAATTCTCCCAAAATCTGCTTCTCCCAGAATCTGTCGTCGAGTTCTTTTCAGAGATTGTAGCTTGAGATTCTAGAAAGTGTTGTGTGTTGAAATGTCTGTACTATCCTTAGACAGAATTTTTTTGATGAAATGTATTTTATCTATCAACAATAGCTAGCATTATTCAAGCATCAAGAAACAGAGAGATGCAAAAAGGAGGGCTCACCATGAGCGTCGGCGTCAAACTTTGCGGGACAGGGCTGAGGGCCGGGACGGACTGAGGGGCGAGGAGGAGCTGAGGAGGAAGTGCCGTGCTGGGGCGGCGACGGCATTGCTTCGGGCGCGACGGTGGCAGCCTAGCTAGCCGCTGCCTGGTGGTGACAGTATGGGCGAATCAGTGGGCAGGGGAGGGCGGGCGGACCGGCAAGGAGGTTGGCCGTGGTGGGAGGCTGGCTGGCGAGTGGTGGCGGCCGAGGCCGAGGGCGAGGCGGGTGGTGGCCGTCAAGGTCTGAGGCGGCTCAAAGGTCCGTCTGGCGCAGGAGGAACTGGGAGGCAGCGAGCGGTCGGGTGCGTCCGCTTCGTTGCTGGGTCTGGGCTGGACTACTGAGTGGCATTTGACCGTAAATATGTGATACAATAGGGTACAACTATACTTCAAAACGTTTTCTTTGGTGGGACTAGCCAGAATCCTGAGATTGTGGGAGAAGCTAGGTATTTTGGGATTTTGAGATTGCACTAGGATTCTGCAGAATTCGGTGGAAATTCTGGAAGTTCAATCGAGTTCTTTTCGCTCGGGATTTTCGGGACCGAGATTCTCCATAATCTGCTCAAAAGAACTGGCCTAAGCCCCATCCAGAAGACGAATATGCCAGCCCCGGGAAAGCGCAGAGGAAAAATATGGTATTTAAAGGAAGACTCAGAAAAAGATTCAGAGGACGAATACGAGAGCCCAGAGGAAGATTTCATCTTAAAAAAAAGGGTTTGATTGAGCATCGAGGAGCAATAGAATTTAGTCTAAAATACCAAAAAGAAGAAGATCGTTTTTTCGTTCTTCAAGAACTTTATATCTTTCCGAGATCTTCTTTCTGTTACTTCAAAAGTAGCTGCTTCAGCTTCAGCCACGCGAATTCTCGATTTTCCTTTTTATTTCTCATCAAACGAAAGTCAAGCCTTAAGGCCGACCCGGCACGCATCCCTTTTACATTTTGCAAAAAAAATTATTAATCTTTTATATTTGTATATATTTTTAGAATTTTTTGTATTTCTTTAATTTTCTAGATTATTTTGTATTTGTATTTTTTTTTAGATTTGCTTGTGTTTTAAAAAATTCCTTAATTTTTTATATTTTATTAGTAAAACTTTAAAACGCAGGAGGCCTGGAAGGCCGAAACGACCCAGAAAGTCGGCTTTTTTACGTCGTGTGCTAGGCCAATCCCTAGCACAACACTATCCTTTTATAGAAGGGGCGACATGGGTCCTATAGTGCAACACATTTCTATAGGCGTGTCAAGCTGTGCCGGGCCATATGTGACAGAGCTAAATCCGACAGATCTCGAGGTAGGGATCCTAAGCTAAGCGTCTAGACACGACGGTAACAGGGCCGCAAGGTTTTACCCATGTTTGGGCTCTCCGATAAGATAATACTCTATGTTCTGCTTTGTGTTTTTTTTTCGTTGGAGTAAGTATTGAGTACATGTAACCACCCAAATATTTTAATGTGTCCCCTACGAGCCTAACCCCTCGGTTTGTATAGATACTGAAGGAAATATGCCCTAGAGGCAATAATAAAGTTATTATTTATTTCCTTATTTCATGATAAATGTTTATTATTCATGCTAGAATTGTATTAACCGGAAACATGATACATGTGTGAATACATAGACAAACATATAGTCACTAGTATGCCTCTACTTGACTAGCTCATTAATCAAAGATGGTTATGTTTCCTAACCATACACATGTGTTGTTATTTGATTAATGGGATCACATCATTAGGAGAATGATGTGATTGACATGACCCATTCCGTTAGCCTAGCACTTGATCGTTTAGTATATTGCTATTGCTTTCTTCATGACTTATACATGTTCCTGTAACTATGAGATTATGCAACTCCGTTTACGGAGGAACACTTTGGTGCTACCAAACGTCCTGGCGAATCTGGGTGATTATAAAGGAGTACTACAGGTGTCTCCAAAGGTACATGTTGGGTTGGCATATTTCGAGATTAGGTTTTGTCACTCCGATTGTCGGAGAGGTATCTCTGGGCCCTCTCGGTAATGCACATCACTATAAGCCTTGCAAGCAATGTAGCTAATGAGTTAGTTACGGAATGATGCATTACGTAACGAGTAAAGAGACTTGCCAGTAACGAGATTGGACTAGTTATTGGATATCGACGATCAAATCTCGGGCAAGTAACATACCGATGACAAAGAGAACAACGTATGTTGTTATGCGGTTTGACCGATAAAGTCTTCGTAGAATATGTAGGAGCCAATATGAGCATCCAGGTTCCGCTATTGGTTATTGACCAAGAATAGTTCTAGGTCATGTCTACATAGTTCTCGAACCCGTAGGGTCCGCACGCTTAAGGTTTCGATGCGGTTATATTATGAGTTTATGAGTTTTGATGTACCGAAGGAGTTCGGAGTCCCAGATGAAATCGGGGACATGACGAGGAGTCTCGAAATGGTCGAGACGTAAAGATCGATATATTGGACGACTATATTCGAGTTCGGAAAGGTTCCGAGTGATTCGGTATTTTTGAGTACCGGAGAGTTACGGAATTCGCCGGGAGTATATGGGCCTTATTGGGCCATACGGGAATAGAGGAGAGAGGCCAAAGGAAGGAGGCCTCGCCCCCCTCTGGTCCGGGTGGACAAGGGCGCAGCCCCTTTCCTTATTCCTCTCCCCTCTTTCCCTTCTCCTACTCCAACAAGGAGGTGGAATCCTACTAGGACTAGGGAGTCCTAGTAGGACTCCACACTTGCGCGCCCCTCCTAGGGCCGGCCTCCTCCTCCTTGCTCCTTTATATCTGAGGCAGGGGACACCCTTGACACACAAGTTGATATACGGATCGTTCCTTAGCCGTGTGCGGTGCCCCCTCCACTATATTCCACTTCGGTCATATCGTCGCGGAGTTTAGGCGAAGCCTGCGCGATAGAACATCATCATCGTCCACCACGCCGTCGTCTTGTGGAACTCATCCCGACACTTTGCTGGATCGAGTCCGGGATCGTCATCAAGCTGAGCGTGCTGAACTCGGAGGTGCCGACGTTCGGTACTTGGATCGGTCGGATCGTGAAGACATACGACTACATCAACCGCGTTGTCATAACGCTTCCGCCACGGTCTCACGAGGTACATGGACAATACTCTCCCTCTCGTTGCTATGCCATCACCATGATCTTGCGTATGCGTAGGAAATTTTTAAAATTACTCGTTCCCCAACAAATGGCACCCGAGCCTGGTTTTATGCGTTGATGTTATATGCACGAGTAGAACACAAGTGAGTTGTGGGCGATACAAGTCATCTGCTTACCAGCATGTCATACTTTGGTTGGCGGTATTGTGAGATGAAGCGGCCCGGACCGACATTACGCCAGACGCTTCGCGAGACTGGTTTCACCGCCGCGAGCACTCGTTGCTTAAAGGTGATGGCGGGGTCTGTCTCTCTCACTTTAGTTGAACCGAGTGTGGCTACGCCCGGTCCTTGCGAAGGTTAAAACAGCACCAACTTGACAAACTATCGTTGTGGTTTTGATGCGTAGGTAAGAACGGTTCTTGCTCAGCCCATAGCAGCCACGTAAAACTTGCAACAACAAAGTAGAGGACGTCTAACTTGTTTTTGCAGGGCATGTTGTGATGTGATATGGTCAAGACGTGATGCTATATTTTAATGTATGAGATGATCATGTTTTGTAACCGAGTTATCGGCAACTGGCAGGAGCCATATGGTTGTCGCTTTATTGTATGAAATGCAAACGCCATGTAGTTGCTTTAGTTTATCACTAAGCGGTAGCGATAGTCGTAGAAGCAATAGTTGGCGAGACGACAACGATGCTACGATGGAGATCAAGGTGTCGCGCCGGTGACGATGGTGATCACGATGGTGCTTCGGAGATGGAGATCACAAGCACAAGATGATGATGGCCATATCATATCACTTATATTGATTGCATGTGATGTTTATCCTTTATGCATCTTATCGTGCTTTGATTGACGGTAGCATTATAAGATGATCTCTCATTAAATATCAAGAAGTGTTCTCCCTGAGTATGCACCGTTGCGAAAGTTCTTCGTGCTGAGACACCACGTGATGATCGGGTGTGATAGGCTCTACGTTCAAATACAACGGGTGCAAAACAGTTGCACACGCGGAATACTCAGGTCAAACTTGACGAGCCTAGCATATACAGATATGGCCTCGGAACACGGAGACCGGAAGGTCGAGCGTGAATCATATAGTACATATGATCAACATAGTGATGTTCACCATTGAAACTACTCCATCTCACGTGATGACCGGACATGGTTTAGTTGATATGGATCACGTGATCACTTAGAAGATTAGGGGGATGTCTATCTAAGTCGGAGTTCTTAAGTAATATGATTAATTGAACTTAAATTTATCATGAACTTAGTCCTGGTAGTATTTTGCAAATTATGGTGTAGATCAATAGCTCGCGTTGTTGCTTCCCTATGTTTGTTGCTTTCATATGTTTATTTTAATATGTTCCTAGAGAAAACTGTGTTGAAAGATGTTAGTAGCAATGGTGCGGATTGGATCCGTGATCTGAGGTTTATCCTCATTGCTGCCTGTGAAGAATTATGTCCTTGATGCACCGCTAGGTGACGGACCTATTGCAGGAGCAGATGCGGGCGTTATGAGCGTTTGGCTAGCTCAATATGATGACTACTTGATAGTTTAGTGCACCATTCTTAACGGCTTAGAATCGGGACTTCAAAGACGTTTTGAACATCATGGACCATATGAGATGTTCCAGGAATTGAAGTTAATATTTCAAGCAAATACCCGAGTTGAGAGATATGAAGTCTCCAACAAGTTCTATAGCTAAAAGATGGAGGAGAATCGCTCAACTAGTGAGCATGTGCTCAGATTGTTTAGGTACTTCAATCGCTTGAATCAAGTGGGAGTTAATCTTCCAGATAAGATAGTGATTGACAGAATTCTCTAGTCACCATCACTAAGTTACTAGAACTTCGTGATGAACTATAGTATGCAAGGGATGACGAAAAAGATTCCCAAGCTCTTCGTGATGTTGAAATCGACGAAGGTAGAAATCAAGAAAGAGCATCAAGTGTTGATGATTGACAAGACCACTAGTTTCAAGAAAAGGGCAAAGGGAAAGAAAGGGAAACTTCAAGTAGAATGGCAAACAAGTTGTCACTCCCGCGAAGAAGCCCAAAGCTGGACCAAAGTCTGAAACTAAGTGCTTCTACTGCAAAGGAAATGGTCACTGGAAGCGGAAATGCCCTGAATATTTGGTGGATAAGAAGGATGGCAAAGTGAACAAGAGTATATTTGATATACTGAGTTATTGATGTGTGCCTTACTAGTGTTTATAGTAGCCCCGAGTATTTGATACTGTTAGGTTGCTAAGATTAGTAACTCAAACAGGAGTTCTGAATAAGCAGAGACTAGTTGAAGGGAAGTGACAATGAGTGTTGGAAGTAGTTCCAAGATTGATATGATCATCATCACACACTCCCTATACTTTCGGGATTAGTGTTAAATCTAAATAAATGTTATTTGGCTTTTGCGTTGAGCATGAATATGATTTGATCATGTTTATTGCAATACGGTTATTCATTTAAAGTCAGAGAATAATTGTTGTTCTGTTTACATGAATAAAACCTTCAATGGTCATACACCCAATGAAAATAGTTTGTTGGATCTCGATCGTAGTGATACACATATTCATAATATTGATGCCAAAAGATGCAAAGTTAATAATGATAGTGCAAATTATTTGTGGCACTGCCGTTTGGGTCATATCGGTGTAAAGCACATGAAGAAACTCCATAAAGATGGATCTTCGGAATCACTTCGTTATGAATCATTTGATGCTTGTGAACCGTGCCTTTTTGGCAAGATGACTAAAACTCCGTTCTTCGGAACAATGGAACGAGCAACAAACTTGTTGGAAATAATACATTCGATGTATGCGACCAATAAGTATTAAGGCTCATGGCGGTATCGTTATTTTTTGACCTTCACAGATGATTTGAGCAGATATGGGTATATCTACTTGATGAAACATAAGTCTGAAACATTTGAAAAGTTCAAAGAATTTCAGAGTGAAGTGGAAAATCATCGTAACAAGAAATATAAAGTTTCTACGATCTGATCATGGAGACGAATATTTGAGTTACGAGTTTGGTCTTCATTTAAAACAATGTGAAATATTTTCGCAACTCACGCCACCTGGAACACCACAATGTAATGGTGTGTCCGAACGTCGTAACCGCACTTTATTGGATATGGTGCGATCTATGATGTCTCTTATTAATTTATCATTATCGTTTTGGGGTTATGCATTAGAGACAGCTGCATTCACGTTAAAAAGGGCACCATCTAAATCCGTTGAGACGACACTATATGAACTGTGGTTTAGCAAGAAACCCAAGTTGTCGTTTCTTAAAGTTTGGGGCTACGATACTTATGTGAAAAAGTTTTCACCTGATAAGCTCGAACCCAAATCGGAGAAGTGCGTCTTCATAGAATACCCAAAGGTAACTATTTGGTACACCTTCTATCACAGATCCGAAGGCAAGTTTTTCGTTGCTAAGATGGATCCTTTCTAGAGAATAAGTTTCTCTCGAAAGAAGTGAGTGGGAGGAAAGTAGAACTTGATGAGATAACTGTATCTGCTCCCTTATTGGAAAGTAGTTCATCACAAGAACCGGTTCCTGTGACAACTACACCAATTAGTGAGGAAGCTAATGATGATGATCATGTAACTTCAGATCAAGTTACTATCGAACCTCGTAGGTAAACCAGAGTGAGATCCGCACCAGAGTGGTACGGTAATCCTATTCTGGAAGTCATGTTACTAGGCCATGATAAACCTACGAACTATGAGGAAGCGATGATGAGCCCAGATTCCGCGAAATGGCTTGAGGCCATGAAATCTGAGATGGGATCCATGTATGAGAACAAAGTGTGGACTTTGATGGAGTTGCCCGATGATCGGCAAGCCATATTATATAAAATGGATCTTCAAGAGGAAGACAGATGCTGATAGTAGTGTTACTATCTAGAAAGCTCGACTTGTCGCAAAAAGGTTTTCGACAAGTTCAAGGTGTTGACTACAATGAGATTTTCTCAACTCTAGCGTTGCTTAAAATCTGTCCGAATCATGTTAGCAATTGCCACATTTTATGAAATCTGGCAAATGGATGTCAAAACAACATTCTTTAATGGATTTATTAAAGAAGAGTTGTATATGATGCAACAGAAGGTTTTGTCAATCCTAAAGGAGCTAACAAAATGTGCAAGCTCCAATGATCCATCTATGGACTGGTGCAAGCATCTCGAGTTGGAATATACGCTTTGATAAGTTGATCAAAGCATATAGTTTTATCTGACTTACGGTGAAGCCTGTATTTACAATAAAGTGAGTGGGAGCACTACCGCCTTTTCGATAAATATATGTGAGTAACATATTTTGATCGAAATGATGTAGAATTTTCTAGAAAGCATAAATGAGTATTTGAAAGGAGTTCTTTAAAAGGAAAGATCTCGGTAAAGCTACTTACATATTGAGCATCAAGATCTATTGAGATATATCAAGGCGCTTGATAAGTTTTTTCAATAAGTACATACCTTGTCAAGATTTTGAAGTAGTTCAAAATAGAACAATCAAAGAAAAGTTCTTGCTGTGTTGCAAAGGTGTGAAATTGAGTAAGACTCAAATCCCGACCACGGCAGAAAATAGAAAAGAGAATGAAAGTCATTCCCTATGCCTCAGTCATAGGTTTTATAAAGTATGCTATGCTATGTACCAGACCTATTGTATACCTTGCTCTGAATTTGGCAAGGGAGTACAATAGTGATCTAGGAGTAGATCACTGGACATTAGTCAAGAACATCCTTAGTGAGGATTAAGGAAATATTTCTCGATTATAGAGGTGATAAAAGAGCCCGTCGTAAAGAGTTACATCGATGCAAGCTTTTTACACTGATCCAGATGACTCTAAGTCTCAATCTGGATACATATTGAAAGTGGGAGCAATTAGCTAGAGTAGCTCCGTGCAGAGCATTGTAGACATAGAATATTTGCAAAATACATACGGCTCTGAATGTGACAGACCCGATGACTAAGCTTCTCTCACGAGCAAAACATGATCATACCCTTGTACTCTTTGGGTGTTAATCACATAGTGATGTGAACTAGATTATTGACTCTAGTAAACCCTTTGGGTGTTGGTCACATGACGATGTGAACTATGGGTGTTAATCACATACAGATGTGAATATTAGTGTTGAATCACATGATGATGTGAACTAGATTATTGACTCTAGTGCAAGTGGGAGACTGAAGGAAATATGCCCTAGAGGCAATAATAAAGTTATTATTTATTTCCTTATTTCATGATAAATGTTTATTATTCATGCTAGAATTGTATTAACCGGAAACATGATACATGTGTGAATACATAGACAAACATATAGTCACTAGTATGCCTCTACTTGACTAGCTCATTAATCAAAGATGGTTATGTTTCCTAACCATAGACATGTGTTGTTATTTGATTAATGGGATCACATCATTAGGAGAATGATGTGATTGACATGACCCATTCCGTTAGCCTAGCACTTGATCGTTTAGTATATTGCTATTGCTTTCTTCATGACTTATACATGTTCCTCGTAACTATGAGATTATGCAACTCCGTTTACGGAGGAACACTTTTGGTGCTACCAAACGTCACAACGAATCGGGTGATTATAAAGGAGTACTACAGGTGTCTCCAAAGGTACATGTTGGGTTGGCGTATTTGAGATTAGGTTTTGTCACTCCGATTGTCGGAGAGGTATCTCTGGGCCCTCTCGGTAATGCACATCACTATAAGCCTTGCAAGCAATGTAGCTAATGAGTTAGTTACGGAATGATGCATTACGTAACGAGTAAAGAGACTTGCCGATGTGAGATTGGACTAGGTATTGGATATCGACGATCAAATCTCGGGCAAGTAACATACCGATGACAAAGAGAACAACGTATGTTGTTATGCGGTTTGACCGATAAAGTCTTCGTAGAATATGTAGGAGCCAATATGAGCATCCAGGTTCCGCTATTGGTTATTGACCAAGAATAGTTCTAGGTCATGTCTACATAGTTCTCGAACCCGTAGGGTCCGCACGCTTAAGGTTTCGATGACAGTTATATTATGAGTTTATGAGTTTTGATGTAAGGAGCTCGGAGTCCCGGATGAAATCGGGGACATGACGAGGAGTCTCGAAATGGTCGAGACGTAAAGATCGATATATTGGACGACTATATTCGGAGTTCGGAAAGGTTCCGAGTGATTCGGGTATTTTTCGAAGTACCGGAGAGTTACGGGAATTCGCCGGGGAGTATATGGGCCTTATTGGGCCATACGGGAATAGAGGAGAGAGGCCAAAGGAAGGAGGCCTCGCCCCCCTCTGGTCCGACTGGACAAGGCGCAGCCCCTTTCCTTATTCCTCTCCCCTCTTTCCCTTCTCCTACTCCAACAAGGAGGTGGAATCCTACTAGGACTAGGGAGTCCTAGTAGGACTCCACACTTGGCGCGCCCTCCTAGGGCCGGCCTCCTCCCCTTGCTCCTTTATATACGAGGCGGGGGCACCCCATGTCACACAAGTTGATCTACGGATCGTTCCTTAGCCGTGTGCGGTGCCCCTCCACTATATTCCACCTCGGTCATATCGTCGCGGAGTTTAGGCGAAGCCTGCGCGGTAGAACATCATCATCGTCACCACGCCGTCGTCTTGTGGAACTCATCCCGACACTTTGCTGGATCGGTGCGGGATCGTCATCGAGCTGAACGTGTGCTGAACTCGGAGGTGCCGTGACGTTCGGTACTTGGATCGGTCGGATCGTGAAGACGCACGACTACATCAACGCGTTGTCATAACGCTTCGCCACGGTCTCACGAGGGTACATGGACAATACTCTCCTCTCGTTGCTATGCCATCACCATGATCTTGCGTATGCGTAGGAATTTTTTTGAAATTACTACGTTCCCCAACAGATACCCCGGGGAGGGTATAGGGTTACAATATCCTAGTTGGCACGCGAGTCTTTATGAATCATGGGCCGCCCGATGTGGCCCACTCTGGAACCGACAATGGGAGTCCTCGGCCCGGCCCACCAGGCTGGAAGATGACTGGTGAGAGGCCCCCTATTCGGGACACCGTCAGTAACCTCTAAACAGGTCTTCAAGTATGGACGCACCTCGGTACGCCCGAGCTATTCTTCGTCTTCGGTCTTAAAAATCTCTACACCTATAAAAAGCTGAGTTGGTGATGATGGTGTGCCTGCAATCCTTCATTTACAACCATTCGATTTACATCCAACGCATCTGAGACAAACTATGTCAGTTTTGCAAAAAGACCCCCGCACTCCACTCCTCGTTTGTAGATAACCTCTGCCTCTCACATTCGGCCACTCTCCCTCTCACCTCATCCAGCCATCTCAGGAAAAAAAGAAGGATTTGGAGAGGTCGTTGCTCCCGGCGCCGTCTTCCCCCAATGCCTCCCATGCCTTCTCTCAGGCTGCATTACTGACCACCACCACGCCCCTCTCCTCCTCGCCGTCTCCTCGACCCCCTTCCAATCATCTTGAGTTACATTCATGACGGTCTAGAAAAAAAATTGATACTCAAAAAATGATTTTAAAGATCTTTTTTTGCAAAGCATAATAAGTGTTATTTCTTCATGAAGTTTTGGATGCAGGTTGAACACTTGAATGCTTTTGTTTGTAAACGATAATTTTTATCTATTTTGCGTACATTTACTATTCACCGGATGCTTGTGAGCTCTAGAGAAGAATGAATATTCGAAGAAACCTATTGATATTTGTTACACATGACATGACCCCACATACTTTGTCAAATAAATAACTCCTGGATCAACACACGGGCATCTTACTAGTTGGTTCAACAAAATCATCTTCTGTACTCAAGTTTTGACGCCAGGCCGCATTCGAGGGGACCGAAACCACCTCGGCTTCTAACAAGTGTTGGATATAATTGAGCTGAGCTACGCATCAGAAAGGTTCCCGCCTAGTCATGCCTTAGGCGTGAAGTATTCCGGTTAATAATGCATGTGCTAATAGGCTGGGCCCATAAGTTATTAGAGTCAATGGTTCCGATGAACTTTGGTACTCTTAGAGCATCCATAGCTTGATCCCTTAAACCGTCCTCGCATGTTCGGACAGGGGAGAGAAAAAAAAGATGTTGGAAATATGCCCTAGAGGCAATAATAAAAGCATTATTATTATATTTCCTTGTTCATGATAATTGTCTTTTATTCATGCTATAACTGTATTATCCGAAAATCGTAATACACGTGTGAATACATAGACTACAATACGTCCCTAGTAAGCCTCTAGTAGACTAGCTCGTTGGTCAACAGATAGTCATGGTTTCCTGACTATGGACATCGATGTCATTGACAACGGGATCACGTCATTAGGAGAATGACGTGATGGACAAGACAATCCTAAGCATAGCACAAAGATCGTGTAGTTCGTTTTGCTAGAGCTTTTCAAATGTCAAGTATCTCTTCCTTAGACCGTGAGATCGTGTAACTCCCGATACCGTATGAATGCTTTGGGTGTACCAAAGCGTCCAACGAATCGGGTGACTATAAAGGTGCATTACGGTATCTCCGAAAGTGTCATTGGGTTGACACGGATCGAGGCAGGATTTGTCACTCAAGATGACGGAGAGGTATCACTGGGCCCACACGGTAATGCATCATCATAATGAGCTCAAAGTGATCAAGTGTCTGGTCACGGGATCATGCATTACTGACGAGTAAAGTGACTTGCCGATAACGAGACTAAGCGAGGTATTGGGATACCGACGATCGAGTCTCGGGCAAGTAACATACCGTCGACAAAGGGAATAGCATACGGGTTGCTTGAACCCTCGACATCGTGGTTCATCCGATGACAACATCGAGGCGTGTGGGAGCCAACATGGGTATCCAGATCCGCTGTTGGTTATTGACCGAGAGCGTCTCGGTCATGTCTACATGTCTCCCGAACCCGTAGGGTCTACACACTTAAGGTTCGGTGACGCTAGGGTTATTAGGAAGACAAGTATGTGATTACCGAATGTTGTTCGGAGTCCCGGATGAGATCCCGGACGTCACGAGGAGTTCCGGAATGGTCCGGAGGTAAAGATTTATATATGGAAAGTGGTTAAACGGACTCCAGAAAGTTTCGAGGGTATACCGGTAATGAACCGGGGCCACCGGGAGAGTTCCGGAGGTCCACCGGGAGGGGCCACCCCTCCCGGGGGGCCACATGGGCTAAGTGGGAGAGGGAGCCAGCCCCTGGTGGGCTGGGCGTGCCTTCCCACCTAGGCCCATGCGGCTAGGGCATGGGAGGGAAACCTAAAGGGGCCCCTCAGCTTGGGGGCAAGCCACCTCTCCTCCTCCCTTTGGCGCCGCCCCATCTAGGGTTTCCCTAGGTGGCCGGCCCCCTTGCCCTCTCCTCCTATAAATAGAGGGGTGGGGGAGGGCTGCACACACCATTGAAGGCGCAGCCCTCCCTCCCCAACACCTCTCTTTCTCCCCCTGCGAGCTTGGCGAAGCCCCGCCGAGAACTGCCAGACCAACTGCACCACGCCGTCGTGCTGCCATTGGAGTTGTCTTCCTCAACCTCTCCTTCATCCTTGCTGGATCAAGACGGAGGAGACGCCATCGTCCCATACGCGTGTTGAACACGGAGGTGCTGTCCTTTCAGCGCTTGGTCATCGGTGATCGGAATCACGTTGGGAACGACTCCATCATCACCACTCCCTCGAACGCTTCCGTACTCGATCTACAAGTGGTATGTAGATGCAAACTCTCTTTCCCGACTCGTTGCTTAGATGAACTCATAGATAGATCTTGGTGAAACCGTAGGAAAATTTTAATTTTCTGCAACGTTCCCCAACAGTGGCATCATGAGCTAGGTCTATGCGTAGTTCTCTTTGCACGAGTAGAACACAATTTAGTTGTGGGCGTGGATCTTGTCAACTTACTTGCCGCTACTAATCTTATCTTGCTTCCGCGGTATTGTGGGATGAAGCGGCCCGGACCAACCTTACACGTACGCTTACGTGAGACCGGTTCCACCGACTAACATGCACTAGTTGCATAAGGTGGCTGGCGGATGTCTGTCTCTCCTACTTTAGTTGGAGCGGATTCGATGAAAAGGGTCCTTATGAAGGGTAAATATAAGTTGACAAGATCATGTTGTGGTTATTCGTAGGTAAGAAAATGTTCTTGCTAGAACCCAATTGCAGCCACGTAAAAGATGCAACAACAATTAGAGGACGGCTAACTTGTTTTTGCAGCAATTGACATGTGATGTGATATGGCCAAGTTTTGATGAATGATGAATGACATAATGTGATGTATGAGATCATGTTCTTGTAATAGGAATCACGACTTGCATGTCGATGAGTACGACAACCGGCAGGAGCCATAGGAGTTGTCTTTATTTTTTTGTATGACCTGCGTGTCATTGAAGAACGCCATGTAAATTACTTTACTTTATTGCTAAACGCGTTAGCCATAGAAGTAGAAGTAGTCGTTGGCGTGACAACTTCATGTAGGCACAATGATGGAGATCATGATGATGGAGATCATGGTGTCATGCCGGTGACAAGATGATCATGGAGCCCCGAAGATGGAGATCAATGGAGCTATATGATATTGGCCATATCATGTCACTACTATATAATTGCATGTGATGTTTATTATGTTTATACATCTTGTTTACTTAGAACGACGGTAGTAAATAAGATGATCCTTACAACAATTTCAAGAAGTGTTTCCCCTAACTGTGCACCGTTGCTAAAGTTCGTCGCTTCTAAGCACCACGTGATGATCGGGTGTGATGGATTCTTACGTTCACATACAACGGGTGTAAGACAGATTTACACACGCAAAAACACTTAGGGTCAACTTGACGAGCCTAGCATGTACAGACATGGCCTCGGAACACGGAGACCGAAAGGTCGAACACGAGTCGTATGGAAGATACGATCAACATGAGAATTTTCACCGACGAGACTAGTCCGTCTCACGTGATGATCGGACACGGCCTAGTCGACTCGGATCGTGTAACACTTAGATGACTAGAGGGATGTCTAATCTGAGTGGGAGTTCATTTAAATAATTTGATTAGATGAACTTAATTATCATGAACTTAGTCTAAAACTTTTGAATGATATGTCTTGTAGATCAAATGGCCAACGCTCATGTCAACTTGAACTTCAACGCGTTCCTAGAAAACCAAGCTGAAAGATGACGGCAGCAACTATACTGGACTGGGTCCGGAACTTGAGATCATCCTCATAGCTGCCAGAAACAATATGTCCTAGAAGGACCGCTAGGTGGCGCTCCCGTCGAGAGAACCAAGACATTATGAATGCTTGGCAGTCTCGTCTTGATGATTACTCCCTCGTTCAGGCGGCATGCTTTACGACTTAGAACCGGGCTCCAAAAGCATTTTGAGCATCACGGAGCATATGAGATGTTCGAGGAGCTGAAACTTGTTTTCCAAGCTCACGCCCGGTCGAGAGATATGACATCTCCGACAAGTTCTATAGTTGTAAGATGGAGGAAAATAGTTCATCGGTGAGCACATTCTCAAGATGTCCAGGTTGCACAACCGTATGACCCGGTGAATATTAACCTCCCCGATGAGGCGGTCATTGACAGAATCCTCCGATCGCTCCCACCAAGCTACAAGAGCTTTGTGATAAACTACAATATGCAGGGGATGGTAAAGACCATTCTGAAGTATTCTCTATCTGAAGTCAGCCGAGGTTGAAATCAAGAAAGAACATCAAGTGTTGATGGTCAATAAGACCACTAAGTTCAAGAAGGGCAAGGGCAAGAAGAACTTCAAGAAGGACGGCAAGGAGGTTGCGCGCCGTAAGCAAGTTACGGGAAGAAGTCAAAGAATGGACCCAAACCCGAGACTGAGTGCTTTTATTGCAAGGAGGGTCTTCGAAGCGGAACTGCCCCAAATACTTAGCGGACAAGAAGGCCGGCAACACCAAAGGTATATTTGATAGACATGTAATTGATGTGTACTTTACCGATTACTCGTAGTAACTCCTGGATATTTGATACGGTGCCGTTGCTCATATTTGTAACTCACAGCAGGAGCTGCGGAATAAGCGGAGGCGGCAAAGGACGAGGTGACGGCGCGCGTCGGGAATGGTTCGAGTCGATGTGATCGCCGTCAAGACGCTTCATTTACCACGGGATTAGTTATGAACCTTAATAATTGTTATTTGGTGCCAAGTTTGAGCATGAATATTGTATCCGGATCTCGTTTAATGCGAGATGGCTACTCATTTAAACCGAGAATAATGGTTGTTCTATTTATATGAGAGATATGTTTTATGGTCATGCTCCGATGGTCAATGGTTTATTCTTAATGAATTTCGAGCGTAGTATTACACATGTTCATAGCGTGAATACCAAAAGATGTAAAGTTGATAACGATAGTCCCACATACTTGTGGCATCGCCGCCTTGGTCACATTGGTGTCAAGCGCATGAAGAAGCTCCATCTTGATGGACTTTTGGAGTCTCTAGATTATGAATCATTTGACACATGCGAACCATGCCTCATGGGCAAGATGACTAAGACTCCGTTCTCGGGAACAATGGGCGAGCAACCAACTTGTTGGAAATCATACATACCGATGTGTGCGGTCCAATGAGCGTTGAGGCTCATGGAGGATATCGTTATGTTCTCACTCTCACAGATGACTTGAGTAGATATGGGTATGTCTACTTGATGAAACACAAGTCTGAGACCTTTGAAAAGTTCAAGGAATTTCAGAATGAAGTAGAGAATCAACGTGACCGAAAGATAAAATTCTTACGATCAGATCGTGGAGGAGAATATTTAAGTCACGAATTTGGTACACACTTAAGAAAATGTGGAATCGTTTCACAACTAACGCCTGGAACACCTCAACAGAACGGTGTGTCCGAGCGTCGTAATCGCACTCTATTGGATATGGTGCGGTCTATGATGTCTCTTCTTGATTTACCGCTATCATTTTGGGGATACGCTCTAGAGACAGCTACATTCACTTTAAATAGGGCACCGTCTAAGTCCGTTGAGGCGACACCGTATGAATTATGGTTTGGGAAGAAACCTAAGTCGCCGTTTCTAAAAGTTTGGGGATGCGATGCTTATGTCAAGAAACTTCAACCTGAAAAGCTCGAACCCAAATTGAAAAAATGCGTCTTCATAGGATACCCTAAAGAAACCATTGGGTATACCTTCTACTTAAGATCCGAGGGCAAGGTCTTTATTGCCAAGAACGGACCTTTCTGGAAAAAGAGTTTCTCTCGAAAGAAGTAAGTGGGAGGAAAGTAGAACTCGATGAAGTACTACCTCTTGAACAGGATAGTAGTGCAGCTCAGGAAAATGTTCCTGTGATGCCTACACCAACTGAAGAGGAAATTAATGATGATGATCAAGGTACTTCAGATCAAGTTGCTCTTGAACCTCGTGGGTCCACAAGGACACGTTCCGCATCGAGTGGTACGGCAACCCTGTCACGGAAATCATGTTGTTAGACAACGGTGAACCTTGAACTATGAAGAAGCGATGGCGGGCCCAGATTCCAACAAATGGCTAGAAGCCATGAAGTCCGAGATAGAATCCATGTATGAAAACAAAGTGTGGACTTTGGTGACTTGCCCGATGATCGGCGAGCGATAGAAAACAAATGGATCTTTAAGAAGAAGACGGACGCGGATGGTAATGTCACCATCTATAAAGCTCGACTTGTCGCTAAGGGTTATCGGCAAGTTCAAGGGATTGACTACGATGAGACTTTCTCTCCGTAGCAAAGCTTAAGTCCGTCCGAATCATGTTAGCAATTGCCGCATACTATGATTATGAGATATGGCAGATGGACGTCAAAACAGCATTCCTTAACGGATATCTTAAGGAAGAGCTGTATATGATGCAACCGAGAGGGTTTTGTCGATCCTAAGAATGTCGACAAAGTATGCAAGCTCCAGCGATCCATTTATGGGCTGGTGCAAGCATCTCGGAGTTGGAACATTCGCTTTGATGAGATGATCAAAGCGTTTGGGTTTATGAGACTTATGGAGAAGCCTGCATTTACAAGAAAGTGAGTGGGAGCTCAGTAGCATTTCTCATATTATATGTAGATGACATACTTTTGATGGGAAATGATATAGAATTCTTGGACAACATTAAGGCCTACTTGAATAAGTGTTTTTCAATGAAGGACCTTGGAGAAGCTGCTTATATATTAGGCATCAAGATCTATAGAGATAGATCGAGGCGCCTCATAGGTCTTCACAAAGCACATACCTTGATAAGATTTTGAAGAAGTTCAAAATGGATCAGTCCAAGAAGGGGTTCTTGCTCAGATTGCAAGGTGTGAGATTGAGCTCAGCTCAATGCCCGACCACGGCAAAAGATAAAGAAGAGATGAGTGTCATCCCTATGCCTCAGCCAAAGGATCTATTATGTATGCCATGCTGTGTACGGACTGATGTAAACCTTGCCGTAAGTTTGGTAGGAAGGTACCAAAGTAATCCCGCAAGGAACACTGGACATGTCAAGAATATCTGAAGTACCGAAAAGGACAAAGGAAATGTTTCGTTTATGGAGGTGACGAAGAGCTCGTCAGAAGGGTTACGTCGGCGCTAGCTTCGACACAGATCCGATGACTCTAAGTCACAAACCGGATACATGTATATGTTGAATGGTGGAGCGATAAGCTAGTGCAGTTGCAAGCGAGCGTCATGGCGGGATCTACATGTGAAGCGGAGTACATGGCAGCCTCGGAGGCAGCGCGTGAAGCAATTTGGGTGAAGGAGTTCATCACCGACCTAGGAGTCATACCCAATGCGTCGGGGCCGATCAAACTCTTCTGTGACAACACTGGAGCTATTGCCCTTGCCAAGGAGCCCAGGTTTCACAAGAAGACCAGGCACATCAAGCGTCGCTTCAACTCCATCCGTGAAAACGTTCGGGATGGAGACATAGAAATTTGTAAAGTGCATACGGATCTGAATGTCGCAGATCCGTTGACTAAACCTCTTCATGGGCAAAACATGATCAACACCGAACTCTATGGGTGTTCGATTCATCACAATGTAACTAGATTATTGACTCTAGTGCAAGTGGGAGGCTGTTGGAAATATGCCCTAGAGGCAATAATAAAAGCATTATTATTATATTTCCTTGTTCATGATAATTGTCTTTTATTCATGCTATAAGCGTATTATCCGGAAATCGTAATACACGTGTGAATACATAGACTACAATACGTCCCTAGTAAGCCTCTAGTAGACTAGCTCGTTGGTCAACAGATAGTCATGGTTTCCTGACTATGGACATCAGATGTCATTGACAACGGGATCACGTCATTAGGAGAATGACGTGATGGACAAGACCCAATCCTAAGCATAGCACAAAGATCGTGTAGTTCGTTTTGCTAGAGCTTTTCAAATGTCAAGTATCTCTTCCTTAGACCGTGAGATCGTGTAACTCCCGGATACCGTAGGAATGCTTTGGGTGTACCAAACGTCACAACGTAATCGGGTGACTATAAAGGTGCATTACGGTATCTCCGAAAGTGTCTGGGTTGACACGGATCGAGGCAGGATTTGTCACTCCGTATGACGGAGAGGTATCATCGGGCCCACTCGGTAATGCATCATCATAATGAGCTCAAAGTGATCAAGTGTCCGTCACGGGATCATGCATTACTGACGAGTAAAGTGACTTGCGATAACGAGACTAAGCGAGGTATTGGGATACCGACGATCGAGTCTCGGGCAAGTAACATACCGTCGACAAAGGGAATAGCATACGGGTTGCTTGAACCCTCGACATCGTGGTTCATCCGATGACAACATCGAGGAGCGTGTGGGAGCCAACATGGGTATCCAGATCCGCTGTTGGTTATTGACGAGAGCGTCTCGGTCATGTCTACATGTCTCCCAAACCCGTAGGGTCTACACTTAAGGTTCGGTGGACGCTAGGGTTATTAGGAAGACAAGTATGTGAATACCGAATGTTGTTCGAGTCCGGATGAGATCCCGGACGTCACGAGGAGTTCGGAATGGTCCGGAGGTAAAGATTTATATATGGAAAGTGGTTAAACGGACTCGGAAAGTTTGGGGTATACTGGTAATGTCTGGGGCCACCGAGAGAGTTCCGGAGGTCCACGGAGGGGCCACCCCTCCGGGGCCACATGGGCTAAGTGGGAGAGGAGCCAGCCCCGGTGGGCTGGGCGCCCCCACCTAGGCCCATGCGGCTAGGGCATGGGAGGAAACCTAAAGGGGCGCCCTAGCTTGGGGGCAAGCCACCTCTCCTCCTCCCTTTGGCCGCCGCCCATCTAGGGTTTCCCTAGGTGGCGGCCCCCTTGCCCTCTCCTCCTATAAATAGAGGGGTGGGGGGAGGCTGCACACACCATTGAAGGCGCAGCCTCTCCTCCCAACACCTCTCTTTCTCCTCGCGAGCTTGGCGAAGCCTCGCGGAGAACTGTCGTACCAACCGCACCACGCCGTCGTGCTGCCATTGGAGTTGTCTTCCTCAACCTCTCCTTCATCCTTGCTGGATCAAGACGGAGGAGACGCCATCGTCTCCGCACGTGTGTTGAACACGGAGGTGCTGTCCTTTCAGTAGCTTGGTCATCGTTGATCGGAATCACGTTGGGAACGACTCCATCATCACCACTCCCTCGAACGCTTCCGTACTCGATCTACAAGTGGTATGTAGATGCAAACTCTCTTTCCCGACTCGTTGCTTAGATGAACTCATAGATAGATCTTGGTGAAACCGTAGGAAAATTTTAATTTTCTGCAACGTTCCCCAACAAAAGACACCCAACCAGTACCTTTATTTTGTTCTCATATGTCCAGGCGGTCCACAAAACCCTAAACCCAACCCATAAGTAGGGAGGAGATGAGGGTTTTCAGGCAGTCTGCCACATCAGATTTGACCAACCTTGGACCATCTTTTTTCTTTTTCTTTATTCTTTTTTTTTCTCTTCTCTCTTCATCCCCCAATCACATATATGTGTCCGGACAATTTGGTGGCCATGGTCACAGACAAGTAATGGCTCAAAGAGGACGCGCCCGGACGCCGCAAACATATAGGGCAGCAAATTAATCCATTGTGGTTGTAGATTCTCTTACCTCCTAGAGGTAAAGGTAAGAATGGTCATGTTAAAAGAGCTCACTTATTTATTATATGAACAGTGGAGTTTATCAACATATATATATGGTCAGCAATTTCAAACATTGATACTGATATATTTAATCGACATATATAGCTGCATTGAACTCAATAGCAGCCTATGAATCGACGCGGATTTTTGGGACATGGTGCCACGCGAGGATGAAATCTGGGCAGTCCATGCATGCTGCAAGATTAACACTTAATATAGCGAATTAATGGATACCGAAATGATACAATGAGTTAATTTGATGAATACGCGTATGTGATAGGAATCTTAAATGGGCTGGTGGTCTAGGCACTGGTTGGCATTTAAACGTGTCTGAGTCACCTGTTGTACGTCTTGAATGGCACTTAATAAGTGTGGGCCTGCCGTTTTTACTGTGGTTTGTTTTGCCTAAGCTCATTTTGTGTCCGTATAACAAGAGGAGATAGCTCCAGCGGAAACAAATGCTAACAGGTTAGCCTATCGAGACTCTACTTGATCCTTCTTTGGTTTATTTGATCGCTTCAAGCTGTGCCCTATTCTGCTTCTTTTGTTTATTTGGTTACCGCTTGATCATTCTTCATCTTGTGCTTCCTGGAACATTATGAGTAGTGAGTACTGTGTGGCTTATGCGTTTGCTTAGCTACCCTGCGCAAGTCTCATTAACGCTTCTGTTTTGTTTCGATTATAAACTTGTTTTCTCCACACAAATGCAGCAATTAATACTTCCTGGGTGTCCTGATGGGCTGCAGGACAATCATGGGTGGATTGATGGGGGTGCAGGCCGGTATTAATTTTTCTTTGTGATCAATTAAATGGCTGTTGGTAGTAGGATATTTATTCCTGTTTAAAAAATCCATTTGGAGAATAATAATAAAGAAAACCATGGCACTTTCTGGAAATCCTGATCCCTGTTAGCTGCACATCGTTATCTTCTGCATGGCAAGTGCATGCAAGAATTTGTCACTACATGCAATTTCTGCTCGTTAGTTGGTATCTCGCTCCTCACATGCAAGACTGCAGTGTAGACCCATCGTCAACCTACCACTTGAAGAACCAACAGGACAAGCTAGGTCGCAATGGCATCAAGCTTTCCCGACAGCCATTCACAACATTGGTGTTGGAGGAGTCAGTGAACTATTCTAAATCTCTATGTTTTTTATTAAGAAGCTACATATCTCCATGGTTGGGTTCAGCTAGCTATGCAGATGAACAAAGTCGCAAGAATTAGAGCTGCGGGGTGGATAAAGGATGTTCTGCATGTTGCATTTAAAAGATGATGGGTGCCTTCACGTCCTGTCAGCCATTTACAGTAAACGAATGGAGCCAGGCTGAAAAAGTTTATGCTGGTCCCATCGTTTAAAAACTGACATGTTGTCGTGCCAGAACCCAGTCCACACCGTATGCTACCTCGCGGGTGGCCGTTGGGGCTAAGATGCTGGACACGAGCAGAGTTTAATGCGTGTGTTGCGTCGCGGGGCACGGCTGCAAGTGTCAGCTGGGAATACGCGTCTATACCATTTGCTATACGCAGAGGGGAGATCATTATACGACGGAAGTGTATTTAATTAGCACGAATCGCGCGGCAGCGTGCGGCGTGGATACCGACCGCGCGTGATGGCATGTCCACTCGCCATTATTCGCCTATGAATCAGCTTTTTCTGTCTAGAAACAACACCAACAGTCCAATCCAAGTAAGCGTTGTAGTACAACACAATCACACAAATTAATCGCCAGGTACAACAACAACACAATCACACCAACCAATCTCAATGTGCCCTGGCCTCCTCTGCTTCACGACCCCGCGTTAGCTCAGCTAGACTTTTCAGTTTTCACTACACCTAGCTTGTAAAAAGTACAGTGGTGCGAGCGCTACTCTGGGCTACGAATCTGCGGTGCAGCAGGCCACGAATCAATCAATCAGCTGTCCATGGTCACAACACATACACACAACACAGTTACAACAACATATGTCTCGAGATGAAGTGGATCACGCGTTGCCGTTGCGCTTGGCCTTCCTGTACTCCCACGGCTCCTGCGGCTTGGACGCCGCCCACAGGCCCTTGCGGGCGGCCTGCGCCTGGCTCTGCCACTGCAGGTAGGTCAAAGAGAGGATTAGTTTTCTGTCAGCAACTTCACGATTTGATTCCATATTATACTCCCTACTTCATAATCTCTCCATGGTTCTTTTTACAGTCAGGTGATCAGTGCGCAGTGTGTGTAGCTGTATGTGAGCTGGTGATGAATTACCTTGGCAAGCTCCGGGCGTTTGTCGTAGGCGGTGTAGTGCCACGCGAAGCCTTTCTTCAACATTTGCTCCTGTGTAGAAAACAAGAGGAAATTTGTCAGTATCTTCTGGAGTACAGTAGTTTTCAAAGAGATTGACCTTCAGGAAAGGCATAACTGTTTTCTGCTGCACGCGTCCCTAGCAGAATGCGCAAGCAACAGTTTGTCTAAGTCCGCTCCTACTGTGTGCAACACGCCATCTACGATTCTTGGTTTCTCACCTGCACGAAGACCCCGCCGACGTGGAGATCCCCGACGGACCTGCCGTAGCGGTCGGTGTTGTAGACGTGCACCGTCAGGCACTTGCCCTCCACCAGCTTCAGCAGCGCCTCCGTGGCCTCCTTCCCGTACGGCATCGCGCTCTCCGGCGCGTCGATCCCACTGCATCCCATCCCATTTCATCTCATTTCATCAGAACTCATTCACTCAAACTAGCCAATCTTGATCACTGAATCAATTATAGTACTGTACAAGTGTACATAGTTGTTACCTTAGCCTGATCCTGTACTTCTTGGCGAGCACCTCCACGCCCTTGGCGTTGGGAACCATTCTGTATCCCGCGGCGGCGATGGTCTTCTGGAGCGCGTCGGCCGTGGGGTAGTTCCTGGCGGCGCGCGCCTTGGTGCGCTCCGCCGCGGCCTTCTTGATCTCGCTGGGGGCGTCATTCGTGTCCACGTACACCGTCACCGTGTCGCCGTCCGCCACCGCCTTGGCGTCCACCGGGAGCGTGTGCAGCTCGAACTTGACGCCCTGGGGCTTGTGCGCGGGGGCGCTGTGCTGGGCCGGAGGGGCGTGGTGACCGGCGGCCGGCGGTGGCGCCGATCCCGCCTCGTTCGGGTGCGGGAGGCCGTAGAAGGCGAGGAGGCCGTCGACGTCCGCCTTCTGGTGGTTCTTGAGTGTTAGCACCACGAGGCGGCCGGCTTCCTCTGGTGTGGTCGGCGCCGGCCTCGCCTTCTTCCATGCCACTTGCAGCTTCTTGTACCTTCACATCAGCAGCAACACAAATGGTTTCAATGTTTCAGAAACATAATCATCGTGCCGCGTGGTAGCATTTTTTTTACTGATACTACTGACAAGCTTCTTCTACGAATGTTCACAATCAATTCCTGGAAACATCTCAGTAGCTCCTGCTGCAAGCCTTAGCAACTGCTAGGAAACATCTCGGTAATAGCAGCGAGTTCTTAATTGTGCGGTTTACCAGTGACTACGGTAGTTAATTAGTTATCTTATTATCTGAGGTTCTGTCATGAACAAAAAGTTAAAAAAAATCCTTAACGCTTAAGTTTCTCAACCAAATATCCCAGTTACTTGTGTCATTTTAACAAATGGTGCCACCTAATTTCTTTATCCAATTCTTCTTTCAGATCAGGTCGCTTTCGCAATTGAACACCTCGCTAGAAGCTAGCCTTCGCATCCACGTTGCTGTTTCTGGATCTTTGACGACGAGCTCGTCGTCAGCTCCAAGTTAAACTAATGGTAGTACTCGGAGCACGAAATTGCCGGAGGGAGCTCGGTAAGGAATCAGAAGACGAAATCAATCAAAGGGGAAGCGGAATTATAGTACGTACCAGTTGGCCTGCGCGGCGGCGGAGGAGACGACGTGGCGGCTGAGGCCCTCGGGGACCTGCTTGGTGCGCTGGAACTCGAGGATGTCGCGGCCGAGCGCGGCGACGGAGGCGTGCCCGCCGTGCGGCTGGAAGGCGGCGTCGGACAGGTCCGAGCAGACCCCGCACAGGAACTTGTATATGCTGTTCCCCATGGCCCCTAGGAGGACGACGACGAGCAGGAGGAGGATCACGCGGCGGTTGTTCGGCGGCGGTGGTGGGCTCCCGTGCGAAATCCGCTCCGGGATCTGTAAATTATTCAGGTGGTCGTGCGTGGATCTGCGGGATGAATGAGTAGTATGACAGTGTGCGCGTCGCCTCAGAGCCGTTTCGGAAGGGATCCCGGCCCGCTTCACGAGGAAGGGAAGGCAGGAGCGGGGAGGGGGAAAGCTGTTGAGCTCTGCCAAGTGGATGTGGGGCGCGGGATTGCCTGCGGCGGAAATGGGCATATGACTTCCTCCGGTGCAGCGGGTGTGTGCTGGGTTTATACTAAACTTGAGATTGAAGGAGGTGGTTACGTCGTCGCGACTTTATCCATGTCGGCACGGCGAGGCGTCGTCCGCCGGTCGCTGTTGCCGACTGATTTCTTCCAGGGCGGGTTGGTTGGTGCTTTCGGTGATTGAGATTAGTTTTGCCATTTGCCGATAATGGTAGCGTCTCCGGTGCGAGGTGGCACGCCTAGGTGGAGGTCTGCGGGTGCCGATGCCAATTCGGGTGGGTGCCCTCGCGCCACCTCGGCTGTATCTAGCTGCGCCGGATGGATGGAGAGAACGATCGAGTTATTGGGGATCTTGTTTAAAAATATATTATTGGGGATGGTTTTCAACACTTGCTGCGCGTACGTTTTTCTTTTCTTTTGTTTATAGTTGATTGAGAGGCAGGGAAGCGTCGCTCGTGCAGTGAGTGCAAGTTCTCATGCAGTATTCCCTGCCTGCACATCCGATCTGCTTTTACTCACTGTCTTCACTGCGTTGGGCTGCTGGGAGGGGCCCGAGGGACGGAGCGTGTCGCCACTTTTTGGGCTGTTTACCATGTGCACTTGGTGGTTATTGGTTCCCTGTCTCGCTAAGATATTCTGGGCTCGTTTCCATGTGCACCTAGTGTGACGGAGGAGGATGTCAACGCTAGATATTTAGAAACCTATTAATAATAGATAAGTATTCCAGAAAACTGTTAAGTGTTTTTTAAATCACCGTATATTTTAAAAATGTTCAATCTATATTTGGAAATTTTAAATGTATTTATAAAAATCATTGTATATTAAAAATGTTTAATGAATGATAAAATAGTTTAGTATGTATTAAAAAAGGGAAAAGATTACCGTCGGCCGGCCGAGCCGATTTACGGCATATTGTCCGCCGCCTGAGATGCAAACCAGCATCCCATGTGGGGCCTATCACCGCTCACCTTTTCTTTTCTTATCTTAATCGCCAATGACTGAGAGCCATTTGTTTTTTTTTGTCTTATGCAACATGCTTTCTGTTACAGAAACAATCTACAGTATGACCTCTGTTGCCAAAAAAATAATCTACATACATTTTCGTAACATGATCTTTGTTGCAAACGATTCTGCAATATGACCTTTGTGGTAAAAAAATTCAGATGTTTCCGCTACATGATCTCTGTTGCAGAAAATATTCTGCAATGTAAACTCTGTTGCAAAAAAAGTTCTATAGACGTTTCTGCAACATGATCTCTGTTGCAAAAATTCTGCAACATAGCCTATGTTGCAAAAGTTAGGATGTCTGTCGGCCTCTTGATGACGCGCGGCTAGCGACCCGGCCGATCTTTTCAAAAGATTAGCTGGCGGATGCATAGCAAGCCCCAAATTCATCATATATTTTTGTACCATGAATTAAAAATTTGTTCACCATGTGTTAGAAAATCAAAAACCATAACAGGAAACTAACAGAAAAGGTGCAGCTAACAGGAAAAGAATGAGAAAAGGCCCCAAACTGGGCCGGCCCAACTCAGATTGCTGGTGGCCGTCATGGCGTCTATTTGCCGCTTGATTCGCCCTGTTGAAAAGTCAGGTCGTACCGGCATGAGCGCAACCACAGCCACACTTGTGTAGGCAATTCCAAGAAGGGTTCTTCAAAATAGGGGGGCTATAGAAACATCAAAATAGGAATACAAAACATGGAATTTTAGTGACACTTCTATCCTCTATTATTACAAGTAACTGTTAGAAGGGATAGAGGGATTTGGTGGAACCGTTGACCTTGTGGGCATATATATAGGAGTACATGGTCATCTTAGAGTACAAGGCAAGGTGTAAATCGTACGTTTCCTATGTTTCCTAAATAAACATTATACTCAACATTCCCCCTCAATCACGACGGTAGCGACGCAGACGGTGAGACTACAGAAGAATCCGAAGGTAAGCCAACGGACCCCCCCCCCCCCCGGCAGTCGTAATGGTTGATGCACCGCGGAAGTCGTGGCTGGAGTGAAAACCGACGAGGTTGCTCAAGCAAGGCGATAACCCTTTGTGTTGTTTGTCGAGGTAGCCAAGAGCGTAGGGTGGTGGAGCCGTGGTCGAGGTAGCCGTGGTCGATGTCGAGTCGGGGTGGCCGGTGTCAAGGAAGTCGCCGTGGAGCCGCGGGCGCAAGGAGGCGCCGAGTTAGTCATTGGCGCAGTGGTGTCGAAATAGTGGTGCGCCAGGAAGAAGATGTTGTGGACGATGCGTCGCGTCGGGTTTGCCAAGCCCGGGGACAGATCGTGGACGAAGGCGCGCATCCGTGTTGCCAGCACCGGGCATGCGTGCACGGATGAAGACGAAGTTCACGAAGCGCCGCACCAGGCTTGCCAGGCTCGGGGACACGTCGTGGACGAAGGCACGCATCGGTGTTGCCAGCACTGGGCATGCGTAGATGAGGGACCTGCACGAGCTGTACGCCATGTCGAGGAGTCGGAGGGGCCAGCAGAGAAGGGGACTCGACGACGGTTGTGGCGCCAGTCGGCGTGGGGCTGATGTCACCAACGGTGATCGGAGTAGACGAAGTGGTCGGGGTAGATGACGGTGACGCTGGCGACGGGCTGGTGCTGGATGAAGACGAAGGGGGGGGGGGGTGGACGGGCGGTGGTGGCTACGAGGGTAGCGGCGGTGTCGGCCGAAGAGGAGCGGCAGCTTAGTTAGGATCGCGATGGTGATGCTCGAAGTAGGCGAGGAACCCGACAGCGTGATGAAGACCAGCGCGGAAGGTGGTGTTCCTGCGCAAAGGGAGGTGGCGCGTCGCATACCACGGGAAATCGCACGGTGACGGCGGAGTGGACCGCCGGCCGCGACGCTACAGCCCGAAGGGGCGACGGGCAGGTCGGGGTGATGGCAGGAAGACCTCGGGGCGGCGTGGACCGAGGGCTGCGTCGCTACGGCCCGAAGGGGCGGCACAGCGGCATGCACAGGTCGGTGATGCCGCGGGGACTGTTGGGGAACGTAGTAATTTCAAAAAAAATCCTACGCACACGCAAGATCATGATGATGCATAGCAACGAGAGGGGAGAGTGTGTCCACGTACCCTCGTAGACCGAAAGCGGAAGCGTTATGACAACGCGGTTGATGTAGTCGTACGTCTTCACGATCCGACCGATCCAAGTACCAAACGTACGGAACCTCCGAGTTCAGCACACGTTCAGCTCGATGACTTCCCACGAACTCCGACCCAACAGAGCTTTGCGGGAGAGTTCCGTCAGCACGACGGCGTGATGACGGTGTTGATGATGTTACCGACGCAGGGCTTCGCCTAAGCACCGCTACGATATCACCGAGGTGGAATATGGTGGAGGGGGGCACCGCACACGGCTAAGAGAGATCAACAGATCAACTTGTTGTTTAGAGGTGCCCCCTGCCCCCGTATATAAAGGAGGGGAGGAGGAGAGGGCTGGCCAAGAGAGAAGCGCGCCCAAGGGGGGGGGCAATCCTACTCCAAGTAGGTTTTCCCCCCCTTTCCTATTCCAAGAAGGAGAAGGGGGAAGGAGGAGGTGGAGAGAAGGAAGGAGAGGGGGCCCGCCACCCCTTCCCCTTGTCCAATTCGGATTGGGGCAAGGGGGGCCGCACGCCACCTCTTGGCTGCCCTCTCTATTCTCCACTAAGGCCCATAATGCCCAATGGTTTCCCCGGGGGGTTCCGGTAACCACCCGGTACTCCGGTAAATGTCCGAAACCTCCCGAAACACTTCCGGTGTTCGAACATAGTCATCCAATATATCGATCTTTACGTCTCAACCATTTCGAGACTCCTCGTCATGTCCGTGATCATATCCGGGACTCCGAACTACCTTCGGTACATCAAAACACAAAAACTCATAATACCGATCGTCACCGAACTTTACGCGTGCGGGCCCTACGGGTTCGAGAACTATGAGGACATGACCGAGACACGTCTCCGGTCAATAACCAATAGCGGAACCTGGATGCACATATTGGTTCCCACATATTCTACGAAGAACTTTATCGGTAAAACCGCAAAACAACATACGTTGTTCCCTTTGTCATCGGTATGTTACTTGCCCGAGATTCGATCGTCGGTATCTCAATACCTAGCTCAATCTCGTTACCGGCAAGTCTCTTTACTCGTTCCGTAATGCATCATCCCACAACTAACTCATTAGTCACATTGCTTACAAGGCTTATGGTGATGTGCATTACCAAGAGGGCCCAGAGATACCTCTCCGACAATCGGAGTGAAAAATCCTAATCTCGAAATACGCCAACTCAACAAGTACCTTCGGAGACACCTGTAGAGCACCTTTATAATCACCCAGTTACGTTGTGACGTTTGGTAGCACACAAAGTGTTCCTCTGGTAAACGGGGGTTGCATAATCTCATAGTCATAGGAACATGTATAAGTCATGAAGAAAGCAATAGCAACATACTAAACGTTCAAGTGCTAAGCTAACAGAATGGGTCAAGTCAATCAAATCATTCTCTAATGATGTGATCCCGTTAATCAAATGACAACTCATGTCTATGGCTAGGAAACTTAACCATCTTTGATTCAACGAGCTAGTCAAGTAGAGGCAAACTAGTGACACTCTGTTTTGTCTATGTATTCACACATGTATCAAGTTTCCGGTTAATACAATTCTAGCATGAATAATAAACATTTATCATGAAATAAGGAAATAACTAATAACTTTATTATTGCCTCTAGGGCATATTTCCTTCAGTCTCCCACTCGCACTAGAGTCAATAATCTAGTTCACATCGCCATGTGATTTAACACCAATAGTTCACATCACCATGTGATTAACACCCATAGTTCACATCGTCATGTGACCAATACCCAAAGGGTTTACCAGAGTCAATAATCTAGTTCACATCGCTATGTGATTAACACCCATAGAGTACCAAGGTGTGATCATGTTTTGCTTGTGAGAGAAGTTTAGTCAACAGGTCTGCCACATTCAGAGTCATATGTATTTTGCAAATATTCTATGTCTACAATGCTTTGCGCGGAGCTACTCTAGCTGAAGTCTCCCACTTTCAATATGTATCCAGATTGAGACTCAGAGTCATCTAGATCGGTGTCTAAGTTTGCATCGACGTAACTTTTACACCAAACTCTTTATCACCTCCATAACCGAGAAATATTTCCTTAGTCCTCTAAGGATAATTTTGACCAATGTCCAGTGATCTACTCCTAGATCACTATTGTACTCCCTTGCTAAACTCAGGGCAGGGTATGATCTGGTACATAGCATAGCATACTTTATAGAACCTATGACTGAGGCATAGGGAATGACTTTTCATTCTCTTTCTATTTTCTGCTGTGGTCGGGTTTTGAGTCTTACTCAACTTCACACCTAGCAACACTGGCAAGAACTCCTTCTTTGACTATTCCATTTTGAACTACTTCAAAATCTTGTCAAGGTATGTACTCATTGAAAAAAATTATCAAGCGTCTTGATCTATCTCTATAGATCTTGATGCTTAATACGTAAGCAGCTTCACCGAGGTCTTTCTATGAAAAACTCCTTTCAAATACTCCTTTATGCTTTTCAGAAAATTCTACATTATTTCCGATCAACAATATGTCATTCAGATATACTTATCAGAAAGGTTGTAGTGCTCCCACTCACTTTTGTAAATACAGGCTTCACCGTAAGTCTGTATAAAACTATATGCTTTGATCAACTTATCAAAGCGTGTATTCCAACTCCGAGATGCTTGCACCAGTCCATAGATGGATCGCTGGAGCTTTGCACACTTTGTTAGCACCTTTAGGATCGACAAATCCTTCTGGTTGCATCATATACAACTCTTCTTTTAAGAAATCCATTAAGGAATGCAGGTTTGACATCCATTTGCCAAATTTCATAAAATGCGGCAATTGCTAACATGATTCGGACAGACTTTTAAGCATCAATAAAAATGAGAAAATCTCATTGTATTCAACATCTTGAACTTGTCGAAAACATTTTTGCGACAATTCAAGCTTTGTAGATAGTAACACTACTATCAACGTCTGTCTTCCTCTTGAAGATCCATTTATTCTCAATGGCTTGCCGATCATCGGGCAATTCCACCAAAGTCCATACTTTGTTTTCATACATGGATCCTATCTCAGATTTCATGGCCTCAAGCCATTTTACAGAATCTGGGCTCATCATCGCTTCCTCATAGTTCGCAGGTTCGTCATGGTCTAGTAACATGACTTCCAGAATAGGATTACCGTACCACTCTGGTGCGGATCTTACTTTAGTTGACCTACGAGGTTCGGTAGTAACTTGATCTGAAGTTTCATGATCATCATCATTAACTTCCTCACTAATTAGTGTAGGCATCATCGAACTGATTTGGTGATGAGCTACTTTCCAATTCGAGAGAAGGTACAATTACCTCATCAAGTTCTACTTTCCTCCCACTCACTTCTTTTGAGAGAAACTCCTTCTCTAGAAAGGATCCATTCTTAGCAACGAATATCTTGCCTTCGAATCTGTGATAGAAGGTGTACCCAACAGTTTCTTTTGGGTATCCTATGAAGATTTACTTCTCCGGTTTGGGTTCGAGCTTATCATGTTGAAACTTTTTCACATAAGCATCGCAGTCCCAAACTTTAAGAAACGACAGCTTAGGTTTCTTGCCAAACCACAGTTCATATGGTGTCATCTTTACAAATTTAGATGGTGCCCTATTTAACATGAATGTAGCTGTCTCTAATGCATAACCCCAAAACGACAGTGGTAGATCGTAAGAGACATCATAGATCGCACCATATCTAATAAAGTACGTTCACGACATTCGAACACACCATTACACTGTGGTGTTCCAGGTGGCGTGAGTAGTGAAACTATTTCACATTGTTTTAACTGAAGGCCAAACTCGTTAACTCAAATATTTTACTTCTGCGATCATATCGTAGAAACTTATATTTTCTTGTTACGATGATTCTCCACTTCACTCTGAAATTCTTTGAACTTTTCAAATGTTTCAGACTTGTGTTTCATGAAGTAGATATACCCATATCTGCTCAAATCATCTGTGAAGGTCAGAAAATAACGATACCCGCCGCGAGCCTCAACACTCATCGGACCGCATACATCAGTATGTATTATTTCCAACAAGTCAGTTGCTCGCTCCATTGTTCTGGAGAACAGAGTCTTAGTCATCTTGCCCATGAGGTATGGTTCGCAAGGATCAAGTGATTCATAATCAAGTGATTCCAAAAGCCCGTCAGCATGGAGTTTCTTCATGCGCTTTACACCAATATGACCTAAACGGCAGTGCCACAAATAAGTTGCGCTATCATTATTAACTTTGCATCTTTTGGCTTCAATATTATAAATATGTGTATCACTACGATCGAGATCCACAACCATTTTCATTGGGTGTATGACCATAGAAGGTTTTATTCATGTAAACATAACAACAATTATTCTCTAACTTAAATGAATAACCGTATTGCGACAAACATGATCAAATCATATTCATGCTCAACGCAAACACCAAATAACATTTATTTAGGTTCAACACTAATCCCGAAAGTATAGGGAGTGTGCGATGATGATCATATCAACCTTGGAACTACTTCCAACACACATCGTCACTTTACCCTTAACTAGTTTCTGTTCATTCTGCAACTCCCGTTTCGAGTTACCACTTTTAGCAACTGAACCAGTATCAAATACCGAGGGGTTGCTATAAACACTAGTAAAGTAAACATCAATAACATGTATATCAAATATACCTTTGTTCACTTTGCCATCTTTCTTATCCGCCAAATACTTGGGGTAGTTCCGCTTCCAGTGACCAGTCCATTTGCAGTAGAAGCACTTAGTCTCAGGCTTAGGTCCAGACTTGGGCTTCTTCACTTGAGCAGCCACTTGCTTGCCGTTCTTCTTGAAGTTCCCCTTCTTCCCTTTGCCCTTTTTCTTAAAACCAGTGATCTTGTCAACCATCAACACTTGATGTTTTTCTTTGATTTCTACCTTTGCCGATTTTAGCATCGCGAAGAGCTTGAGAATTGTTTTCGCCATCCCTTGCATATTATAGTTCATCACGAAGTTCTAGTAACTTGGTGATAGTGACTAGAGAACTTTGTCAATTACTATCTTATCTGGAAGATTAACTCCCACTTGATTCACGCAATTGCAGTACCTGCACAATCGAGCACATGCTCTTTGGTTGAGCTATTCTCCTCCATCTTGTAGGCAAAGTACTGTAAGAGGTCTCATACCTCTCGACACGGGCATGAGTATGAAATACTAATTTCAACTCTCGGAACATCTTATATGCTCTGTGGCGTTCAAAACATTTTTGAAGTCCTGGTTCTAAGCCATAAAGCATGGTGCACTAAACTATCAAGTAGTCATCATAACGAGCTTTCGTCAAAAAGCGTTCATGACGTTTGTATCTGCTCCTGCAATAGTTCTGTCACCTAGCGGTGCATCAAGGACATAATTCTTCTGTGCAGCAATGAGGATAAACCTCAGATCACGGATCCAGTCCGCATCATTGCTACTATCATCTTTCAACTTAGTTTTCTCTAGGAACACATATAAAACATAGAGAGGCAACACGCGAGCTATTGATCTACAACATTATTTGCAAATACTATCAGGACTAAGTTCATGATAAATTAAAGTTCAATTAATCATATTACTTAAGAACTCCCACTTAGACAGACATCCCTCTGATCATCTAAGTGATCATGTGATCCAAATCAACTAAACCATGTCCGATCATCACGTGAGATGGAGTAGTTTTCAATGGTGAACATCACTATGTTGATCATATCTACTATATGATTCACGCTCGACCTTTCGGTCTCTAGTGTTCCGAGGCCATATCTGCATATGCTAGGCTCGTCAAGTTTAACCCGAGTATTCTGCGTGTGCAAAACTGGCTTGCACCCGTTGTAGATGAACGCAGAGCTTATCACACCCGATCATCACGTGGTGTCTCGGCACGACGAACTTTGGCAACGGTGCATACTCAGGGAGAAAACTTTTATCTTGAAATTTAGTGAGAGATCATCTTATAATGCTACTGTCAATCAAAGCAAAATAAGATGCATAAAGGATAAACATCACATGCAATCAATATAAGTGATGTGATATGGACATAATCATCTTGTGCTTGTGATCTCCATCTCCGAAGCACCGTCATGATCACCATCGTCACCGGCGCGACACCTTGATCTCCATCGTAGCATCGTTATCGTCTCGCCAACTATTGCTTCTACAACTATCGCTACCGCTTAGTGATAAAGTAAAGCAATTACAGGGCGATTGCATTGCATATAATAAAGCGACAACCATATGGCTCCTGCCAGTTGCCGATAACTCGGTTACAAAACATGATCATCTCATACAATAAAATAAAGCATCATGCCTTGACCATATCACATCACAACATGCCCTGCAAAAACAAGTTAGACGTCCTCTACTTTGTTGTTGCAAGTTTTACGTGGCTGCTACGGGCTGAGCAAGAACCGTTCTTACCTATGCATCAAAACCACAACGATAGTTCGTCAAGTTAGTGCTGTTTTAAACTTCTCAAGGACCGGGCGTAGTCACACTCGGTTCAACTTGTCGGTGTACTAGAGTAGGGGTACCCTAGTACCCCGAACTCGTGCACGGGCAGTTGCAGCGCCCCACAGCAGGGCTGGCCTGACGACCGCCAAGGTCCTCAGCGGCTCCTTTGGAGCCATTCAAGAACAAAGTAGTCGAGACCCCGGCAAGAGGAGCTTGCCGGGAAGGCCACTCAGGGCGCGAAGGAAACAAGGCCCCGACAAGAGGAGCTTGCCGGGAAGGCTTGGTGGGCGCCGAGCCCCCAGGCGCGACAAGGTTCCTGCCGCGGCAAGACGCTTGCCGGGACGGGCGACCTCTCTTCATCTCCGCTCCAGCTCACCCGCCAACGTGTCACCACGGGCTCTCCCAAGCACGCGTGTCGACGGGCTGTGCCGCCAGCCGGAGAACAGCGACAAGCGGCGCCGACAAGCTACCATCGTGGCAAACGGAGGTGCACTTGACGGTCCCTGTTATAATCGTTCGGGCGATCGAGACGAGCATTGATGACTCTTGTCCTTGCCGTCGAGTTAGGTATAGATTACTGTACTTTGCATAAAGCGGTGTACCAACCTATGTTTTTACTATCTTGCCCTTGTCTACTTGCCACATGTGGTGACCCCTTTTGCCTATAAAAGGAGGCCCAGGTGCAACGTAGAAAGGGTTCGGCTTAGCTCCGGCTTAGTTCATCCTACTCATACAAAACCACACCCAGGCTAGGTCTTGTAGCTCCTATTGCTCCCTAGAAAGAACACAAGATAATCCACTAAAGCAGCAGTAGGAGTATTATCTCTCCGGAGAGCTCCGAAGCTGGGTAAGCCTGCTCGTGTGCATCGCCTCGATCCGCTCTTTGTGCAATCTCCGCCCCCCTCCGAACCACAAGGGACCCAGGTCCCGTAGGTGTTCGTGGGACACGATCAGCCCTCCCCGACATCTTTGGCGCGCCAGGTAGGGGGCGTCGAGGCTGTGTGAACCCGATCCGGTGGTCACACGAGCAACTTCATCAACATCTTCGTCAACATGGCGCCGAAGAAGAAGTCTTCGGCAGCAGCAGAGCCGTCCGCGTCGAACCCACCACCACCGGAGCTGTCAGGTGGTGGGGGAAACGCTGGCGGAGGAACGGGCGTCGACGAGAGAGCCCACAACGCCGCCAGGTCCAAAGACAAGGCAGCGCAGGCGTCGGCGTCCGAATCTTCACCGCGTCCTTCTCAGGAGGCGCGAGACAGACAGCGTCGTGAAGCTCGCGGCACCATACGCTCGTTGGACCAAGGCCTGCTGGGGATCCCGAGGCCCTCGAGACCGCATGCACCCCAAAGATGCCGGTACGAAGCGAGTACGGTCGCTAGGCGGGATGCTGCTCTCCTAACTTGGTTAGGAGTCCGAGCACGCCCCGTTCTTCGCCCGCACGCCGTTGCCGCCAACCACACCAGCGGAAGCCTTGGCAAGAGCTCGATTATTTAGACTACCCTCCAACGGCCGACAAGGTCGACGTAATGGAGGGCCACAATTCAGAGTCTCATCGGCCGCTTAACGGCGACGCCCCGCTGCAACCGAGTGCCTCGCAGCCGCTGCAAGGCGACTAAAGCGCGAGCTGATGGCGGCGAGACTTACGGGGGAGCAGCCACCGTGCACTCACCTTCCCGAAGGCCAAGATCGCCGACTCGCCGGATCCACCTCGACAGCGACTCCACAGCGTCGTCGGATCCACGAACTCGTCGCGACCAGCACCAAGTTCTCTGAGAACGGCAAGAAGAAGACGCTCGAACCCGTATCGAGCGCCGAAGAGAAGCGCGCCGTCAATCCGACCAACGCGCCGGGCCAACCGTCGACATGCATGCGCCAGGGGAACCAGGTGACTTACCGTCAGACGCGTAGGCTGCCCTGCGTTCACCCGTGAGCTGCGGCAAGTCCGTGGCCCGACAAGAAAAATTTCAAACCAGATGTGCGGAGAAGTATGACGGCAGGACACACCCATCGGAGTTCCTCAAGATCTACACCATCGCGGTGCAGGCCGCGGGGACGAGACGACAAGATCCTCGCCAATTACTTTCCCCGGTGCTCAAGCCAAACGCCGATCTCGGCTCATGCACTTGCCGGACAGCTCTATTTCTTCTTGGGCAGATTTGTGTCACCAGTTTGTTGGCGCCTTCACAGCGACCACAAGCCTCATGGCCGGAGAGTGACCTCCACCTGCTTGCCCGTAAGGAGGAGAATCCTGCGCAAGTTCATCCAGAGATTGATCAGTGCACTACAACATCCGCACGCCCACCCTGCTGAAGTGATCGGTGCGTTTCATCGTAATGTACGAAACCGCAGGATGAGGGAGGAGATGGCGATGTGCAAAGTGAAAGACGTCGCGAGCTTTACGCCTGGCCGACAAGTGTGCACGAGCTGAAGAAGGAAGAAGACTCCTGTGAGAGAATGTGGGAGCAGAGTCGATAGGAGGAAATCGCCTGCAAGAAAAAAGCGGTGGCGAAACAACAGGAGGAAGAAAAACCAAGAAGTGCTAGTTGTTGAGCAGTCCGGCAAGGATGGGGCCGCCAATAAAGCCAAGGCTGGTGGCTCCGGCAAGGAGGTTGCCGTTGACGCCGACCGCCAAGCCGTGGCGGCCGCCGACAAGCCCGATAGCTCCAACAAGCAGTACTGTAAAATCCACCGCACCAAGGGCCACGATCTCCAGAGCTGCAAGAAAGTCGAGCAGCTTGTTGAGCTACAGAGAGCTGAATACGAGCGGTGAGACAAGGAGAAAGCTCAAGAAGGTGCAGGTGCAGCAAGTAAGAAGAGACCCGGTCGGGGAGGACGCCATGGCAAGGCCAAGCAGCGACAAGGTGACAGACCTCCCCGCGGCCGCGACAAGGAAGAGGACGAAGATGAAGATGATGAGGACATGGAAGACGATGAAGCAGACGAGCAAGAGTTTCAAAAGGCAACAGAGGTCCTTTGTGTTGACGGTGGTGCTTCTCTGCATACCTCGCACCGCCAACTCAAGCAATGGATGCGTGAGGTGAATGCGGCAGAACCCTCCATAGAGTCGCGCAAACCTCTGAAGTGGTCCAGCACGCCCATCATCTTTGACATTGAGGATCACCTTGATCGCATCACTGCGGTCAGGTGCTTGCCGATGTTGGTCTCGCCAACCATCCGCAACCTCAAGGTCACAAAGATGGTTGACGGCGGGCCGGCTGAACTTGATTTCCTCGCGGTGCTTGAAACTTCAAATCCTCGACAATGAGCTCAAGAAACTGGTACTTTCAAGGAATCAATCCAGAAGGAGCAAGCCCAAAGGGAAGATCACGTTGCGGTAACATTCGCAGCGAGCTCAACTTCAGAACCGAGAGGGTCACGTTTGACGCCGCCGACTTCCCATTACCCTACAATGGCATACTTGGCGTCCGGCGCCGCCAAGTTCATGGCCGCTCTCATTATGCTTACAACCTACTCAAGATGCCCGGCCCGATAAGCGTCATTTCTGTCCATGGCGACAAGAAGGACGCGCTTATCTGTGCCGACAAGATTTACCGGGAAGCAGCAGCCGCAACATAAAGCAAACCACTTGCCGCTGAAGCTCCCGGAGGGAAGAAGACCACCAAGTCCGGCAAGAGCTCTGTTGCCCACTCCGGCAAGCGCACCTCCTCGGAGTGCTGTGCTACCGTCGAGGACGCACCAACGAGCTCCACCGGCAAGTGCAAGCAGACGATGGCAGCTCCGCCGAAGATCAAGAAAGTGCCCGCCAAGGAGGACGGCACCGGTGGTACCTTCACCATCGATTGCCACGCTTGATCCTAAATAGGAAGGCGAGCTCGTTGCTTTCTGCGGGCGAATGTCGATGTGTTTGCATGGCAACCATCGACATCCCCGTGTTCCTGTGAAAGTGATTGAGCACCACCTAGCTGTCTGTCCTCACGCCGCCCGTCAAGCAAAAAAGTTAGGAAACAGCGTGGAACGCCAAGAGTTCATAGCGAAGAAATCAAGAAGTTGGAAGCAGCAGGGCTTATCGGAGGAGTCCTCCATCCCACGTGGTTGGCCAATCCGGTGGTGGTGCATAAGGCTAATGGGAAATGGAGACTTTGTATTGACTTCACCGATGTTAATAAAGCTTGTCCCAAGGACCCATTTCCCTTGCAGCGTGTCGACCAGATTGTTGACTCCACGGCTGGATGTGATCTACTTCGTTTCTTGATGCATATTCAGGATATCATCGATCTTCATGGCGAAGAAGATGAAGAAAACGCATTCATTACACCATGTGGCACGATCGCTTTATACGGATGCCTTTCGGTTTGAAGAATGCTGGTTCAACCTTTGCAAGGGTAGTCCATGATGCCTTTGAACCACGGATACGTAAATGTAGAAGCATACATGGATGACATAGTGGTCAAGAGCAAGGACAAAGCGACTCTGGTTCAAGATTTGGATGAAACATTTGCAAATCTGCGCAAGATCAACCTCAAGCTCAACCCCGAGAAGTGCGTGTTTGGAGTCCCTTCCGGCAAGCTTCTCGGGTTCTTTGTGTCTCAGCAGGTAATTGAAGCCAACCCCGACAAGATCAAGGCCATCGAGCAGATCGAAGCACCAAGGCGCGTCAAGGATGTCAGAAGGCTTGCCGGTTGCGTGGCTGCTCTCAGCAGGTTTATCTCTAAGTCTGCTGAGCGCGCCCTGCCATTTTTCAAAATTTTGAAAAAGGCAGGTCCAATGAAATGGACTCCCGAAGCGGAGGCTGCGCTGCGGGACTTGAAGAGATACCTGTCCTCCGCTCCAATACTTGTCGCACCTAGGCCACAAGAGAAGTTGCTGCTGTATATAGCAGCGACCAATCAAGTGGTTAGTGCTGCGTTAGTAGCGGAGAGGGAGGCGGATGATGAGCCGGCAACCGAGGCAAGCGCATCCAGCAACAAGCAAGGGGCTTCGCCGTCAAGCTCTGGTCCCGACAAGGACGGATCAGCGCAGGGTTGCGACAAGATACAGAAGAAGATGGTGCAGCGCCCAGTCTACTTTGTCAAGTTCCCTTTTGCAGGGGGCTAGATCAAGGTACTCTGGTGTGCAAAAGCTGCTTTTCGGCCTCCTCATGGCCTCGAGAAAGCCGCGCCACTACTTCCAAGCACACGAGATAACAGTTGTCACTCGCTTTCCGCTGAAGAGGATATTACAAAATCCAGAAGCAACGGGCAGAATCGTCGAGTGGGCACTAGAACTGTCAAGCTTTGGTCTCAAATTTGAAAGCACTTCAACTATCCAGAGCAGAGCATTGGCGGAATTCATAGCTGAGTGGACGCCAACGCAAGATGAAGAAATTCCAGAGACGAGCATCCCCGTCAAGAATGGCTGATGTACTCTGACGGTGCCTTCTCGCTGCAAGGCGCCGGTGCCGGCGTGCTGATTATCGCACCCACCGGAGAGCACCTCAAGTACATAGTCCAGATGCGTTTTCCCAAGGAACAAGCAACAAATAATACTGCAGAGTATGAAGGTTTGCTTGCCGGCCTCAGGATTGCGTTAGACCTTGGGATCAAGAAGCTCATTGTCAGGGGGACTCGCAACTTGTCGTCCGCCAAGTAAATAAAGATTATCAGAGTCCGTTGATGGAAGCCTACGTCGACAAAGTGAGGAAGCTGGAAGAGCACTTTGAATGCCTGCAAATGGAACACGTTCCAAGAGCTCAGAATGATATAGCTGATGGCCTCTCCAAATGTGCCGCACTAGAGGGGATGGAAAAAATAGTTGATGAAAGGAACAACACAAAACCTCCGGAAAGAATTGGAAAAAATTGAATGAAAAGAACTTAGAAGGAAGGATTGAGTGGATTTGAATATCTGAGAAGAACAAAGAAATGCAAAACTCCAATTCAAAAGAATACGGAGAATTAATTGCACTTCGAGACGCGAAAAGAAAAGATACTTGAACTCCACCAACAAAATCTTGATGAACTCTTGAAGCTTGAATTAAATCATGAAGAACCACCGTGAAGAACTCCGGTAACAAAATGATGATAAGATAGAGTAAAGGATGGAAAGAATAAGATGAGCCTTGTGATGATTTAGATGGAGGTTCCGACGAAATGGCTGAGGAAATTTGAACTCCAGAAAAGAGAAGATGAAAACACTTGGAAGTAGAATTTATTCATCAAGAACAAACTCCGAAGGAAAGGATTAGACACTTGGATGAAATAAGAATAAGATTTATTGTATGCTTATCCTTCATCAAATTAAATTGATGACAAGCAGTAGATTTTGCATACCACTTATTCTTCTTGAAAAGGATTGAGAAGTGACATGTCGCAAACTTGAGAAGGTCTTCATGAACCACCGGTAGGATTCAAAAGAACGAATGGATTAAAATGATAATCAAGGAAAAAGAATCTTGAACGAACCACCGTAAGAATTCCGAAATGACTGACGAAAGAGAATGAATCACCGGGAAGAATTAGAGAAGCACGGAGATACTTGAGGAAATTAAAATGCAAGAGAACAAAGAGATCACGAACTGATAGAAGAATACTAGAACGGAGCACCAGAAGAATATTGAGACGAACGAAAAGGCACAGATATAGAATAATTGGGGAGTGAATCTGAAAAACTTAGAACGAAGAAATCTTCCGATAAGATGGCCTCCGGATGATCGAGAGAGAAAGCAACTCCTGAAATACTCCGGATGGATGAAAAGAATTTGCATGACTGGAAACAATTAGATAGGATAACATCGAGCTAGCACCATGAATCTCCGGGGGAACGGACAAAATTTAAGAGAATCTCTACTTCGGTCTTCAAGAACGACGATAAACACCACCAAAATTAACTGAGGTACTCCGGGAGAATGGAAAGCGAAGAGGTTGAGCCAACAATGAAATGATTTGAAATTGATCTTGGAAAAGGCACGTGACTGATGGAATCCATTCTTACGTCACACTTGAAAAGTATTGGGAATAGCTCCGGAGAAATTAGAAGAGTCGGGTAAGATCCTCGAAAAGACCGTGGGTTAGGCCCATCAAGAGATAACACCGCTGGAAAGGGATGATGAGATGATAGATGATGCACGGAACAATTAAATATTTGAATGAGGTGACAACCTCGAATTAATTCAAACACGACGAGTCTCCGAGATGTCTTGAGAACTCGGAAGGATAAATGGCGAGAGACGAACGAGCTAAGAGAACACTTGAGGCGAGGAAAAGAATGTGATCAACTCGAAAAACTTGAATTGAATCCACCGGAAAGAAAGAGATGAAGAATGACGAACGAGACGAGAATTCACCGGTTGAAATAATTTACGAGAGACTGAAGAGGTTCCGCACGAATGAAATAGATGGTCGGGAGAGAGTCAGACTCCGGGAAGAAAAAGGGTGGGAGGGCGGGAAAACAAAGACAACTTGGAAGGGGAAAACAGCGAATATCTTGAAGAGAAAACACCGGTTGAAATCATTGAGGAAAGAAAGCAAAGACTTCGCACGAGTAGGATGGATACTCGATTACGGACTCCGGTTCCGAGAAGAAGAAGGGTGGGTGGGTGGGAAAAACAAGGACAACTTCGGACAAGGAAAACAACGATGTTGGAGGAAGAACTGAGGATTGAACTTGGCAAAGATGAAGATGGTCGAGTCGACTTGACGAGAAATGCACCGGATAGAAAGAGATGAGGAACAACTACCGGAAAACCAACTGCGTGATCCTAAAGAAAAATTTGAAGGGGAAGAGGAGTAATTCAAAACACCTACGTCAAGATTCCTTACCAGAGCGACGAAGGGGCAGAGGAGTAAAAAGAATTCCTACTCTCCGATATAACTAGACTCCGAAAATAGTTTTCTTCTAGACTCAACAACGGCCAAACTACACGATCAATCAAGGGGCTCCTAGGGTTTGTCGAGGCTCGATACCAACTTGATCACGCCCAATATGCGACCCTATCCAAAAGGAACTCAAGGTCCCACCAAGGATAGACCCATATTGGAAACGCTTTTGCAAGGTGGATATCATTACATCAACATTACATAATAGTGGGGATACATACATAAGGCACAAATGCCACAAGAATACATCAACATCATATACAAGACCAACATCCACTACGGATGAAACATAAACAAAACTCAAACAACATCCACCCTGCTAGCCCAGGCTGCCGACCGAACCTATCCCCGATCAAGAAGAAGCGAAGAAGAACTCCAATACAAGCAAACATCGCTCTCGCGTCATGATCATCGCAAACCTGTACCTGCAACTGGTGGTGTAGTAATCTGTGAGCCACGAGGACTCAGCAATCCCATTACCATGGGTATCAAGACTAGCAAAGCTTAAAGGGAAAGGAAGGGGTAAAGTGGTGAGGTTCCAGCAGCGACTAAGCATATATGGTGGCTAACGTACGCAAATGAGAGCGAGAAGAGAAACAAAGGAACGGTCGTCAACTAGTAATGATCAAGAAGTGATCCTGAACTCCTACTTACGTCAGACATAACCCAAGAAACCGTGTTCTCCTCTCGATCAACCCCGAAAAGAGACACTCACGGTTACACACACGGTTGGTGTATTTTAGAAGAGTTTGCTTCAAGTTTACTACAACCGGATATTAACAAATTCCCATCTGCCACATAACCGCGGGCACGGCTTTCGAAAGTTTATACCCGCAGGGTGTCCCAACTTAGCCCATGATAAGCTCTCGCGATCAACGAAGGATATTCCTTCTCCCGGAAGACCCGATCAGTCTCGGAATCCGGCTACAAGACATTTCGACAGCAATAAAACAAGACCAGCAAAGCCGCTGGATGTGCCGACAAATCCTCGATAGGAGCTGCACATATCTCGTCTCGAGGCACACTCGGATGAGCAGTCCATAAAACTAAAACCAGACCTCAAGTTGCCTTGAGGGGGCGCTGCACAGGGTTTAGTTCGGGCCAAGCACTCAAGGAGCACTGGTCGGGGGCTAAAATAAAGATGACCTCGGGCTCCGAAACCCAAGGGAAAAAGGGCATAGGTGAGGCAAATGGTAAAACCAATGTTGGGCCTTTGGAGGAGTCTTATTCAAAGCGAACTGTCAAGGGGTCCCATAAATCACCCGACCGCGTTAGGGACGCAAAATCCGGGAACATAATACCGATATGACGGAAACTAGGGCGGCAAGAGTGGAACAAAACACCAGGCATAAGGCCGAGCCTTCCACCCTTTACCAAGTATATAGATGCATTAATAATATAAGATATATTGTGATATCCCAACAAGTAAACAAGTTCCAACAAGGAACAACATCTCCATGTTCCAACAAGGAACAAACTTCATCTTCACCTGCAACTAGCAACGCTATAAGAGGGGCTGAGCAAAGCGGTAACATAGCCAAACAACGGTTTGCTAGGAAGGGTGCAAAAGGTTAGAGGCTGACATGGCAATTTGGGATGGCTTGATAAACAGGTAATAGGTAGCGTAGCATAGTGATAGAACGAAGCAACTATCATAGCAATGATAGTAGTGAGATCCAAGGTAGCGGTCATCTTGCCTGAAATCCCGCAAGGAAGAAGAACGAGTCCATGAAGAAGATGAACGGAAGAAGCCGAACCAAGCGTAGACGAACGAATCCTCACGATCGCAACGAAACAGGAACTAACAAGAAGAAGCACACAACATAGTAAACACTCCACATGAACAAGACATGATGCACAACAAACATGATGCATGACAAGGCTACATGAAGCTACTCATGGCAAGGGATGATGCAAACAAGAGCAACACATCAAGACAAGTTTAAATGAGGCCGGAAACAACATATAACAATTCCGGTAAGTCCTCATATGCAAATTTCGAAATTGGTCCAGATCTGAATAACTTTATGTTCAAGTTGTTAAACAGCAAGTTAAGATGCACCAAGATGATCTACACGAAATTCTAGTCAAGTTACATATAAAGTTCATTAGATTCGGAGCTACGGCCTAGAAGATATGAGCAAAACAAGATAAGCATGGCATTGATGAAAAATGCATACAAACATCAAGCAAACACCTCAAAACAAGGATGCAACATGATAATATGAAACTAAAAGCAAAATCAAGCAAGTTTCATATAGAGCACACTCAAAGCGGAGCAACGGTTCAACACATACACCCTATACAAGTTATGACAACAATCTGTCCAAAACAGCAAGTAGGCATATTGCAAGCATCAAAACAACATGCTACAGGACCTCAACATGAAAACAAAAGGCATGGGCATGATGTACAGGTAAAGCATTACAAAACATGAACACTGAGCTATCTCCAGAAACAACTAGAACATGCTTAAAATGACATGGCAAGATTGCAACTAATAACAGTTTCAGGCATATCAGGAAATAACATCAGGTTGCAATGTTTAGAGCTATGAAACAACATGTTACAGGAACTTATCATGGCAAACAAAGGCATGGCATGAATCTACTAATTGCATAGAACAAAAGTCCCTTACTGACCATAAGCCAAAAAGGATCAGAAAATATGATGGCACCCATGTAAACATGGCAAGTTATATTACAGATTTAAACATGGCAGGAATAACAACAAGTAGGCATGTTGGTGAGCTTGAACCACTCACCACAGAGCAATAAATGGCATGGAAAGGCAATAAACAGTAAGAAGACATAGCATAGAAGCTATACATAGCAAGAACAACACCATAGCATACAAGGATCAACTACAACAACCTTGGCAAAATTGAATAACATGTAAACAATCTGCCAGGAACATTTTTTTAGCAAAAGTAGAGCTCGATTGACTCAAGCTATGACACTCCATAATTGCAAACAAGGGCAAGGATGGATAGAGCAAGACATGTTTAACAAAACATCCTTACTGAAGTATCTCAAAATATGCATGGATCTCTCTGTAGCATCAAGTTAACATGGCATCAAAATATCAGCAAAACAGGGCTGAAATCAGCAACATCAGGACACCTAGTTTGCATGCTTGTGCTAGTCACCACAGAGATCACAAACATACATGGCATACACCCCTGGAAAGATGGCATGGCATATTACAAAACACATGTAGGACTCAAGTTCATAGGATGCACACATCAATCATGGAAAAAATGACAAAAGTGCAAGTTCTGATAAAAATCAGAAACTAACATCACATAGCACTCTTCTAACAGCATTTCGGGCACCAAGATGAGCTCAAATGAAAATGATGCAATGAGATGAAATGATCTACTCATCGAGGCGAACATTTTGACATATTATACGCACAAAACGGAGCAACGATGACAGAGATATGATGCAATGAAAATGCAACAAAATTACTGCAGATTTCGGGGACTTAGGATATTTCGGGTCAACCTCCAGATTTGCACGGTTTACGATGCGGCGACGGATCTCGCCGGAACTTCGCCGGAGTTGAAGGGGAAGGTGGCCGGAGCTGCGGGAGAGGTCGGGGAGGCCGGGAGGAGGCGGATCTGGGCGCCTCGCCGGATCCGGCCGAGGAGGCGAGGGAGGCCGGGCGGCTGAGGCCAAGCCGGCTGGCTGCTGGCCGGCCGGAAGGCTGGCGGCCGGGCGGCTGGTACCTGGGCGCCGGAAGAGGCGGCGGCGAGACGCGCGAGAGGCAACCGCTGGCGGCGGCGGGCTTGGCCGGGGACGGCGGAAGCGGCGGCGGCAGCTGGCGCGGGCGCCGGGCGGAAGCGAGCGGAGGTCGCCGGAGGCGCGGCTGGGCGGGCGCTCGGGCTTGAGGCGGCGGCGGGCGGGCTGCTGGCCCAGCTGGGCTACGCTGGCGGGCGGCGGCGGGAGAGAGAGGGCGCTGAGGTGGCGGCGCGCGAGTGGAGGAGGGAGGCGGCGGCGCTGACGTGGCGTCCTCCGATTCGTCGGAGCGACGTGGCGGCGGGGCTGGACACGTCCGACGGCGGAACGGACACGTCCGGCTGCGGGAGGAGGAAGATGGCTAGGGTTGGACTGCGCGAAAAATCCGGGAGGGACACATATTTGTTGGTAGAGGGAGCTAGGAGACTCCAAATGAGGTGCGGTTTTCGGCCACGCGATCGTGATCGAACGACCGAGAGCATGGAGGGGAGTTTGCTGGGTTTTGGGCCTCTTTGGAAGGGGTGTTGGACTGCACACAAAAGAGGCTTTGCGGTTACCTTGTTAACCGCTGGAGTACCAAACGACTCCAAATGATCCGAACTTGACAGCGGTTCACGGTGCTATACCAAGGCCGCTTGACAAACCTCGGGCCATTCCGAGACCGTTTAACACCCGCATACCTAAAAGAGGTAAAAGGGGCGCCGGAGACATAGGAGTGCGGATTGCAAAACGGACAACGGGGAAAATGCTCGGATGCATGAGACGAACACGTATGCAAAATGAAATGCCCATGGTGACATGATATGAAATGCAGATGATGACATGGCAAAGAGAGACACGCAAGCACATGACATGGCAACACCGACGAATAACTGACGGACACCTGGCACATCGAATCCGGGGCGTTACAACACTCCTCCACTAGCAAGAGATCTCGTCCCGAGATCTTAGGACCGAGACGGAAGAGAAAAAAGGAAGAGATGAAGCAAGAATTGAAGAGAAGAAGCAAAGAATCGAGAGCACTCGAGAATAAGAAATGAACGACGAGAATGACGAGAATCAAAGCTCACGGAATCAAGATAAACTCTGAAACCACTCGTTCTAACCGGAGTGGTTAGAATGAGAAAAGAAACGGATAAGACTGAAAGAATTTAGGCAGCACTCCGGCTAAACATGGAGGAATAGAACACGAACTAGAGGGGATGGAAAAAATAGTTGATGAAAGGAACAACACAAAACCTCCGGAAAGAATTGGAAAAAATTGAATGAAAAGAACTTAGAAGGAAGGATTGAGTGGATTTGAATATCTGAGAAGAACAAAGAAATGCAAAACTCCAATTCAAAAGAATACGGAGAATTAATTGCACTTCGAGACGCGAAAAGAAAAGATACTTGAACTCCACCAACAAAATCTTGATGAACTCTTGAAGCTTGAATTAAATCATGAAGAACCACCGTGAAGAACTCCGGTAACAAAATGATGATAAGATAGAGTAAAGGATGGAAAGAATAAGATGAGCCTTGTGATGATTTAGATGGAGGTTCCGACGAAATGGCTGAGGAAATTTGAACTCCGGAAAAGACAAGATGAAAACACTTGGAAGTAGAATTTATTCATCAAGAACAAACTCCGAAGGAAAGGATTAGACACTTGGATGAAATAAGAATAAGATTTATTGTATGCTTATCCTTCATCAAATTAAATTGATGACAAGCAGTGGATTTTGCATACCACTTATTCTTCTTGAAAAGGATTGAGAAGTGACATGTCGCAAACTTGAGAAGGTCTTCATGAACCACCGGTAGGATTCGAAAGAACGAATGGATTAAAATGATAATCAAGGAAAAAGAATCTTGAACGAACCACCGTAAGAATTCCGAAATGACTGACGAAAGAGAATGAATCACCGGGAAGAATTAGAGAAGCACGGTGATACTTGAGGAAATTAAAATGCAAGAGAACAAAGAGATCGCGAACTGATAGAAGAATACTTGAACGGAGCACCGGAAGAATATTGAGACGAACGAAAAGGCACAGATATAGAATAATTGGGGAGTGAATCTGAAAAACTTAGAACAAAGAAATCTTCCGATAAGATGGCCTCCGGATGATCGAGAGAGAAAGCAACTCCTGAAATACTCCGGATGGATGAAAAGAATTTGCATGACTGGAAACAATTAGATAGGATAACATCGAGCTAGCACCATGAATCTCTGGGGGAACGGACAAAATTTAAGAGAATCCCTACTTCGGTCTTCAAGGACGACGATAAACACCACCAAAATTAACTGAGGTACTCCGGGAGAATGGAAAGCGAAGAGGTTGAGCCAACAATGAAATGATTTGAAATTGATCTTGGAAAAGGCACGTGACTGATGGAATCCATTCTTACGTCACACTTGAAAAGTATTGGGAATAGCTCCGGAGAAATTAGAAGAGTCAGGTAAGATCCTGGGAAAAGACCTGTGGGTTAGGGCCCACTGAAGAGATAACACCGTTGGAAAGGGATGATAGACAGATAGATGATGCACCGGAACAATTAAATATTTGAATGAGGTGACAACCTCGAATTAATTCAAACACAGACGAGTCTCCTGAGATGTCTTGAGAACTCCGGAAGGATAAACTGGCGAGAGACGAACGAGCTAAGAGAACACTTGAGGCGAGGAAAAGAATGTGATCAACTCGAAAAACTTGAATTGAATCCACCGGAAAGAAAGAGATGAAGAATGACGAACGAGACGAGAATTCACCGGTTGAAATAATTTACGAGAGACTGAAGAGGTTCCGCACGAATGAAATAGATGGTCGGGAGAGAGTCAGACTCCGGGAAGAAAAAGGGTGGGAGGGCGGGAAAACAAAGACAACTTGGAAGGGGAAAACGACGAATATCTTGAAGAGAAAACACCGGTTGAAATCATTGAGGAAAGAAAGCAAAGACTTCGCACGAGTAGGATGGATACTCGATTACGGACTCCGGTTCCGAGAAGAAGAAGGGTGGGTGGGTGGGAAAAACAAGGACAACCGGACAAGGAAAACAACGATGTTGGAGGAAGGCGAGGATTGAACTTGGCAAAGATGAAGATGGTCGAGTCGACTTGACGAGAAATGCACCGGATAAAAAGAGATGAGGAACAACTACGGAAAACCAACTGCGTGATCCTAAAGAAAAATTTGAAGGGAAGAGGAGTAATTCAAAACACCTACGCCAAGATTCCTTACCAGAGCGATTTAAGGGCAGAGGAGTAAAAGAATTCCTACTCCGATATAACTAGACTCAAAATAGTTTTCTTCTAGACTCAACAATGGCCAAACTACACGATCAATCAAGGGGCTCCTAGGGTCGGTCGAGGCTCGATACTAACTTGAACACGCGCAATATGCGACCCTATCCAAAAGGAACTCAAGGTCCCACCAAGGATAGACCCATATTTGAAACGCTTTTGCAAGGTGGATATCATTACATCAACATTACATAATAGTGGGGATACATACATAAGGCACAAATGCCACAAGAATACATCAACATCATATACAAGACCAACATCCGGCTACGGATGAAACATAAACAGAAACTCAAACAACATCCACCCTGCTAGCCAGGCTGCCGACCGAACCTATCCCCGATCGAAGAAGAAGCGGAAGAAGAACTCCAATACAAGCAAACATCGCTCTCGCGCCATGATCATCGCAAACCTGTACCTGCAACTGGTGGTGTAGTAATCTGTGAGCCACGAGGACTCAGCAATCCCATTACCATGGGTATCAAGACTAGCAAAGCTTAAAGGGAAATTAAGGGTAAAGTGGTGAGGTTGCAGCAGCGACTAAGCATATATGGTGGCTAACGACGCAAATGAGAGCGAGAAGAGAAACAAAGGAACGGTCGTCAACTAGTAATGATCAAGAAGTGATCCTGAACTCCTACTTACGCCGACATAACCCAAGAAACCGTGTTCTCCTCTCGATCAACCCCAAAAGAGACACTCACGGTTACACACACGGTTGGTGTATTTTAGAAGAGTTTGCTTCAAGTTTACTACAACCGGATATTAACAAATTCCCATCTGCCACATAACCGCGGGCACGGCTTTGAAAGTTTATACCTGCAGGGTGTCCCAACTTAGCCCATGATAAGCTCTCGCGATCAACGAAGGATATTCCTTCTCCCGGGAAGACCCGATCAGTCTCGGAATCCGGCTACAAGACATTTCGACAACAATAAAACAAGACCAGCAAAGCCGCCCGGATGTGCCGACAATCCGATAGGAGCTGCACATATCTCGGTCTCGAGGCACACCGGATGAGCAGTCCATACAACTAAAATCAGACCTCAAGTTGCCTTGAGGGGCGCTGCACAGGGCTCTAGTTCGGCAAGACTCAAGGAGCACTGGTCCGGGGGCTAAAATAAAGATGACCCTCGGGCTCCGAAACCCAAGGGAAAAAGGGCATAGGTGAGGCAAATGGTAAAACCAATGTTGGGCCTTCTTTGGAGGAGTCTTATTCAAATCGAACTGTCAAGGGGTCCCATAAATCACCCGACCGCGTTAGGGACGCAAAATCCGGGAACATAATACCGATATGACGGAAACTAGGGCGGCAAGAGTGGAACAAAACACCAGGCATAAGGCCGAGCCTTCCACCCTTTACCAAGTATATAGATGCATTAATAATATAAGATATATTGTGATATCCCAACAAGTAAACAAGTTCCAACAAGGAACAACATCTCCATGTTCCAACAAGGAACAAACTTCATCTTCACCTGCAACTAGCAACGCTATAAGAGGGGCTGAGCAAAGCGGTAACATAGCCAAACAACGGTTTGCTAGGAAGGGTGCAAAAGGTTAGAGGCTGACATGGCAATTTGGGATGGCTTGATAAACAGGTAATAGGTAGCGCAGCATAGTGATAGAACGAAGCAACTATCATAGCAATGATAGTAGTGAGATCCAGGGTAGCGGTCATCTTGCCTAAAATCCCGCAAGGAAGAAGAACGAGTCCATGAAGAAGATGAACGGAAGAAGCCGAACCAAGCGTAGACGAACGAATCCTCACGATCGCAACGAAACAGGAACTAACAAGAAGAAGCACACAACATAGTAAACACTCCACATGAACAAGACATGATGCACAACAAACATGATGCATGACAAGGCTACATGAAGCTACTCATGGCAAGGAATGATGCAAACAAGAGCAACACATCAAGACAAGTTTAAATGAGGCCGGAAACAACATATAACATTTCCGGTAAGTCCTCATATGCAAATTTCGAAATTGGTCCAGATCTGAATAACTTTATGTTCAAGTTGTTAAACAGCAAGTTAAGATGCACCAAGATGATCTACACAAAATTCTAGTCAAGTTACATATAAAGTTCATTAGATTCGGAGCTACGGCCTAGAAGATATGAGCAAAACAAGATAAGCATGGCATTGATGAAAAATGCATACAAACATCAAGCAAACACCTCAAAACAAGGATGCAACATGATAATATGAAACTACAAGCAAAATCAAGCAAGTTTCATATAGAGCACACTCAAAACGGAGCAACGGTTCAACACATACACCCTATACAAGTTATGACAACAATCTGTCCAAAACAGCAAGTAGGCATATTGCAAGCATCAAAACAACATGCTACATGACCTCAACATGAAAACAAAAGGCATGGGCATGATGTACAGGTAAAGCATTACAAAACATGAACACTGAGCTATCTCCAGAAACAACTAGAACATGCTCAAAATGACATGGCAAGATTGCAACTAATAACAGTTTCAGGCATATCAGGAAATAACATCAGGTTGCAATGTTTAGAGCTATGAAACAACATGTTACAGGAACTTATCATGGCAAACAAAGGCATGGCATGAATCTACTAATTGCATAGAACAAAAGTCCCTTACTGACCATAAGCCAAAAAGGATCAGAAAATATGATGGCACCCATGTAAACATGGCAAGTTATATTACAGATTTAAACATGGCAGGAATAACAACAACTAGGCATGTTGGTGAGCTTGAACCACTCACCACAGAGCAATAAATGGCATGGAAAGGCAACAAACAGTAAGAAGACATAGCATAGAAGCTATACATGGCAAGAACAACATCATAGCATACAAGGATCAACTACAACAACCTTGGCAAAATTGAATAACATGTAAACAATCTGCCAGGAACATTTTTTTAGCAAAAGTAGAGCTCGATTGACTCAAGCTATGGCACTCCATAATTGCAAACAAGGGCAAGGATGGATATAGCAAGACATGTTTAACAAAACATCCTTACTGAAGTATCTCAAAATATGCATGGATCTCTCTGTAGCATCAAGTTAACATGGCATCAAAATATCAGCAAAACAGGGCTGAAATCAGCAACATCAGGACACCTAGTTTGCATGCTTGTGCTAGTCACCACAGAGATCACAAAAATACATGTCATACACCCCTGGAAAGATGGCATGGCATATTACAAAACACATGTAGGACTCAAGTTCATAGGATGCACACATCAATCATGGCAAAAATGACAAAAGTGCAAGTTCTGATAAAAATCAGAAACTAACATCACATAGCACTCCTCTAACAGCATTTCGGGCACCAAGATGAGCTCAAATTAAAATGATGCAATGAGATGAAATGATCTACCCATCGAGACGAACATTTTGACATATTATACGCACAAAACGGAGCAACGATGACAGAGATATGATGCAATGAAAATGCAACAAAATTACTGCAGATTTCGGGGACTTAGGATATTTCGGGTCAACCTCCAGATTTGCACGGTTTACGATGCGGCGGCGGATCTCGCCGGAACTTCGCCGGAGTTGAAGGGGAAGGTGGCCGGAGCTGCGGGAGAGGTCGGGGAGGCCGGGAGGAGGCGGATCCGGGGCGCTCCTCGCCGGATCCGGTCAGAGGAGGCGAGGCCGGGCGCGAGGCCAAGCTGCTGGGCGGGCGGCGCCAGCCGGAGGCGCTGGCGCCGGGCGGCTGTACAGGCGCCGGGCGAGAGGCGGCGGCGAGACGCTGGAGGCAACCGCGGGCGGCGGTGGCTTCTGCCGGCCGGAGGAAGACGGCGGGCGGCGGCCGGGGGACGGCGGAAGAAGCGGCGGCGGCGCTCGGGCGCGGCGCCGGGCGGAGCGGAGGTCGCCGGAGGGCGCCGGTCGGGCGGTGCGCCGGGCGCGAGGCGGCGGCGGGCGGGTTGCTGCCCAGCCGGTTCAGGCGGGCGGGCGGCGGGAGAGAGAGGCGCCGAGGTGGCGGCGCGCGAGTGGAGGAGGAGGCGGCGGCGCCGACGTGGCGCCCTTCGATTCGTCGGAGCGACGTGGCGGCGGGCTGGACACGTCCGGCGGCGGAACGGACACGTCCGCCGCGGAGGAGGAAGATGGCTAGGGTTGACCGCGCGAAAAATCCGGGAGGGACACATATTTGTAGGTAGAGGGAGCTAGGAGACTCCAAATGAGGTGCGATGCCGCCACGCGATCGTGATCGAACGACCGAGAGCATGGAGGTGAGTTTCTTGGGTTTTGGGCCACTTTGGAAGGGTGTTGACTGCACACAAAGAGGCTTTGCGGTTACATCTTGTTAACGTGCTAGTACTAAACGACCAATGATCCGAAACTTGACAGCGGTTCACGGTGCTATACCAAGGCCGCTTGACAAACCTCGGCCATTCCGAGACCGCTTAACACCCGCATACCTAAAAGAGGTAATAGGGGCGCCGGAGACATAGGAGTGCCGGATTGCAAAACGGACAACGGGGAAAATGCTCGGATGCATGAGACGAACACGTATGCAAAATGAAATGCACATGGTGACATGATATGAAATGCAGATGATGACATGGCAAAGAGAGACACGCAAGCACATGACATGGCAACACCGACGAATAACTGACGGACACCTGGCGCATCGAATCCGGGGCGTTACAGCCGCCGACAAGAAGGTCCCTAAAACCAACGCAAGTATCACTAAGGAGCGGTGTGCTCCGACAAACCATGCAGTTTGCGTAGTTGAAGCAAACGCTCCCGACAAGTTTCGCTCTGGCAAGCTTGCCGGGGATCATCAAGCTCCGGCGGACCCACAAGTTCTTGCCGCAGAAGCTGATGTTCCCGCAGTGATGGATGAGCCTTTAGTCCTTGTTGTCGAGCCACAAGCTCCAAAGATGGGCACAAAGAATCGCCCATTTCCTTCGACGACAGAGAACTTCCCAAGAGCAAGAAGAAGCGGAAAAAGTAGCCCGACAAATAAGTATGTACCAGTTTGTTGACAACATCCTGCATGTAAGAAGACTCAACGGTGTGAAATTGAAGCGCATTTGCCGGAAAGATGGATGAAGCTGTTGGCAGAGATACATGGAGGCATATGTGGTCACCACATTGGCGAAGAGCACTTGCCAAGCAAAGCTTTCCGCAAGGTTTCTTCCGCCGAAGCCTCCAGATGCAACTGCACAAGTAACCAAGTGTGAAGCGTGCAGGCCCATTCCAAACAGATACACCAACCAGCTCAAGCTCTCCAGCGATCCTTTTATCCTGGCCCTTCTCGGTCTGGGGCTCGACATCCTCGGCCCTTTCCCTCGCTACTGTCGGAGGCTTTGAGTACTGGTGCATAGCAATGACTTAGTTTCGCTTTGCGGAAGCTTAACGATGACAAGCTTGTTGCCAAAGTTTGAGCATTCGATTTTCCTAAAAGTTATTTTCCTTGAACGACCGCGCTTTGTATGGAAAACCTGTGCGCAAAGGAACCAAATCGTGATCGGTCGCCCTTACTTTGTTTCGAGTCCGCCAACAACTTAAGTGAGCTGCGGCTAGTCCGCGACAAGGTTGCTTGTCGGTAGCGACCCGCCAAAGAAGCTGCTGAAGTTCAGACTCGGCGCCAAGCAAGGGTGCTCTGCACCGCAAGTTTCGAAAGGCGAGGGCAGTAACATACAAAGCCAAGAGACGAGTAAAGGAAGTAACATAGCAAATATTGCCCACAATAAAGTTATATTACAAAATAACTTATTGCGGCATCAAGCAAATCGTTCTTTAACTGGAATAACAAATAAGAGAAGAAGGCGCGTCGGACCCAAGCCCCGGCAAGCCAGGGTTGCCGGGGCTGCGGCAAGCCAGAGTTGCCGGGGGCTGCGGTATCAGATAAGCCTTTCGTCCCTCTTCAAACATCCCTTTTTCATTAAAAACATCCTTCTCGGATACAGTCCGTGGAGAATGAAAAACATGAAAGAGAGGATTACAAGTTTTAAATGCTGATAAGGCCCGAAGGCTTACAAATTAAAAAGATAAGATGCCCGTAATCCTTTTCCTGTCCCTATCTTCAGGAGGTAGGTCAAAGAGGTGAGAAGGGCAAACGGAGCGCCTAGGCGAGCTACAGGTGCCAGAAGGCACCAAGAGAACATCCCGGGGACTCTCCGAGGGCTTGACGGAGACGGCGGCGTCGGAAGCGGGGCTCGAAGACGGGGCGGCAGGACGTCAGCACGCTGTCGAGGGCACTACGCCCTCGTACTCCGACTTGACGGCCTTGCCGCCATCCCTCTTCCCCTTCTGCAGCCTCCCTACGCCAGTCGCCCAAGGAGACGACCCCGGGGAGTTCAAGGAGCCGGCGACGCGGATGATGGGGTCGCCGGAGACGCACGGAGCGGCGCCCGACAACTAGTTGGGCCCGCTACCCTCGTCGTCATCGCCGCTCCCTCCTCGCACACTCGCCGAGGAGGAATCTTCGCTGTCGGAGGAGCTATCCACACAACACTCGCCCGAAAGTGCCGAGATCCCCAAGACCTTGACGGAGAGGAGATCACCCTCCATTAACTTAAAATGGAGGGTAAACCCCGCCACAGGTTGTGGATGCGGGCTAACGCCTTCCACCCACGATCAAGATACATCACATTAGGGGCTGGGAATACAACGCGACTCGCGTGCCGCTGATCCCACAGCCCTCATGTGCAATCTCGTGTCTCGGGCGGATCCGACTCCATCGCGCCATGAACGGAGCTGGAAGCCGGAGGCGATGACGAGGTGCCCGGGGCAGCCTGACGAAGAACTCGCAAGGGTCGTCCCCTGTATGGACCGCCGCGGGGAGGAGAACCGCCGGCGGAGGCGGAGACGATGCGCCGCCCGCCCGCTTTTTCCCCGCGCCTCGACCTCGCCCACGACCTCGCCCGAGGGGAACCGGCCAGCTGAGGCGGAGACGGCTCGCCGCCCGCCCGCCTCTTCCCCGAGCGCCGACCTGCCCACGACCTCTCGCCTCCCTCTTCCCCTTGTGGCTGGCTCTGCCACCCCGGGCGTGGGGTTGGGAGGGTGCGCTGTCTAGTGGCGACCCTCGCCGCCACCGATGAAGAACCAAGGTTCCCTCTCCATGACGAGTGAGAGAAAGGGAGCAGAGGCTGAGGAAGGAGGAGATGGGAGAATGCGGTTTCTCGCGCCTCTTCCGCCCTTCTTAAAAGAAGCAAGGTGGGGCTCTACCGCCTGGCCGTGAATCAAGGCGAGGGAAGCGCAGGGAATCGGGCAGACTGCTGCCTGCCTCTGCCGCAACGCCCAGCTTCCCACTTCCACCGTCCGTGACCCCAAGAGCATGGGAACCACGTGGTGGGGATTCAGAATCGAGGCGACAGATGAGGCGACCTCAACACCGCCCACTTCCCCACGACACCGCACTGACGCGTGCCGTTCTAGGGAACGGCGGATACGGAGTGGATTTGATTTGGACCCAGGCCGCGTGTGCCTGCGTGCTGCTCGGGCAGGCCCAACAGAGCTTGGCGCGTGTGTGGCCCAGCCCGGGGCTCTGTCGGTGTACTAGAGTAGGGTACCCTAGTACCCCGAACTCGCACGGCAGATGCAGCAGCTTCACGGCAGTGGCTGGCTTGACGACGGCCAAGGTCCTCAGCGGCTCCTTTGGAGCCATTCAAGAACAAAGTAGTCGAGACCCCGGCAAGAGGAGCTTGCCGGGAAGGCCACTCAAGGCGCGAAGGAAACAAGGCCCCGGCAAGAGGAGCTTGCCGGGAAGGCTTGGTGGGCGCCGAGCCCCCAGGCGCGACAAGGTTCCTGCCGCGACAAGACGCTTGCCGGGACGAGCGACCTCTCTTCATCTCCGCTCCAGCTCACCCGCCAACGTGTCACCACGGGGCTCTCCCAAGCACGCGTGTCGACGGGCTGTGCCGCCAGCGGGGAACAGCGACAAGCTGAAGGAAATATGCCCTAGAGGCAATAATAAAGTTATTATTTATTTCCTTATTTCATGATAAATGTTTATTATTCATGCTAGAATTGTATTAACCGGAAACATAATACATGTGTGAATACATAGACAAACAGAGTGTCACTAGTATGCCTCTACTTGACTAGCTTGTTAATCAAAGATGGTTATGTTTCCTAACCATGAACAAGGAGTTGTTATTTGATTAACAAGGTCACATCATTAGTTGAATGATCTGATTGACATGACCCATTCCATTAGCTTAACACTTGATCGTTTAGTATGTTAATGCTTTCTTCATGACCCATACATGTTCCTATAACTATGAGATTATGCAACTCCCGTTTACCGGAGGAACACTTTGGTACTACCAAACGTCACAACGAATCGGGTGATTATAAAGGAGTACTACAGGTGTCTCCAAAGGTACTTGTTGGGTTGGCGATTTCGAGATTAGGTTTTGTCACTCCGATTGTCGGAGAGGTATCTCCGTGCCTTCTCGGTAATGCACATCACTTAAGCCTTGCAAGCATTACAACTAATGAGTTAGTTGTGAGATGATGTATTACGGAACGAGTAAAGAGACTTACCGTAACGAGATTGAACTAGGTATTGATACCGACGATCGAATCTCGGGTAAGTAACATACCGATGACAAAGGGAACAACGATGTCGTTATGCGGTTTGACCGATAAAGATCTTCGAGAATATGTAGGAACCAATATGGGCATCCAGGTTCCGCTATTGGTTATTGACCGAGAATGGTTCTAGGTCATGTCTACATAGTTCTCGAACCCGTAGGGTCCGCACGCTTAACGCTTCGATGACAGTTCATAATGAGTTTATAAGTATTGATGCACCAAGGTTGTTCGAGTCCCGGATGTGATCACGGACATGACGAGGAGTCTCAAATGGTCGAGACATAAAGATTGATATATTGGAAGCCTATGTTTGACTTCGAAGTGTTCCGGTGAAATCGGATTTTACGAGTACCGGAGGTTACCGAACCCCGGAAGTCTATGGGCCTTAATGGGCCATGGGAGAAGAGGAAGGGCAGGCCAAGGTGGGCTGCGCGCCCTCCCCTCTAGTCCGAATAGGACAAGGAAGGGGGGGGGCGCTTCTTCCTCTTCCCTCCTCCAATCCTAGTCCAACTAGGAGAAGGGGGAGTCCTACTCGGTGGGAGTAGGACTCCTCCTTGCGCGCCTCCTAGGGCCGCCACCTCCCCTTGTCTCCTTTATATACGGGGCAGGGGCACCCCAAGACACAAGTTGATCTACGGATCTTGCCTTAGCTGCAGCGGTGCCCCTTCCACCATATTCCACTTCGTCATATTGTCGCGAGCTTAGGAGAAGCCTGCGCCGGAGAAGTCATATCGTCATGAGCTTAGGCGAAGCCCCGCGCCGGTGGAGCATCAACATCGCCACCACGCCGTCGTCTTGACGGAACTCATCCCCGACACTTTGCTGGATCGAGTCCGGGATCGCCATCGAGCTGAACGTGTGCGTAACTCGGAGGTGCCGTGACGCTCGGTGCTTGGATCGGTCGGATCGTGGGGACGCACGACTACATCAACCGCGTTGTTATAACGCTTCCGCTTTCGGGTCACGAGGGTACGTGGACGGACTCTCTCCTCTCGTTGCTATGCCATCACCATGGTCTTGCGTGATCGTAGGAAATTTTTGAAATTACTACGCTCCCCAACAAATGGCATCCGAGCCTGGTTTTATGCGTTGATGTCATGTGCACGAGTAGAACACAAGTGAGTTGTGGACGATACAAGTCATACTGCCTACCAGCATGTCATACTTTGGTTCAGCGGTATTGTGAGATGAAGCGCCCGGACCGACATTACGCCAGACGCTTACGCGAGATTGGTTTCACCGCCCGAGCACTCGTTGCTTAAAGGTGACCGGCGGTGTCCGCTCTCTCACTTTAGTTGAATCGAGTATGGCTACGCCCGTCCTTGAGAAGGTTAAAACGAGTCTATTTGACGAAGTATCGCTGTGGTTTTGATGCGAGGTAAGAACGGTTCTTGCTCAGCCCGTAGCAGCCACGTAAAACTTGCAACAACAAAGTAGAGGACGCCTAACTTGTTTTTGCAGGCATGATGTGATGTGATATGGTCAAGACGTGATGCTATATTGTATGAGATGATCATGTTTTGTAACCGAAGTTATCGGCAATGGCAGGAGCCATATGGTTGTCGCTTATTGTATGAAATGCAACGCCATGTAATTGCTTTACTTTATCACTAAGCAGTAGCGATAGTCGAGAAGCAATAGTTGGCGAGACGACAACGATGCTACGATGGAGATCAAGGTGTCGCTACCGGTGACGATGGTGATCATGACGGTGCTTGGCGATGGAGATCACAAGCACAAGATGATGATGACCATATCATATCACTTATATTGATTGCATGTGATGTTTATCCTTTATGCATCTTATCTTGCTTTGATTGACGGTAGCATTATAAGATGATCTCTCAACTAAAATTATCAAGAAGTGTTCTCCCGAGTATGCACCGCTATGAAAGTTCTTCGTGGCCGAGACACCACGTGATGATCGGGTGTGATAGGCTCTACGCTCAAATACAACGGTGCAAAACAGTTGCACACGCGAATACTCAGGTTAAACTTGACGAGCCTAGCATATAACAGATATGGCCTCGAACACGGAGACCGAAGGTCGAGCGTGAATCATATAGTAGATATGATCAACATAGTGATGTTCACCATTGAAACTACTCCATCTCACGTGATGATCGGACATGGTTTAGTTGATTTGGATCACGTAATCACTTAAGATGACTAGAGAGATGTCATCTAAGTGGGAGTTCTTAAGTAATATGATTAATTGAACTTTAATTTATCATGAACTTAGTCCTGGTAGTATTTTGCAGATTATGTTGTAGATCAATAGCTCGCGTTGTTGCTTCCCTATGTTTTCATATGTGTTCCTAGAGAAAATTGTATTGAAAATGTTAGTAGCAATGATGCGGATTGGATCCGTGATCTGAGGTTTATCCTCATTGCTGCACGTAAGAATTATGTCCTTAATGCACCGCTAGGTGACAGACCTATTGCAGGAGCAGATGCGCACGTTATGAACGTTTATTAGCTCAATATGAGCGATATGACGTTATGAACGTTTGGCTAGCTCAATATGATGACTACTTGATAGTTTAGTGCACCATGCTTAACGGCTTAGAATCGGGACTTCAAAGACGTTTTGAACGTCATGGACCATATGAGATGTTCCAGAATTGAAGTTAATATTTCAAGCAAATACCCAAGTTGAGAGATATGAAGTCTCCAACAAGTTCTATAGCTAAAAGATGGAGGAGAATCGCTCAACTAGTTTGCATGTGCTCAGATTGTCCGAGTACTTCAATCACTTGAATCAAGTGGGAGTTAATCTTCCAGATAAGATAGTGATTGATGAATTTTCTAGTCACCATCACTAAGTTAGTAGAACTTCGTGATGAACTATAGTATGCAAGGGATGACGAAAATAATTCCCGAGCTCTTCGTGATGTTGAAATCGACGAAGGTAGAAATCAAGAAAAGAGCATCAAGTGTTGATGATTGACAAGACCACTAGTTTCAAGAAAAGGGCAAAGGAAAGAAAGGGAACTTCAAGTAGAATGACAAGCAAGTTGTCACTCCCATGAAGAAACCCAAAAGCTGAACCAAAGCCTGGCGAAAGTGCTTACATTGCATAGGAAATGGTCACCGAAACGGAAATACCGAGATATTTGGTGGATAAGAAGGATGGCAAAGAGAACAAGGTTATATTTGATATACAGGTTATTGATGTGTGCCTTACTAGTGTTTATAGTAGCCCCGAGTATTTGATACTTGTTCGGTTGCTAAGATTAGTAACTCAAACAGGAGTTGAGAATAAATAGAGACTAGTTGAAGGGGAAGTGACGATGAGTGTTGGAAGTAGTTCCAAGATTGATATGATCATCATCGCACACTCCCTATACTTTCGGGATTAGTGTGGAACCTAAATAAGTGTTATTTGGTGTTGAGCATAAATATGATTTGATCATGTTTATTGCAATACGTTATTCATTTAAGTAAGAGAATAAATTGTTGTTCTGCTTACATGAATAAAACCTTATATGGTTACACACCCAATGAAAATGGTTCATTGGATCTCGATCATAGTGATACACATATTCATAATATTGAAACCAAAAGATGCAAAGTTAATAATGATAGTGCAACTTATTTGTGGCAATCGCCGCTTAGGTCATATTGGTAAAAGCGCATGAAGAAACTCCATGCCGATGGGATTTTGGAATCACTTGATGCTTGCGAACCGTGCCTTTTGGGCAAGATGACTAAAACTCCGTTGTTCGGAACAATGGAACGAGATATCGACTTATTGGAGATAATACATACCGATGTATGCGATCCAATGAGTGTTGATGCTCGTGGCAAGTATCGTTATTTTCTAACCTTCACAAGATGATTTGAGCAGATATGGGTATATCTTCTTGATGAAACATAAGTCTGAAATAATTGAAAAGTTCAAAGAATTTCAGAGTGAAGTGGAAAATCATCGTAACAAGAAAATAAAGTTTCGCGATCTGATCGTGGAGATAAATATTTGAGTTACGAAGTTTGGTCTTCATTTGAAACAATGTGAAATAGTTTCACAACTCACGCCACCGAACACCACAAGATAATGGTGTGTCCGAACATCGAATCAAGACTTTATTGGATATGGTGCGATCTATGATGTATCTTACCGATTTACCACTATCATTTTGGGGTTATGCATTAGAGACAGCTGCATTCACGTTTAATAGGGCACCATCTAAATCCGCTGAGATGACACCGTATGAACTATGGTTTAACAAAGAAACCTAAGCTGTCGTTTCTTAAAAGTTTGAGTTGTGATGCTTATGTGAAAAAGTTTTCACCGATAAGCTCGAACCCAAATCGGAGAAGTGCGTCTTCATAGATTACCCAAAAGAAAATGTTGGGTACACCTTCTATCACAGATCCGCAGGCAAGTTTTTCGTTGCTAAGATGGATCCTTTCTAGAGAAGAAGTTTCTCTCGAAAGAAGTGAGTGGGAGGAAAGTAGAACTTGATGAGGTAATTGTACCTTCTCCCTTATTGGAAAGTAGTTCATCACAGGAATCAGTTCCAGTGATTCCTACACCAATTAGTGAGGAAGTTAATGATGATGATCATGAAACTTCAGATCAAGTTACTACCAAACCTCGTAGGTCTTCCAGAATAAGATCCGCACCAGAGTGGTGCGGTAATCATGTTCTGGAAGTCATGTTACTAGAACATGATGAAACCTACGAACTATGAGGAAGCGATGATGAGCCCAGATTCCGCGAAATGGCTTGAGACCATGAAATCTGAGATAGGATCCATGTATGAGAACAAAGTATGGACTTTGATTGACTTGCTCGATGATCAGCAAGCCATGTAGATAAATGGATTTTCAAGAGGAAGACAGATGTTGATAGTAGTGTTACTATCTACAAAGCTCGACTTGTCGCAAAAAGGTTTTTGACAAGTTCAAGGTGTTGACTACAGTGAGATTTTCTCAACTGTAGCGATGCTTAAGTCTGTCCGAATCATGTTAGCAATTGCCACATTTTATGAAATCTGGCAAATGGATGTCAAAACTACATTCTTTAATGGATTTATTAAAGAAGAGTTGTATATGATGCAACCAGAAGGTTTTGTCAATCCTAAAGGAGCTAACAAAATGTGCAAGCTCCAATGATCCATCTATGGTGGTGCAAGCATCTCAGAGTTGGAATATATGCTTGATGATTTGATCAAAGCATATGGTTTTTTACAGACTTTTGGAGAAGCCTGTATTTACAAGAAAGTGAGTGGGAGCACTACATCATTTCTGATAAGTATATGTGAATGACATATTGTTGATTGGAAATAATGTAGAATTATTCTGCAAAGCATAAAGGAGTATTTGAAAGGAGTTTTTCAAAGAAAGACCTCGTGAAGCTGCTTATATATTGAGCATCAAGATCTATAGAGATAGATCAAGACGCTTGATAAGTTTTTTCAATGAATACATACCTTGACAAGATTTTGAAGTAGTTCAAAATGGAACAGTCAAAGAAAGAGTTCTTGCCTGTGTTACAAGGTGTGAGATTGAGTAAAGACTCAAAACCCGACCACGGCAGAAGATAGAAAGAGAATGAAAGTCATTCCCTATGCATCAGCCATAGGTTCTATAAAGTATGTCATGTGTGTACTGATCTATTGCATACCCTACCACTAAGTTTGGCAAGGAGTGCAATAGTGATCTAGGAGTAGATCAATGGACAGCGGTCAAAATTATCCTTAGTGGAATAAGGATATGTTTTCGATTATGGAAGTGAAAGAAGGTTCTGCCGTAAAGGGTTACGCCGATACAAGTTTTAAACTGATCTAGATGACTCGAGTCTCTATCTGGATACATATTGAAAGTGGGAGCAATTAGCTAGAGTAGCTCCGTGAGAGCATTGTAGACATAGAAATTTGCAAAATACTTACGGCTCGAATGTGACAGACCCGCTGACTAAAATTATCTCACAAGCAAAACATGATCACACCTTAGTACTCTTTGGGTGTTAATCACATAGCGATGTGAACTAGATTATTGACTCTAGTTAACCCTTTGGGTGTTGGTCACATGTCGATGTGAACTATGGGTGTTAACCACATATAGATGTGAACTATTGATGTTAAATCACATGGCGATGTGAACTAGATTATTGACTCTAGTGCAAGTGGGAGACTGAAGGAAATATGCCCTAGAGGCAATAATAAAGTTATTATTTATTTCCTTATTTCATGATAAATGTTTATTATTCATGCTAGAATTGTATTAACGGAAACATAATACATGTGTGAATACATAGACAAACAGAGTGTCACTAGTATGCCTCTACTTGACTAGCTTGTTAATCAAAGATGGTTATGTTTCCTAACCATGAACAAGGAGTTGTTATTTGATTAACAAGGTCACATCATTAGTTGAATGATCTGATTGACATGACCCATTCCGTTAGCTTAACACTTGATCGCTTAGTATGTTAATGCTTTCTTCATGACCCATACATGTTCCTATAACTATGAGATTATGCAACTCCGTTTACGGAGGAACACTTTGGTACTACCAAACGTCACAACGAATCGGGTGATTATAAAGGAGTACTACAGGTGTCTCCAAAGGTACTTGTTGGGTTGGCGATTTCGAGATTAGGTTTTGTCACTCCGATTGTCGGAGAGGTATCTCAGGCCTTCTCGGTAATGCACATCACTTAAGCCTTGCAAGCATTACAACTAATGAGTTAGTTGTGAGATGATGTATTACGGAACGAGTAAAGAGACTTACCGTAACGAGATTGAACTAGGTATTGATACCGACGATCGAATCTCGGGTAAGTAACATATCGATGACAAAGGGAACAACGTATGTCGTTATGCGGTTTGACCGATAAAGATCTTCGAGAATATGTAGGAACCAATATGGGCATCCAGGTTCCGCTATTGGTTATTGACCGAGAATGGTTCTAGGTCATGTCTACATAGTTCTCGAACCCGTAGGGTCCGCACGCTTAACGCTTCGATGACAGTTCATAATGAGTTTATAAGTATTGATGCACCAAGGTTGTTCGAGTCCCGGATGTGATCACGGACATGACGAGGAGTCTCAAATGGTCGAGACATAAAGATTGATATATTGGAAGCCTATGTTTGACTTCGAAGTGTTCCGGTGAAATCGGATTTTATCGAGTACCGGAGGTTACGGAACCCCGGGAAGTCTATGGGCCTTAATGGGCCATGGGAGAAGAGGAAGGGCAGGCCAAGGTGGGCTGCGCGCCCCCCTCCCCCCTCTAGTCCGAATAGGACAAGGAAGGGGGGGGCGGCGCCCCTTCCCTCTTCCCCCTCCTCCAATCCTAGTCCAACTAGGAGAAGGGGGGAGTCCTACTCCCGGTGGGAGTAGGACTCCTCCTTGGTGCGCCTCCTCTAGGGCCGGCCACCTCCCCTTGTCTTCTTTATATACGGGGCAGGGGCACCCCAAGACACAAGTTGATCTACGGATCTTGCCTTAGCTGTGCGGTGCCCCTTCCACCATATTCCACTTCGTCATATTGTCGCGAGCTTAGGAGAAGCCTGCGCCGGAGAAGTCATATCGTCGCGGAGCTTAGGCGAAGCCCTGCGCCGGTGGAGCATCAACATCGCCACCACGCCGTCGCGGTCGACGGAACTCATCCCCGACACTTTGCTGGATCGGAGTCCGGGATCGCCATCGAGCTGAACGTGTGCAGAACTCGGAGGTGCCGACGCTCGGTGCTTGGATCGGTCGGATCGTGGGGACGCACGACTACATCAACCGCGTTGTTATAACGCTCGCTTTCGGGTTCACGAGGGTACGTGGACGGACACTCTCCCCTCTCGTTGCTATGCCATCACCATGGTCTTGCGTGATCGTAGGAAATTTTTTGAAATTACTACGTTCCCCAACACAAGCGGCGCTGACAAGCTACCATCGTGGCAAACGGAGGTGCACTTGACGGTCCCTGTTACACTGTTCGGGCGACTGAGACGAGCATTGATGACTCTTGTCCCTTGCCGTCAGAGTTAGGTATAGATTATGTACAATTGTATAAAGCGTGTACCAACCTATGTTTTTACTATCTTGCCCTTGTCTACTTGCCACATGTGGTGACCCCTTGTGCCTATAAAAGGAGGCCCTGTGCAACGAGAAAGGGTTCGCCCAGCTCCGCTTAGTTCATCCTACTCATACGAAACCACACCAGGCCAGGTCTTGTAGCTCCTATTGCTCCCTAGCAAGAACACAAGATAATCCACTAAAGCAGCAGTAGGAGTATTATCTCTCCGGAGAGCTCCGAAGCAGGGTAAGCCTGCTCGTGTGCATCGCCTCGATCCGCTCTTTGTGCAATCTCCGCCCCCCTCCGAACCACAAGGGACCCAGGTCCCATAGGTGTTCGTGGGACACGATCAGCCCTCCCCGACACAACTAAAGTTGGAGAAACTGACACCCGCCAGCCACCTGTGTGCAAAGCACGTCGGTAGAACCAGTCTCGCGTAAGCGTACGCGTAATGTCGGTCCGGGCCGCTTCATCTAACAATACCGCCAAACCAAAGTACGACATGCTGGTAAGCAGTATGACTTGTATCGCCCAACACTCACTTGTGTTCTACTCGTGCATATAACATCTCGCATAAATCTGGCTCGGATGCCACTGTTGGGGAACGTAGTAATTTCAAAAAAAATCCTACGCACACGCAAGATCATGGCGATGCATAGCAACGAGAGGGGAGAGTGTGTCCACGTACCCTCGTAGACCGAAAGCGGAAGCATTATGACAACGCGGTTGATGTAGTCGTATGTCTTCACGATCTGATCGATCCAAGTACCGAACGTACGGCAACTCCAAGTTCAGCACACGTTTAGCTCGATGACTTCCCACGAACTCTGATCCAGCAGAGCTTTGCGGGAGAGTTCCGTCAGCACGACAGCGTGATGACGGTGTTGATGATGTTACTGACGCAGGGCTTCGCCTAAGCACCGCTACGATATTACCGAGGTGGAATATGGTGGAGGGGGGCACCGCACACGGCTAAGAGAGATCAACAGATCAACTTGTTGTCTAGAGGTGCCCCTGCCCCCGTATATAAAGGAGGGGAGGAGGAGAGGGCCGGCCAAGGGAGAGGCGCGCCCAAGGGGGGGCAATTCTACTCCAAGTAGGTTTGCCCCCCCCTTTCCTATTCCAAGAAGGAGGAGGGGGAAGGAGGAGGTGGAGAGAAGGAAGGAGAGGGGGGCCGCCGCCCCTTCCCCTTGTCCAATTCGGATTGGGGCAAGGGGGGCCGCGCGCCACTTCCTGGCTGCCCTCTGTCTTCTCCACTAAGGCCCATAAGGCCCAATAGCTTCCCCGGGGGGGAGGTTCCGGTAACCCCCGGTACTCCGGTAAATGTCCGAAACCTCCCGAAACACTTCCGGTGTCCGAACACAGACATCCAATATATCGATATTTACGTCTCAACCATTTCGAGACTCCTCGTCATGTCCGTGATCATATCCGGGACTCAACTACCTTCGTACATCAAAACACAAAACTCATAATACCGATCGTCATCGAACTTTAAGCGTGCGGACCCTACGGGTTCGAGAACTATGTAGACATGACCGAGACACGTCTCTGGTCAATAACCAATAGCGGAACCTGGATGCTCATATTGGTTCCCACATATTCTACGAAGATCTTTATTGGTCAAACCGCATAACAACATACGTTGTTCCCTTTGTCATCGTTATGTTACTTGCCCGAGATTCGATCGTCGGTATCTCAATACCTAGCTCAATGTCGTTACGGGCAAGTCTCTTTACTCGTTCCGTAATGCATCATCCCGCAACTAACTCATTAGTCACATTGCTTGCAAGGCTTATAGTGATGTGCATTACCGAGACGGCCCGTAGATACCTCTCCGACAATCAAGTGAAAATCCTAATCTCAAATACGCCAACTCAACAAGTACCTTCGGAGACACCTGTAGAGCACCTTTATAATCACCCAGTTATGTTGTGACGTTTGGTAGCACACAAAGTGTTCCTCCGGTAAACGGGATTTGCATAATCTCATAGTCATAGGAACATGTATAAGTCATATGAAGAAAGCAATAGCAACATACTAAATGATCAAGTGCTAAGCTAGCGGAATGGGTCAAGTCAATGACATCATTCTCTAATGATGTGATCCCGTTAATGAAATGACAACTCATGTCTATGTCTAGGAAACTTAACCATCTTTGGTTCAACGAGCTAGTCAGGTAGAGGCATACTAGTGACACTCTGTTTTGTCTATGTATCCACACATGTATCAGTTTTCGGTTAATACAATTCTAGCATGAATAATAAACATTTATCATGAAATAAGGAAATAAATAATAACTTTATTATTGCCTCTAGGGCATATTTTTTTCAGGGACGACCTCGGGCGGCGGCGGTGACCGCGTTCTTTGGCTCTACAACCCGAAGAGGCGGTGTAGCGGCGGCTCGCTGGTCGGGGCAGCTGCGGGGAGAACCATTGGCCGGTGGCGACAGCCCGACGGGAGGCAGCGTGGACCGTATGCCGTGGCGCATCAGCCCTAAGGGGTGACGCAAAGGCGGCGGCTACGGGGGTAGCAGGCGGCGTGGACCACGGGCGGCGACGTGACTGTCGGAATCGGGGCTCCGCGGACCCGAATAAGGTTCGAACTCTCGGGCGTGAATGAAGGATTCTGCCTAGCTACCACTCGCTGCCCACCACCTCACGGCCGGGCTGCGTCGAGCTTGAGCGAGCGGGAAGAAGAACTGGACACAGAGATTTACCCAGGTTCGGGCCACCTTGTGGTGTAAGACCCTACTTCACGCGGCGGGTCGCACAGACGCGTCGCGCCTTGGCTCGACGTCGGCGCTCCGCAGAGGAGGAGGCGGAGGCGCGCCATGAGCCACGTCTGTCGGAATCGAGGCCTCACCAGAGGCGTTGACGAGCTCGGTGATGCGGCCCAACTAGGCATTGTAGCCCATGTTGGCGGGGCGGTAGCGTAGTAGCTCGCGCGCCATGAGCAGCGTAGCCTGCACGTTCGCCGGCCCACGGCGAGCGTGGGAGGACGAGGCCGTTGCGGGAATGAGGGAAGGCGTGGCGGTGTGGCCATCACGCTGCACGGAGGGTGGCAACGAAGAGTCCTGCTGCTCGTGGGCGGAAGGGTCGGTGGCGGCGTTGGCTGCGAGAGAAGCGGAGCGGCAAGGGGCGCCGCGGCCCACAGGCTCCGTCTGGGTGACGCAGGTGGCCCGGCGCTCGGGCGAATTCGACGAGCGTCGGCCATGGGAGCGGTGAAGCGAAGATGGATCAAGGCGGAGGAAAAGAACTTCGACACGCCCCTATGCGGCGCGCCAAAATGTCGGAATTGGGGCTCCGCGGACCCGAATAAGGTTCGAACTCTGGGGCGTGAATGAAGGATTTTGCCTAGCGACCACTCGCTGCCCACCACCTCAAGGCCGGGCTGCGTCGAGTTCGAGCGAGCGGGAAGAAGAAGTGGACGTAGAGATTTACCTAGGTTCAGGTCACCTTGCGGTGTAAGACCCTACTCCTGCTTTGTGGTGGATTGCCTCGTAAGAGGATGAGTATGCACTAGTACAAGGGCGAGCTGCCTCGGGAGAGCTCAAGGGTGAAAGGATTTATCATTTCCTATGGTGGAGACTAACCTTTATTTATAGTGGCCTTGGTCCTCCTCCCTCATGGCTCATGCGGGAAGGGATACCACAACGACCAATTTGAAAGGGGACATGAGTACACCCTGTCCCGACTAAAGATGGTCTTCACCTGCAAAGCTTCTGGTCGTGACGCAGTGGTGGGCTCGGTGATGACCTCCGTTCTGCCGAGCCCATGGTCTTGGTCTTGTTGCACTGGAATGAAAACCTTTGGAGGATTTCTTGAGAACCCGCGTACGTCCTTGCCTCCTTAGCACCAAAGATGAAACTCTCCTGAACTGCGCCCGCTGGCGCCCTTCTAGCTCTGGTCGTCATGGCTCACGTCACCATGCGCCTCGCGAGATGGAGTGCCTGCCTAGAGATGTCCGCTCCTCGGGAGGCAGCCTCGGAAGGGCGCTCCTCCGTGGCCTTGATGTCGTTTGTCTCGCGGGAAGGGGCCCTCGCGAGGGTCTTGCTCGTGAAGTCCTGCTTGCTGCTGGGCCATTGGCGATGCGGTTGGCGATGCCAATCCGGGTGGGTGCCGTTGAGCCACCTCGGCTACATCTAGCTGCGCCGGATGGATCGTGGATGGAGAGAACGAATTATTGGGGATGGCTTTCAGCACTTGCTGCGTGTATATGTTGTTCTCTTTCGTTTGTTTATTGTACGCAAGGGGCAAGAGGGAGCCAAGTATTGTGAGCATATTTAGACACACAAGTCGAAAACCAAATATGGTCAACACTCCTGCATCCTCTGGTTGGAAGCCGTTTTTTCTCACCGGATCTAACATAGATACATGATTCTTCAAGAGCAAATTTCAGAGAAAATATAAAGCATGGCCTTCAGAGTGATTATGCAAAATATAAACACATAGCCATCTTGAGATCCACAGCAATGCATCAACGAATTTTTTCAAACCGCCATAACTTTGGCAAACAAACACTTGCTGATCATCCTTGTTAGTCATCCTGAGAAAGACCATGCCTCCACAGTGCGTTGTACAAATATTCCATGCTATCAAAGGCACTTCAGATCTAACAAAGATTCAAATGCCAAGCCTAACAATGAATAACAACAAACAACCACATTCTAAAATTTACTAAACTTGGATATGCACTTTGTTACTTCATTTTATAAAGCGTTATAATTTCTTTCATTTATCTGATTTAGTTGTCCCAAACTCCCAATACATATTTAAACCATGTTGTGGGCTTACAAGAAGACAAATGACAGATTCACAATAATGGGCTGGCCCAAGTTACTTGACCAGACGATGTTAATCCACTTACTCACTTCATGACCATCCCCTCCTCCAATCTCTCACTCACCCTATAGTTTCCACCGCATCGCCGCTGCTCCTCCGCATCGGAGACACGACTTCAATTGCAAGATCCACTCCCGCACTCACAAGATCTACTTCCTCCGATGTACGCATCGCGTCACCAGGTCTCACCAGGTCAGGCTACCTCAACCACTTCCAAGTGAACCTTCACAAACAACACAGTATTACGTCTAAAAGATAGCTAGTAAATCCGGAGTATTTCAGTTTTGAGCTGATGTTTTTTTCCTAGAGGCAAGGTCAAAGATAGCAAAGTTTTACTTTTGAAACAAAGGCAGCAGTGTAATTATTAGCCGTCATTAAAATCAATATTGTCTCATGAAAATGCCTACCCTGTTGACCCACTAATGGCAATTACAAAAATGTTTGGTTCATCACGCCTAATTCAAATTAGCTTCAATGCCTCATGTTTACTTCCATAGCCTGAACTGATAAATCACTGAAACTTCTTCTCTGCTAAACCTATGTCTACTTCCTAATCAACACCCGAGTAATAACATGGTAGATCAGCATACATGTTTATCTCCTGTTTTCTTGATGTCTGAGTAACAGTATATGCATGTGTACTCTACAGTTTAAACAAGCTCAATGCCCTACTATTCTGGTTGATAGCTAATTTGAATTAGGCGTGATGTCCATGTACATAAAAGGAACCTGTATAAAGAAAAATCTGGACAAAAGGAACAATACCTAGCAGCAGAGGAAAAGAAAATGTCAAAAGGCAGAGCTCATAGTCCAGGCACCAACATTGAAGGGGCAAAAACACAGGTAGAAGACAGTAGGCACCGAATTAAACACATTCAGCCGCGCATCAAGGGCGAACGCCCGCGCTAGCCACGTCGGCGCTGGACGCACGTGCTCACGTGAGAGAAAGGGCTTCGCTGGATATCTCTCCGCAGATAATGCCTACGTAGGCTAAATTTGCGATGTATCCTTTCCTTCCCTGCAAAGGTAAAAACGTCTCGGAATTTGACCTCCCTCTCTTTCTATTTCCTCTCCCGCATAACCCTAATCCTTCCGCCTCCGCCGCCACACCCCTCGGGTTTGAAGCCCACACACGCGACCTCTCTCCCATGTAACCGGCCGGCATGAGCTTCGCCAGCGGGAGAGCACGCAGCCCACCCCAACAGCAGCGGGGAGCTGGCCCTGCCGCCGCCGCCTGCCGCGCGCCGCCGGGGAGGCGATCCTGTGACCGGAGAAGAGGGCTCCATGGCGCGGAAGCACGACTGGCAGCTCCCGGCCCACACCCTGCAGGTCCATCCATCCGTCCGCTAGCTCCTCCCCCCTCCCTTCCCCACCTTTCCCTTTCCTCCCATGCTGGCTCGGATCGGCGCGGCAGCTGGGACGGAGGCCGTACGCACCCTCTGCTCGGCCGATCCCTAGCTCGCGTCTCCGGTAGCCGTAGCAGGAGCTCGCCGCGTGCTCGCGCTCCCCCTCGTGAGCTCGCGCCGGAGGGAAATTTTCCGATTCCGAAGATCTGCCAAGGAGGGGGCCAACTGGGCGGTGGTTGGCTGGCTCTCCCATTCCTCTCCTGCTTTTCCGCGTGCCTGCGTAGGTGGAGGCAGGTGGATAATGTGAGTTCCCGAGGAGCTGGGTCACAAGTGGCTTCGGAATTTTGTGAATTCTGCCGGCCCGTGCTCGATTTGGTGTAGTTCCTTGAGCTGCTGCGTACTAGGGTTGTTCGTCCGCCTAGCTTGCCCCCTTTTTGGTCCAATAGAGTGGGCTTGATGTGTCTCCTGTCTGAGATGGCTGTAGAGTACTGTCTCAAATGGTTGTTTGTTAATTATAAGCTGGATTTAGCAGTACTGTCTCAAATGATTGTTTGGTAATTAAGCTGGAAGTAGTAGTACTGTCAGAATAGGTTGCAGTTAGTGCTGTCTGAAATGGTAAAACCCTTTATGCTAAATTTTGCACTGGAGACAGTGAGGTCTGGGACCTGTGTGTTTGTTCTATTTCTGTTTGCGTCTAGCCAGGTTTTCAAGGGTGTGATTTGACCATGCAAAAGTAATCGATTCCATCGCTATAGAAGAGCTGCAATTTTTTGGTTGGTTTGTCAGTGAATGGCGGTGCGAAATCACGATGTTTTCTTCTGTTTTCTGGTTTCTATTGGCTTATGGGGGACTTGGCTCAGTAGCTTGGTTTCTGTCCTAAGCTTGTTCTTGAGGCCAAAAAGTTGGCTCTTGTCTGAATTTCGCATCGAACTTGGTGGTGGAAAACTCTTGCTGGTCAAGTGGTGGCAAGAACTTTCATGCTAATATATTATAGTTTCTTTTGCGGGGAAGGGCCAATTGTCAGATATCTTTGTGTATGGTGGTCGTCCACAACATATGCAATTTCTCCATCTAAATAGATGTTGTTAGGGCATGGCCAATGTGTAACACCCCGGAAGTAACTTTCCATATTTGTAACTCCAACTCTTGCCATTTTCGGCATTGTGATATGATATTCCCTCCGTGGTTGGGTTTTTCTTCATTTTGCATTTTGTCCATGTCATGCATTTTATCATGTCATCATGTGCATCGATTTGCATACGTGTTCGCCTCATGATTCGAGCATTTTCCCGTTGTCCGCTTTTGCAATCCGACACTCCTATCTCCCCGGCCCCTTTTACGCTTTTTCCGCAAAGGGTACTAAACCTTCTCGAAATGGACCGAGGTTTGTCTAGTGGCCTTGGTTTACCACCAGAGACCACCGGTCAAGTTTCGGTCATTTGGAGCTCGTTTGGTACTCCAACGGTTAACCGTGACTCTCGCAAAGGCTTCTTTTAAGTTGCAGCCCAACACCCCTTCAAAACAGCCCAATAACCTATCTAAGTCACTTCCATGCTCTCCGTCGTTCGATCACGATTGTGTGGGCGAAAACTACACCTCATTTGGACTCTCCTAGCTCCCTCTATGCCTATTTAAGCACCTCCCCCGAAAAATCCGGATCATCCTTCCCAAACCCTAGCAATTTGCTTTCTCGCGCCGCCGGACACGTCCGGCGAGCGGACGCGCCCGCCCGCCGCCTGCCAACCGGGGCTGCCACGCCACCGCCCGGCGCCCACATCGCCGCAGGCGCCCGCCCGCAGGCCTGTGGAGGGCCAGCGAGCCCGCCGCCCGCCCCCCGCCTCCCGCCGAGGCGCTGCCTCCGCCGCCGACCTCCGCCGCCGCCCGGCCCTCGCCCGCAAGGCGCCCGGCCGCCGCCAGAAGCGCCTCCCTCCGGTGAAGCCTCGATCGGATCCGCCCAAGGCCGCCACACCGGATCCCCGGCGCCGCTCCTCCACTGGATCCCGGCCGCCGCCTCCTCCTCCCGCGGATCCGCGCCGACGCCGGAGTTCTCGAGCGGTGCGGCCTCGATCGATCCGCCTCGGCCGAGCGCCCGCTGACCTCTCTCCCCCTCCTTTTTTCCCTAAGTCTTTTACATATTAGTGATTTTTTGTTGCATTTTCAACCGAGTGTATCTTTGCATCCGTAGCTCCATTTTGCGCGCATAATATGTCAAAATGTTCGTATCGAAGAGTAGATCATTTCATCTCATTGCATCATTTTCATTTGAGCTCATCTTGATGCCCTAAATGCTGTTGGAAGAGTGCTATGTGATGTTAGTTTCTGTTTCTTAACAGAACTTGCACTTTTGTTATTTTTGCCATGATTATTGTGTGCACCCTATGAAGTTGAGTCCTACATGTGTTTTGAAATATGCCATGCCATCTTTCCAGGGGTATATGCCATGTATTTTTGTGATCTATGTGGTGACTAGCACAAGCATGCAAAGTAGGTGTCCTGATGTTGCTGATTTCAGCCCTGTTTTAGCTGATTTTGATGCCATGTTAACTTGATGATACCGAGAGACCTATGCATATTTTGAGATACTTCAGTAAGGATGTTTTGTAAAACATGTCTTGCTATTTCCATCCATGCCTTTATTTGCAATTATGGAGTGCCATAGATTGAGTCAATCGAGCTCTACTTTTGCTATCAAATGTTTCCTGGCAGATTGTATACGTGTTATTCAATTTTTCCTAGGTTGTTGGGGTTGACCCATGTATGCTATGTTATTGTTCTTGCCATGTATGTCTTCTATGCCATGTCTTCTTGATGTATGTATGCTTAGTTTTTCATATAAGGCTCTGTAGTGAGTGCATTGAGCTTGTAAACATGCCTACTCGTTATCAGTTTTTGACATGCCATGTTGCTGAATCTGTTAACGAAACTTTCAATATTGACATGGGTGTTACTATATTTTCTAGTCCTTTTTGGCTTATGGTCAGTAAGGGACTTTTGTTCTATGCTTTGAGTAGTTTCATGCCATGCCATGTTTTGCTATTTTAAGTTCCTGTAGCATGTAGTTTTGTTGCTCTGAACATTGCAACCTGATGCTGTTTTTGCCATGTCCAGCCTGATATTTTGTGCACTTTTGCCATGCTTGTTTGAACCTGTTATGATGTGAACTAGCCGTAGCTCAGTGCTCATCTTTTGTCGAGCATCTTGTGTAGATCACTGCCATGTGCTTTGTTGATACGTTTGGGTGCAGTAGCTTAATTAATTGTTGCTTGCTAAGTGGCATCATGCTGTTAATGGCAGATTTGTGCCATTCTTGTTTTGCTTGTCATTTGCAAACCGTGCATCCGCTTTCCGTGATCTTTATATCGATTTCAACCGAAATCATCTCATCTTTCCAGTGGCATACTTGGTTTGCCAAGTTGATGCCTGGTTCATCATTTACCTTCCGGAGCGCTTTATACGCATTGCATATCACATCCCGCATATCATGTCATGTTTTGCATCATGTTGATTGTGCATTGCACCGTGATTTATTGTGGTTCCTTTGTTTGTGTTGTTGCTTTGGGTAGAGTCGGAGACGAGTACGTGAACGAGGAACCTGTTGAGAACGCTTACGAGGATCAAGCTTTCGACAACTCGAGAACATTGCGCAAGATGACCATACCCTCGAAATCACTTCTATCTTTGCTATGCTAGTTGCTCGCTCTTTTGCTATGACTATGCTGCGATGCCTACCACTTTCTATATCATGCCACCCATATTGCCATGTCATCCCTAACCATCCTTTCCTAGCAAACCGCTGATTGGCTATGTTACCGCTTTGCTCAGCCCTCTTATAGCGTTGCTAGTTGCGGTGAAGTGAAGTTTGTTCCTTGTTGAACATGGAGATGTTGTTCCTTGTTGGAACATGTTTACTTGTTGGGATATCACAATATATATCTGCTATAATTAATACATCTATATACTTGGTAAAGGGTGGAAGGCTCGGCCTTATGCCCAGTGTTTTGTTCCACTCTTGCCAACCTAGTTTTCCGTCATACCGTGTTATGTTCCTTGATTTTATGCTCCTTACACGGTTGGGTGATTTATGGGACCCCTTGACAGTTCGCTTTGAATAAGACTCGCCCAAAGAAGGCCCAACTTTGGTTTTACCATTTGCCACCTAAGCCTTTTCCCCGGTTTTCGCGAGCCCGAGGGTCATCTTTATTTTAACCCCCGACCAGTGCTCCTTCGAAAGTGTCTGGTCCGAACCGAGAGATCATGGGCCACCACGGGAAACTCGAGGCTTGGTTTTACTCGTAGCTTGACTTATCCGGATGTGCCTCGAGAACGAGATATGTGCAGCTCCTATCGGGATTTGTCGGCACAATCGGGCGGCTTTGCTGGTCTTGTTTTATTGCTGTTGAAATGTCTTGTAGTCCGGGATTCCGAGATTGATCTGGTCTTCCCGGTAGAAGGAATTATCCTTCGCTGACCGTGAGAGCTTATAATGGGCTGTTGGGACACCCCGCAGGTAATATCTTTCAAAGCCGTGCCCATGTTATGAGGCGATGGGAATTTGTTAATGTCGGTTGTAGAAAACCCAAAGTTGACCTCAATAAAATACACATCAATCGCGTGTGTAATCGTGATGGTCCTTCTCGGTGAGTCCGGAAGTGAACACGGTGTTGGAGTTATGTCTGATGTAAGTAGTTCAGGATCACTTCTTGATCGCTACTAGCTTCACGTCCGTGCTTTGCTCCTCTTCTCGCTCTCTTTTGCGAAGTAGCCACCATATATGCTAGTCGCTTGCAGCAGCTCCACTTTACTACTCTGTCCTTCCTATAAGCTTAAATAGTCTTGATCTCGCGGGTGTGAGATTGCTGAGTCCCCGTGACTCACAGATACTTCCAAACAGTTGCAGGTGCCGATGATGCCAGTGCAGGTGACTCAGCCGAGCTCAAGTGGGAGTTCGATGAGGAACGTGGTCGTTACTATGTGTCTTTTCCTGATGATCAGTAGTGGTGCCCAGTTGGGACGATTCGGGGATCTGTGTAGCATTTGGGGTATCTTCTTTTATTTTGGTTCCGTAGTCGGACCTTGAGTGTACTCAATGATGGATGTTTATTTATGTCTTGTGTGAAGTGGCGATCGTAAGCCAACTATGTATCTCTTTCCTTATTCATTACATGGGTTGTGTGAAGATTACCTCACTTGCGACATTGCTTTCAATGCGGTTATGCCTCTAAGTCGTGCCTCGACACGGGAGATATAGCCGCATCGGGGCGCTAAGTTGGTAATCGAGCCTTCCCGACTTAGGAGCCCCTACTTGATTGTTTGTTGGCGTTGTTGAGTCTAGAATGGAAAATGTTTTGAGTCTTAGGATTATATATATCGGAGAGTAGGATTCTTTTACTCCCGGTCCTTTCGTCGCTCTGAGGAGGTCTCCCGACGAGAGTTTTGACTCTCCTCTTCTCAATTTTTCACTAAAATTTTTTTAGGATCACGTGGGTATCTTGGAATCGTTCGATGGTTTTGTGACGAGAACATTGTTCTTGGTGCCTCGACATTTAGGGGTTGTGGCGGTGTCCCGGGAGTTGAGCTCCGAGGTGTTGTCGCCACAATTTTATCGCTGCGATTCTCGAATACCTGAGTTTTGCCGACATCGAAATCTCTTTTGTGCAGTTGTTGGTGAGATAACCTCGATAGCCCAAAGATCGTGGCGAAAAGGGAGTATTGCCATGACTTGTATAACGGATGTTTTTCAAGGTCGAGGTACACGATTTTCGAGGATTTCTTGGTTATGTGTTGACGGATGGATACAGTTGGATCTAGGTATTGTTAGTTTGGGTGATATATTTTGTGTCCCTGTATCCCCAACACCAGATTGCATAACCAGAAAGTTTCGGGAGTTTATAGGTGGGAATTCTAGTAGCTTACGTGATATTCTTTCCGGCGGATGTATGATTTGAGATTGGGGTTCAACGTCTAGTGGTCCGCGCATTCACGGTCGATTTACAAGTGGTCGCGAGACGCCTTAAAGAATCCTTGGCTATGCTGATTCGGGACGCCTTGTTTGTCATTCGTGACGTCCGCTATACGTCAGGTCCGTGTGGGCCCCACCACTAACACTTTGGGCGTAAATCTCTATCATGTGTTTGTTCCGCTCATTCTAGAAGCCAATCTTTTGTTTTCAGTTGTGATATTCGATTTGTTTCTAAGACAGATGTTGTTTCCATATCTTTATCTAAGTGGCTTCTCACCTTAATGGACGGTGATGATTAACTTTTGAATTCATTCGCTCATTCTTGTTCAATGTTTATTGTGAAGACTATATGTTGCAATTTCTATCCGCTGATTCTACTTATCTATTTGTCTATCAAAGGACTAACGGATGTCACCCTCTTCAGATGGCTCCGCCAACGCCTCAATCCGGATCGCAATGATGGGGATCATCAACCTCCACCTCCACCTCCACCTCCGCCTCCGGAGGCTCGGCAAGCTATCATGGCAGCCACCAATGCCAATGCTCGATGATTTTGCAGCTCTTGCAAGAACGCACTCAGGGCAAGGCAATCAAGGAAATCAAGGTCAAGGCAACAATCAGCCGCACTTTGCTACTCTCGATCGGGCCTCGCTAATCAGCGAAGTCTTTCAGTTTCTGTGTCGAGGCCACAGACGCTGACGATTGGTTAGTGGATATCTGCAAGCATTTTGATTGTAGCAATGTCAGACCTGAGGACTTTGTCAAGTTTGCATCGTTTCAACTCAAGGATCAAGCTGCTGAGTGGTACCAAAGAATACAAAGATTCCAGAGGAGGTCGTGTCATTACCTAGGATGAGTTCCGCCGTGATTTCAGAGCTCATCACATACCGAAAAGTGTTGTTGAGAGCAAGCGTGAGGAGTTCCGCAATCTCAAGCAAGGCATCATGTCTGTCTATCAATACAATATCCAGTTCCAGAAGCTCGCTCGTTTTGCTAAGCAAGACGTACCTGATGAGAAGAGTATGATCTATCAATTCAGAGGTGGTGCGAGAGAAGATCTGCAATTAGCTCTTATGCTTTTGAGCGAGATAAGTATGATGATTTCTACAACATGGCACTGAAGCAAGAAGCTGCCCAGCTCAAATGTGAGGCTTCTAAGAAGAGAATCAGGATGCAGTTCAGTCTTCTTCTTCCTCTCAAGTGGCAGCTAAGCAGCAGAAGTTCTACCTTCCTCCTCCTCCGTTCCGTCGGCCTTATCGTGAGAAGAACTCGGTGGCCGTGGATCTTCCCACCCACCCAACCCAAGCTATCGTAACAAGTCTAATTCTCAAGCTCCAAGGTCAAGTGCTCCTTACCACCGTCCGCTCTCGAGGTGACTTGCAACAAATGTCGCAGAAGGTCACTATGCGAACAAGTGCTTCAACCAGAGGCGCCTTCCGCCTCCTCCTCCTGTGAAATCTTCCAGCAATGCAGTGGTCAAGCATAATCCAAAGCATGCCAAGGTCAATATGATGAATGCAGCTCAAGCAGAGGAATCTTCTGATGTGATAATGGGTAATCTCTCAGTTAATGATATTCCTGCAAAAGTCTTATTTGATACTGGTGCATCGCATTGTTTCATGTCAAGACCGTTTTTTGCCAAGCATGAATTCACTTCTTCTCATTTGGGTAAACCCATGGATGTCATTTCTCCGGGTAAACGGTTGAGCTCCAGTTTGGTGGTTCCGGATGTTTCTATCAAGATGGGCGATTATAGATTTCTTTCTAAACCTATTGTTCTTGGTGACTCGGATATTGATCTTATTCTCGGGATGGACTGGCTTTATCAAAGACAAAGCTCAGCTTGATTGTGCTGCTGTGGAAATTCAATTGACTCACTCTTCTAATGATGTGATCATCTATGCCGCCATGATGAAACCATTGGTTGTTTTCTCTCAATGAGAAGGGCGAACTGAATGCTATCTCTCGATTCCAAATCGTTTGTGAGTACCAAGATGTCTTTCCGAAGAGCTTCCGGTATGCCTCCTCATCGCCGCTTGAGTTCGTTATCGATCTTGAGCCCGCATGAACCCGTTGCAAGCGCCCATACAAGCTTGGACTCAAGAGCTGAAGGAATTGAAGAAGTAGCTCGATGAACAAGAGCGTCTGGTTTGATCGGACCGAGTTCATCTCCTTGGGGTTGTGGTGTTCTTTTGTCCGAAGAAGGATGGCACGGACCGACTTTGCGCCGACATCGTCCATTGAATAAGAAGACAATCAAGAACAAGTATCCACTTCCCAACATCAATGAGCTTTTCGAGCAACTCAAAGGTGCTACAGTGTTCTCCAAGCTTGACCTTCGTATGGGGTATCATCAGATTCGTGATTCGTGAACAAGATATTCCCAAGACAGCATTCGAACAAGCTTTGGTTCTTATGAATATACCGTCATGTCTTTCGCCTTGTCAATGCTCCTCCAACTTTCTCTCGGATGATGAACTTCATATTCAACCCCTACACCAATGAATTCGTGCCTTGGTCTATCTTGATGATATTTTGGTCTTCTCCAAGAATAAGAAGGATCATGCCAAACATTTGCGATTGGTGCTAGACAAGCTCGAGAGTACCAATTCTATGCTAAGTTCTCCAAATGTGAATTTTGGCTTGATGAAGTGCTTTATCTTGGTCATATCATCTCCGCCAAGGGCATCGCTGTTAATCCCGAGAAGGTGTCCGCAATTGTGAATTGGGAACCTCCTCGAATGTCAAGCAGCTCGCAGCTTTCTTGGTCTTGCAAGCTATTGTCAAGATTCGTTGAGAACTTCTCCAAGATTGCAAAGCCTCTTTCCAACCTTCTCCAGAAGCATGTGAAGTATGTCTGGTCTCCCGAGTGTGACGTTGCTTTCAATACCCTCAAAGAGAAACTCGTCACAGCTCCTGTCTTGACTCCTCCTGATGAATCCAAGCCATTTGAAGTTTTTTTGTGATGCTTCTCTTCAAGGTCTCGGTGCTGTGTTAATGCAAGAGAAGAGAGTTGTGGCTTATACCTCTCGCCAGTTGAAGCCCAACGAGAAGAACTACCCCACTCACGATCTTGAGTTGGCGGCAGTTGTCCATGCATTGATAACATGGAGACATCTCTTGTTGGGAAGGAAAGTGGACATTTTCACCGATCACAAGAGTCTCAAGTATATATTCACTCAACCCAACCTCAACCTCGAGCAGACTCGATGGGTGAAATGATTCAAGAGTACAACCCAAGTATTGAATATACTCCGGGCAAGGCCAATGTCATTGCAGATGCTTTGAGCGGGAAGGCTTATCGCAGCAGTCTAATCCTCAAGCCCTTTCACCGGATCTCTGTGAAGCTTTCCGCCACTGAATCTTCAAGTTGTTCCTCAAGGCTTTCTTGCCAACCTCATAGTCTCTCCTACTTTGGAAGATCAGATTCGTGAGGCTCAACTTCTGGATGCCATGGTGAAAAAGGTGAAACGTGGTATCGACAAGGGCATTTCCAAGTACAAGTGCTTCCACATTGATGACAAAGACACTCTTTTCTTTGAGGACCGGATTGTGGTTCCTAAGGGTGATCTGAGAAAAGTCATTATGAACGAGGCTCACAATTCGCTTCTATCCATTCATCCTGGAAGTACGAAGATGTACCATGATCTCAAGCAATCATATTGGTGGACTCGAATGAAGCGAGAAATTGCTCAATTCGTGAATGAATGTGATGTCTGCAGAAGAGTGAAAGCAGAACACCAAAGACCAGCTGGTCTCCTTCAACCTCTTGCTATTCCTGAATGGAAGTTTGATCATATTGAAATGGACTTCGTGACTGGCTTTCCAAAGTCCAAGCGTGGAAATGATGCTATCTTCGTTGTCATTGACAAGCTTACTAAAGTGGCTCATTTTCTTCCTATCAAAGAATCCATCACAGCAGCTCAGTTGGCAGAGCTATACACCTCCAGGATTGTCTCTTTGCACGGCATTCCTCAAGTGATCTCTTCAGACCGTGGCAGCATCTTTACCTCCAAGTTTTGGGATTCTTTTCAGAAGGCCATGGGCACCAACATTCGTTTCAAAGACAGCTTTCCATCCTCAAACAAGTGGCCAAGTTGAGCGAGTTAATCAAATCCTTGAAGATATGCTCAGGGCTTGTGTCATTTCCTTCGGTATGAAGTGGGAAGATTGTCTTCCATATGCCGAAGTTCTCCTATAACAACAGCTTCCAGCGAGTTGGGCAAGGCCCCATTCGAAATTCTCTATGGCGAAAGTGCCGTACTCCTCTCAATTGGTGCGAGACATGTGAACGCCAACTTCTTGGCAATGACTTGATCACGAAGCGTAAGAAATGTGCCAAGTCATTCGTGAGAATCTCAAAGCCGCACAATCACGCCGTAAGAGCTATTATGATGATAAGCACCGTGATGTGGCTTTTGAAATCGGAGGCCATGTCTACCTCGCGCCTCTCCAATGAAAGGCACTCGCCGCCCGGTATCAAAGGGAAGCTTGCCCCTAGATACGTGGGTCCTTTCAAGATCATTGGGAAAAGAGGCGATCTCGCCTATCAACTTGAGCTTCCATCCAATTTTGCAAGCGCACGATGTGTTTCACGTGTCACAGCTTCGCAAGTGCTTCAAGACTCTGAACGCACTATCAACTTCAAGAGATTGACCTTCAAGAAGATCTCTTATCATGAGCACCCGCTGCTATTCTTGAAGAAACCGAGCGCAAGACTCGCAACAAGTCAATCAAATTCCTGAAAGTGAAGTGGTCACACCATTCCACCGAGAAGCTACATGGGGCGCGAGGATCACCTCCGTTCGAATATCCGGAGTTCTTTCAGTCCTAGATCTCGGACGAGATCCTCTTGTAGTGGTGGAGTGTTGTAACACCCGGAAGTAACTTTCCATATTTGTAACTCCAACTCTTGCCATTTTCGCATTGTGATATGATATTCCCTCCGTGGTTGGGTTTTTCTTCATTTTGCATTTTGTCCATGTCATGCATTTTATCATGTCATCATGTGCATCGCATTTGCATACGTGTTCGCCCTCATGATTCCGAAAATTTTTCCGTTGTCCGCTTTTGCAATCCGACACTCCTATCTCCCCGGCTGCCCTTTACGCTTTTTCCGTAAAGGGTACTAAACCTTCTCGAAATGGACCGAGGTTTGTCTAGTGGCCTTGGTTTACCACCGAGACCACCGGTCAAGTTTCGGTCATTTGGAGCTCGTTTGGTACTCCAACGGTTAACCGTGACTCTCGCAAAGGCTTCTTTTAAGTTGCAGCCCAACACCCCTTCAAAACAGCCCAATAACCTATCTAAGTCACTTCCATGCTCTCCGTCGCTCGATCACGATCGTGGGCGAAAACTACACCTCATTTGGACTCTCCTAGCTCCCTCTATGCCTATTTAAGCACCTCCCAAAAATCCGGATCATCCTCCCGAAACCCTAGCAATTTGCCTCCTCGCGCGCCGACACGTCCGGCGAGCGGACGCGTCCGCCCGCCGCCGCCCTTGCCAACTGGGCTGCCACGTCAACCGCTGGCGCCATCGCCGCCCGCTGCGGCCATGGGGCCCAGGAGGGCTCACATGAGCCCGCCGCCGCCCGCTCCCCGCCTCGGCCGAGGCGCGGCCTCCGCCGCCGACCTCCGCCGCCGGCCGGCTGCCTCGCCCGGCGCCCGGCTGCCGCCGCCAGCGCCTCCCTCCGAGCTCCTCGATCGGATCCGGATCCGCCCGCCGCACACCGGATCCGCGGCGCCGCCTCCTCCACCGGATCCCGCCGGCGCCTCCTCCTCCCCCGCCGCGGATCCGCCGCCGCCGACGCCGGAGCTCCCCGAGCGGTGCGGCCTCGATCGGATCCGGCCTCGGGCCGAGCGCCCGTTGACCTCTCTCCCCCTCCTTTTTTCCCTAAGTCTTTTACATATTAGTGATTTTTTGTTGCATTTTCAACCGAGTGTATCTTTGCATCCGTAGCTCCATTTTGCACGCATAATATGTCAAAATATTCGTCTCGAAGAGTAGATCATTTCATCTCATTGCATCATTTTCATTTGAGCTCATCTTGATGTCCGAAATGCTGTTGGAAGAGTGCTATGTGATGTTAGTTTCTGTTTCTTAACAGAACTTGCACTTTTGTTATTTTTGCCATGATTATTGTGTGCACCCTATGAAGTTGAGTCCTACATGTGTTTTGAAATATGCCATGCCATCTTTCCAGGGGTATATGCCATGTATTTTTGTGATCTATGTGGTGACTAGCACAATCATGCAAAGTAGGTGTCCTGATGTTGCTGATTTCAGCCCTGTTTTAGCTGATTTTGATGCCATGTTAACTTGATGATACCGAGAGACCTATGCATGTTTTGAGATACTTCAGTAAGGATGTTTTGTAAAACATGTCCTGCTCTTTCCATCCATGCCTTTGTTTGCAATTATGGAGTGCCATAGCTTGAGTCAATCGAGCTCTTCTTTTGCTATCAAATGTTTCCTGGCAGATTGTATACGTGTTATTCAATTTTGCCTAGGTTGTTGGGGTTGACCCATGTATGCTATGTTATTGTTCTTGCCATGTATGTCTTCTATGCCATGTCTTCTTGATGTATGTATGCTTAGAATTTCATATAAGGCTCTGTAGTGAGTGCATTGAGCTTGTAAACATGCCTACTCGTTATCAGTTTTTGACATGCCATGTTGCTGAATCTGTTAACGAAACTTTCAATATTGACATAGGTGTTACTATATTCTCTAGTCCTTTTTGGCTTATGGTCAGTAAGGGACTTTTGTTCTATGCTTTGATTAGATTCATGCCATGCCATGTTTTGCTATTTTAAGTTCCTGTAGCATGTAGTTTTGTTGCTCTGAACATTGCAACCTGATGCTGTTTTTGCCATGTCCAGCCTGATATTTTGTGCACTTTTGCCATGCTTGTTTGAACCTGTTATGATGTGAACTAGCCGTAGCTCAGTGCTCATCTTTTGTCGAGCATCTTGTGTAGATCACTGCCATGTGTTTTGTTGATACGTTTGGGTGCAGTAGCTTAATTAATTGTTGCTTGCTAAGTGGCATCATGCTGTTAATGGCAGATTTGTGCCATTCTTGTTTTGCTTGTCATTTGCAAACCGTGCATCCGTTTCCGGTGATCTTTATATCGATTTCAACCGAAATCATCTCATCTTTCCAGTGGCATACTTGGTTTGCCAAGTTGATGCCTGGTTCATTATTTACCTTCCGGAGCGCACATACGCATTGCATATCACATCCCGCATATCATGTCATGTTTTGCATCATGTTGATTGTGCATTGCACCGTGATTTATTGTGGTTCCTTTGTTTGTGTTGTTGCTTTGGGTAGAGTCGGGAGACGAGTACGTGAACGAGGAACCTGTTGAGAACGCTTACGAGGATCAAGCTTTCGACAACTCTGAGAACATTGCAGGCAAGATGACCATACCCTCGAAATCATGTCTATCTTTGCTATGCTAGTTGCTCGCTCTTTTGCTATGACTATGCTGCGATGCCTACCACTTGCTATATCATGCCACCCATATTGCCATGTCAGCCCCTAACCATCCTTTCCTAGCAAACCGTTGATTGGCTATGTTACCGCTTTGCTCAGCCCTCTTATAGCGTTGCTAGTTGCAGGTGAAGCTGAAGTTTGTTCCTAGTTGGAACATGGAGATGTTGTTCCTTGTTGGAACATGTTTACTTGTTGGGGATATCACAATATATATCTACTATAATTAATACATCTATATACTTGCTAAAGGGTGGAAGGCTCGGCCTTATGCCTGGTGTTTTGTTCCACTCTTGCCAACCTAGTTTCCGTCATACCGGTGTTATGTTCCTTGATTTTGCGTTCCTTACACGGTTGGGTGATTTATGGGACCCCCTTGACAGTTCGCTTTGAATAAGACTCGTCCAACAAGGCCCAACTTTGGTTTTACCAGTTGCCACCTAAGCCTTTTCCCCCGGGTTTTCGCGAGCCCAAGGGTCATCTTTATTTTAACCCCGGACCAGTGCTCCTTCGAGTGCTGGCCCGAACCGAGCAGCCTGCGGGGCCACCACGGGGAAACTCGAGGCTTGGTTTTACTCGTAGCTTGACTTATCCGGATGTGCCCTGAGAACGAGATATGTGCAGCTCCTATCGGGATTTGTCGGCACAATCGGGCGGCTTTGCTGGTCTTGTTTTATTGCTGTTGAAATGTCTTGTAGTCCGGGATTCCGAGATTGATCGGGTCTTCCCGGTAGAAGGAATATCCTTCGTTGACCGTGAGAGCTTATAATGGGCTAAGTTGGGACACCCTGCAGGTAATATCTTTCAAAAGCCGTGCCCGGCGGTTATGAGGCAGATGGGATTTTGTTAATGTCCGGTTGTAGAAAACCCAAAGTTGACTCAATTAAAATACACATCAACGCGTGTGTAACCGTGATGGTCTCTTCTCGTCGGAGTCCGGGAAGTGAACACGGTGTTGGAGTTATGTCTGACGTAAGTAGTTCAGGATCACTTCTTGATCGCTACTAGCTTCACGTCCGTGCTTTGCTCCTCTTCTCGCTCTCTTTTGTGAAGTAGCCACCATATATGCTAGTCGCTTGCAGCAGCTCCACTTTACTACTCTGTCCTTCCTATAAGCTTAAATAGTCTTGATCTCGCGGGTGTGAGATTGCTGAGTCCCCGTGACTCACAGATACTTCCAAACAGTTGCAGGTGCCGATGATGCCAGTGCAGGTGATTCAGCCGAGCTCAAGTGGGAGTTCGACGAGGAACGTGGTCATTACTATGTGTCTTTTCCTGATGATCAGTAGTGGTGCCCAGTTGGGACGATTCGGGGATCTGTGTAGCATTTGGGGTATCTTCTTTTATTTTGGTTCCGTATTCGGACCTTGAGTGTACTCTGAATTATGGATGTTTATTTATGTCTTGTGTGAAGTGGCTAATTGTAAGCCAACTATGTATCTCTTTCCTTATTCATTACATGGGTTGTGTGAAGATTACCTCACTTGCGACATTGCTTTCAATGCGGTTATGCCTCTAAGTCGTGCCTCGACACGTGGGAGATATAGCCGCATCGGGGGCGTTACACAATGCATAGCCCCAGGGTGATGCCTCACATGCCATGTAGGATCGGATAACAGAAAAAGTAGGTTCGGATGGGGAAGCGGGATCCTCTCCAGAAGGCGGGTGCTTAGAGACAAAAAGTGTGGTCCAATGCATAAAGTTGAAAAAGTTGAAATGAAAAAGAGGGATGCATGTGTAGTGAGAGTCACTTTCCATTGTTTGATGAGATCCCCTAGTAGTAGCTTGCGTTGGGGAGAAAAAATCAATACATATGCTTCAAATTACTTTTTGTCATGAGGCATATGTATCCATATGCTACCATTGTACATGCCCTTAAGTGATTGTGTCATGGTTTTGGTTCTGTTTTAAAAAAGGAAAGCCAGTTGTTCAGCCTTCAAGAAGATAATTTCTCAGAATATTACTGCTAAGCCCAAGCTTGTTAATCGGCATGTACATTTCACCTGTCTTTTTTCTTCTACATGATATGAAACCTTACGATATTGCACCAATAGCCTTTGTGCATCCAAGTTATCAAACTATGTGAACTAGAAACAACAATAGAGAGAATTGATCATTACTTTTCTGAACGGTTGCAGAAGCCTCAATAGTAAATTTGCGATGGGAGGAGTGGGTGCATGGGAGGAGAAGGCGGCGGCAGCGGTTTCGGTCTGTGATCTGCTTCGACGCGGGAGGCGGCGGACCGATTCGGCGGAAGTGGCTGCCATGAGGATGGGAGGAAGAAGCCATCGTTGGGCGGCTGAGGGCCGGCAGGTCTGGATCCGTGCATCGTCTCCCGCATCAGGTCTTCAACATCGCCTCCTCCTTTTCCAACTCCTCCTCTTGATTCCCGAGTGTTATTTCGTCAAATCGGGTGATTTTAGCTTCCCTAAAGTAACGCTCGTCAAATTCCTATTTCACTAATTCTTATAGTCTACAGTCCAGTTTATTTCTCTGATTTGATGTAGGAAATGGATTGGAAGTTTTAGTCTTTCAGTGCTGATTTTCTTTCGTCGCTTCATTTACCTGGATTTTTGGTTAGGGAAGGAAGGATAAAATATTGTCTAGAACAATCCAAGTGAGTTTACTGAATGCTAACCACATTCTTAAAATTCATAACTATATGAAGAAGTGTTTCACATTTTCACTTTGATCCCTTTTTGGGTTACAAGCATGCTTACCCAATGTTCATGAAAATGTTAAAGCCTAAAGCACTATCACTCTGCTATCTTTGGGTAATAATTTCATTATTATTTTGATCATATATCACTGCAGGTTGTTGTTGGAAAGTCAAAAACCTACATGGGAAGACCTCGGAAAATATTTTCAGCCCCAAAGTAACAAAGGTGACGACGCGTTATCACGACAAGCAAGTCGGCATTCAGTTCAGCTTCTTGATGTAGTTCGGCATGATGGCGGCGCAGATGAAAGCCTTCTTTGACTCCACCGGCGCCTCTGGCAGGAGCAAAGCATCTCCGGGAATCTCGCAGGCGTCTTCTTTGCCACGGGCACCCAGGGCTGGCATGCCATGATTGAGACTATCGCCACCCGTTGTCTAGATCGATGCCGATGAGGAAAAAATACACGGAGCTACACAACCAAATTCGATTCCCATCAACATCAGGTACAACCCTGGACTAGGGGATCCCATGAAGAAATCTTAGTCAAATAATTTATGAGTGACTGCTACTTTTTACTTGATATTTAGTTCAGTAAAATAGGAGCTAGCTTTAGTTAAGTTAACCATCGATTTGCTTCAGGGTTAATCCGTATTCTTAGCAGATTCCCATGTTAGAGAAAATACTTGCTATAATTAAGTGGTGATACCCTTAGTTTGAACCACTTCTCGTGTCCCCGTGATCAGTCTTCTACCTGTAAAACTATTGCTTATCTGTTTATGCAACCTATTAGTATCTATGAAACCCATACACTTGCTCTGGTTTTGAATGTGCACTTGATTGTCGTGTCTTATATTTTTAACGAGCAACATGGACCTCTCACTCGTCTGCATTGCTTGTCTTGTTGCTAAAATAAGTTCAAGAACACTGCTATGCACATGCTATACCAACATCGCCAAAAAGAAATAACAAGTACAATAGCCTAATTAGTAGAGTACCTTTCCCACACCAAGTGTTTATATAGATCCAAATATTCCAACACACGCAATCATCCGTGTGAGTTTGTATGGGTCATAGATCAGTTTGTTGAGAACAAACTCCGGACGTATTATCTTGAGACAAGTAAACCTTTTCCGTTTTGCCTTTGAGATTACATTGTGGAATTTCGGGTTCTAAATGGTGTTTACTCTTCTAAAAATGCGATAACATGGTATGGATAGGCTCGTTAGGATTTGCAATTGGAGTGGAGGTTCTCTTTTGCACTATATAAATGCATGAATATGTTCTTTCCGGAACACAAAGTTCCTTTGTAGCTCGTCCTACATGGAACCTCTTATCTTCAGCCCTTCAACACTGCTTTGAGATCCGTACTCTCCAACTAACTTGCAACAAGCAGATTTCTCTTTTTTGTTTCTCTCAAATTAAAGAACATATGGACTTCAAACTTTGCAGTTTGCAGATCAAACACACTTTACAACTTCAATGTGTGAAAAAACTTTCAGATTTTTTGGACCAACATAAAAATACAAAATGAGGATTTTTTGATTAAAAAAATAAATTTTAGCATTTTAAATGCATGAAAAAAGCTGAAACTTTTTCCCCACGTAGTGATTAGAATGTTTTGTTGTCCTGCAAAGTATAAAGTTTATACGTTGTTCCGTTTGAGAGAAACAAAAATGACAAATGTGCCTGCACGGATCTTGATGCCAAAATGGATGGCTAAGATAAGGGGTATCGTGTAGCTCAAGCTACACAAAACCACACTCGGAACTGTTCACTTTCTGGAAATCCAACACATCTTTTCTTGATTCTTTGTCCGAGTTAACAAAACACTATTCACTTAGGATGAAAGCTCACTCGGTCATGAACCTTTACAAATGCATGAATATTTTCTTTACGGAAGTTCAGCACATCTTTTCTTGAATTATTGTTGTTTGTTAAAACATAAAAGTCACACAATATAGTTTACTTATTGTTTTCTTGTTCGCTTCTCTCACAGAATAGGGGTTGCAAGTTTTCTTAAAGTATGCTACTGAATCTTTCTATGGTAAGTCTGCATCCTAGAACTAACATCTTGCTCCTGCCTACTACATGTACAATGGTTCCATCAGGAATAATTATGCCCTACGTGGGAGAATGGCCTTACACTTAGATTTGGAAATAGTTAGAGAAATATAAATATCAGGTACCTGGACTACTTTGACACATAGGTGAGATAAAAAATCCAACTCTGAAACTCTTTACATGCTATACGAGGTATCCAGTTCCTTTGGATTATATGGTAAAAACATCTCTTGTTTTGGAATATTTTGAACATTCTTTATGAAGTGCTCCCTAGGGCTAATCTACAGTTAGAAATAGAGGGAGAGTAACTGGCTCCGCTCTCCCATGCAGCCACACCAACGTCATCGCCTCGAGGAAGGAGTGGGTGGGAGGATTAGGCGGCGACGACGGTTTCGATCTGTGATTTTTGCCTCGACGCAAGAGGTGGTGGATCGATCCCATCGAAATGGCAAGGTCACACCAATTCATCTACATGTGACATACTCTTTCTTGTGTACATGCATGAGCAAGAATATTGAAATTTCCTCGTGTAGCTTTCCTAACAAATATAAGTCTGGTGAACATCGGCTCGTATAACTTGATTGTTTGTAGAGACTTATCCATGTGACTTATGATGCACATGAATAGCATTTATCTGCTATGCTTATTAGAAGTGCTCATGTATGAATAGCATCTATCTGCTAAGCTTTCTAGAAATACTCATGCACACAACAAGGACCAAATAAGCCAGCTGAATGGGCGTCAGCATACCAGGCATCGCACAAGCACGTCTCAAGCGGCGCCACCGGGTGGCGCCCCAACCACTAGTAAGTATATAACACTGGGCAAAGGAAAAGGAAAACCCAGGTTTTTCAGATTTTACTCGATCAATGATAGGCATAAGCAAATAACTGATTTTAAATGTAAATTGTGACCAAAACAATTCACCTATTTTTAGCAAATATACAATAGTACATCAAGCAAATACACCTAGGGGACAATTATTCAGCCCAGGCTAGAAAGCCAAGAACTTGAACCCTTTGCCACTACAGATCGAAAAAGCGGATGTCATGGGCCATCTCACACATGAGGGAGCAGGAGTATGACAATAAAAATAACTCCTAGTGCGGTCAGTATCCATGCGCAACAACTGTTGACCCCCATCTATTCTTGCCCATGGACACACCTAGGGTTCTTGCTGTGTAATCTCACAATGAAGGGTTCATGCCAGAATTTGAAATGTAAAAACGAAAGGCATTTACATGTGGTCGTCCCTAAATCCATCGAGGATGATCCTGGTAATTCCTATGATGGGTCACACATAAGAAAAATCATCAGTAACCAACTCAGGGGCCTACAAAGAAGAAGACGACATTAAATTTCTGCAAGTTATATATACCGAACATGCTCGAGTCGATTCTTCTCCCTTTTATGACGAGTTATAAATTAGTACACAGTTGAGTTTCAATCAACCATCAATAAAAAAACAAAGAACCTTTACCCAATGTATATAGATCAACAAAGCACAGATGGGGGCAAAGAACCACATGGAGTATCCTCCTTCCAACAGTAAAAGCCTAGGCATCACAAAACTATAGATTTGTTTTGATAACCTGTAGGAAGCTGCCCTAAAGGATAATAGTTTTTGTGTTGATACCCAACAAAATGTGTGACAAATTCTGCCTATGTCTTTTGATTTTCTGATTTCTAATTACTGCAGAGAGGCAGTAGGTTAGATACATCGGCACAGTTCATACATTATCAAGCACCGATATGACCTATCTGAATAGAAATATAACTTCCACAATGAAAAGAACCATCGGTTATATTATCGTGAGCCAAATATACAAATGTAGGAATTCATAGTTAGTACGAAAAGCAAGCTAAACATTCAAACAAAGGATGGCCGACGTCATGGATCAATGAAATGATTACATAAAAAAGAATGTTAGTGGACAGGAAAATCTTCACCCGAGATTGAAGTAAGAAAATGGGATGAGTTCACCTTTGATCTGCAATAGCACATTTCGGAATACCCAATTTCATCCTTAATCATGCAAGTACCCAGGACAAAAACACTTCCGGCTCATTGGTGAGCAACCTTACTGAAGCTCCTACAAATAGGAAAACGATACTTTTAGGAGGGAAATGACAACAATAACTATCAGGCATAGCTCATTGTATGAAGTTGGTACAATTTGCACATTTGGTACGGACAACAGTTCTAGCGATAAACAAAAGATGCAGTAGCACATGTAGTCAGGTAAGTGTACACTCAAATACATCGCTACATGAAAACAAAGGCCTGGAAAGCATGCATTTTAGTGAACATGTTTCAGTTTTCTTTTCCTATCCGCGTCCGAGAAGGATAAAACAGAACATAAGCAAACCTAAGAATAACCTCACGGTGAAGCAAAATATACACAATTTCATGTCTCCTACATGCTTATACATCAGGTTAGGAAATCAAGTTACCAAATGCAAATTTATTGGTAAAATCATCATGGAGAATTCTGAAGGGTCGACGACCTCACACATAGAAGCAAAGATCTAACTCATGGATTCTTGTCATGATTGACTGTAATTGATGTTTTGACCAGATTTTTTTTTGTTTCTTTATACTTTTATTCACCTCATGGATTCTCATCTCAAAATCATCTTGTTATGATTGACTGGAACTAATTTTTTGGAAAATGAACTCACGTGGCTTACATAGACCACTACTCCCCTACCAGCCTTATTGGATTTTCATCAAGCACCTTGCAAGCATACAGAAACAAAATATGTACAAGCAAAGATGAGAAGTTCTGGGAGCAAGGCATTGGAAGGAGGGAAAAATTAAGGAAAGGGCAAGAGTGTGTGCACTTACTTGAGGGACAAATACAGTGAGATTGGGCGGCCGTTTGCACCATCTGCTTGTGCTTCAATGGAGCAGCAGCGTGAGCTCGGTGAGAAAGGGACCCGGGAGGAGAAGAGCTGGGGCTAGTGGTGGCTCACCTCAGTTTGATGGTGTGCTTGATATATTGCCTCGGAGGGGGCGGGGATGTGCTGCCACGAAGGCTTGCTGGTGGATCTCATTGAGGAGCAGCTCCACGAGCACCCCTGAGGATGCAGACGCCCTCCTCCTTCTTCCCAGCATCTCCACTCCACCATGATGGCCCGCTGCTTCCCATCCTTGTTGCCTGCCTCCCCTGCTCCTTCACCCAACCACCAGCCTCACCTAACCCGCGCCCGATCTGGATCCAGGCGCCGCCGATGGCCACCAGACAAGGAAGAGAAGGAAGGCGAGGTGGAGGAGAGAAACAAAGAGAAAGTGGAGATGTGCGGGGCTCGAGGACGTGAGCGGATTGGTAGAGCGTTGCCGCCGTCGCCCTTTGCCTGCAAGTCGTCGCCGCTGCCGGGACGGACACGGAAGAGGAAGAGACGAGCGACGGCGACCTTGCGCAGGGGGCAGAGGAGGGGAGAAGTGGAGGGGAGGAGGAGGCGGCGTAGTTGTGGGTCACGCGAGCGATGGGAAGGCAAGGAGGAGGAAGAGGCAAGGCGGTGGAGGAGCAGCAGTCGGCGGCGGGGCTCCTAGGGCCGAGAAGGAGGAGGAGGAGGTGGGAGGGAGCGTGGCGGCGGACGAGGGAGGGAGGAGGGAGGAGGCAGGGGCTGTGGGGACTGTGGATTGGGGCTAGGGTTCGCGCGGTTAGCCAATCAGAAACAACCCACGTTCTGTCAACCTCTACCTCACTGTTTTTTTTCCTTCGTGTGGTGCGCTGCACCCCCACGCACGGGCACGGTGCGGTGGTCTTTTTTCCCTCGTGTGGTGCGCTGCACCCCCACGCACGGGCACGGTGCGGTGGTCTTTTTTCCCTCGCGTGGTACCGTGCGCTCGAGGCCTTCGTTGTGACTACCATTCTAGGAGGCTTTATATGTTAGATAGAAGAGTTGATTGAGAGGAAGCATCGCTCCTGCTGCACTGAGTGTAAGTTCCCATGCAGTATTCCCTGCCTGCACATCCGATCTGCCTTTACTCACTTTCTTCACTGCGTTGGGCTATTGGGAGGGACCGAGGGACGGGGCATGCCGCCACTTTTCGGGCTGTTTACCATGTGCACCTAGTAGTATTGTGGCTCCGTGTCTCTCTAAGATATTTTGGGCTGTTTTCCATGTGCACCTGGTGACGGAGGAGGATGTCAACGCTAGATATTTAAAAACCTATTAAAAATAAATAAGTATTTTAGAAAAAAAATCAGTGTGTTTTTCATAAATCAGTGTATATTAAAAAAAATCAATCTATATTTAAAAATGGCCATCATATTTATAAAAATCACTGTATATTAAAAATGTTTGGTGAATAATAAAAAAGTTTAGTATGTATTAAAAAATTCATCATATATTTTTCAACCATGCATTAAAAATTTGTTTACCAAGTATTGGAAAAATAAAAACCATAACAGGAAACTAGCAGAAAACTGCAACTAACAGGAAAACCACGAGAAAAGGCCCCAAACTGGGCTGGCCCAACTCAGGTTGCTGGTGGTCGTCACGGCGTCTATTTGCCTTGTTTGGTACAAGAGATTCGAGGAGGTGGGGATTATCCTGTGAGGGTCCGAAAAGCGGGGAAATCCTGGAATCATCATTTGGTAAAAAAATTTGCGAGGGCCAGCCCCCACGTTCATCTACCAAACATGTTTTCTATAGAGGATTGGGGATGTTAGGGGAATTGAGGGGATTGGGTGAAGATGAGGGGATCACCAAATCCCCTCCAACCCCCAACCCCTAGGGGCTTGAACCCCTCTTTCCAACAAGTCCTTCATAGGTTTTTATGGATGGAAAATTTCCTATGAAATGTAATGCAATGGATTCCTTAGTTGTCTCACAGATTTCACGACAATACCACATGATTTGGAAATTTAGGAAAAATGAACACGTGGATGGTCTAGGTCTGGAATTCACACGGTGAATTTAGCCAGGTTCAGACCCTCTTTATGAGATGTCCATTGATCTAGAATAATCTATATATGAAATAATCATATCATGCTAGCTCTATAATCATGCAGAGCAAAATGACAATAAGGAATAACATCTCTAGTCATCAAATGCGAAATGATGATGGAAAATATTGAAATAGCAAACTAATCCGTCCACATCAAAATATAGTCCACATTAGAATTTGTCCTAGGACGCACTTTGTGATGTTCGATCAAGGTTTTAGAATGGGCAATTACAATACTAAATATATATTATATGAATTATATTTTGTTGACACACGAACACGTGGCCTGTACCCTCGACGCGGGGGGTGATGCACCACAGCTCGCGTCGAAGGAGACCCGACCGACAGCGCGATAAGCAGGACAGTCGGCGGGTGCTTTTTAGATGCGAAACCCCACACACCCAGGAGGGACCCCGTCAGGGAGTGCGGCGGCTATGGGCTACCCTAGGTCGATTCGCTCGCCCCTAGAGCCTCGAGATTCACAGCTCTCAAACTCGAGGAACAGCGAAGAACGAGAGAGGAAAACGGTGGAGAGATAAAACATAGATGAAAAGTAGTATATTGATTAGTTTGATTGTGTGTTGTTCAATCGGCCGTCACCTCCAACATATATAAGAGGCAGTTGGACTTCCCGTACAAGTAAAGGATTCATCTAGGCTTTCCTTACATGAAAAATTACATCAATTTACGTCATACAGTCCTAATTCTATTCCAACTCGGATTCAGTCTGAATCTAGCCCAAACTCTGTCTTCCTTCTTGCGCGGGCCGTCGAATTTGCATATGAACTCCGATCAATACGGCCCAAATATCAAATTTTTGCGCCTCAACGATACGAACAACTTTTGTGTTGATCACTTCTCCAAACAAGGCCATCTTAAAAACTTTACGAGGTCATCTTTAACCCCCAGTCGGACTTGGTCATGTAGCTGACTAGACTGTCCGAGTCTTGTAGCGATGTTGCAGGCCACATACTATCTCAGATGATGATGACACCAAAACCAAAGTTGACCATTTCGATGATACACACAACTTCTGTGTCGAACACTTTTTCATCCGAGCCAATATAGATAACCTTTCGGGCACATCTTCAGTTTTTGGTCAGAGCACTCGGATCGGAATCTCTCCACTCGGAGATTAAAGTATTTCACTCGGATCGCCCGACTAGACTTCTTCACTCGGATGACAACTTTCACTCAAATGGCAATATTTTCACTTGAAAGACAAATTTTCACTTGGATGGCCACATTTTCACTCGGATGACCATATTTTCACTTGGAAGACAATCTTTTCACTTGGATGGCCACATTTTCACTCAGATGGCCATATTTTCACTTGGAAGACAATATTTTCACTTGGAAGACAATATTTTCACCTGGAGGACAATCTTTCGTTCAGATGACTATATTTTCACTCGGACGACAATCTCTTACTCGATCGGGAAGCTTTCATTCCGATGGTAAGCTTTTCACTCGGATAACTATATTTTCACTCAGACGGCAATCTTTTACTCGATGGGTAAGTTCCCAAAACACAACCTGATCTTGCTTTGCCTCTCCAGGTCGCATACGACCTCGGATTGATATGGATTCTATATGAAAATCGATCGACTCGACGAGATGAAACTTTCCCGTGTTGAAGGTTTTTCGATTCAAGGCCTTCTTGAGGGCCTAATTTCTCGCGCGACCTACCAGACAAGGTGTCTGGTACCTCGCGCCATATTTCCGTTTAGATTCGGTCTGAAGTGTATTGTCTCTAACTTTGGCATATGAACTCGGATTGAGATGATTTATGTATGAAAATCGATCACTTCGACGAGACAAAGACAATCCATGTAGAGTGTTCCTTCATCCGAGGTCGTCTTGAAGGCGTCACCGGCCGAAAAGCACTCATAACACTAAATTCTGCCACTCGGAGTACAGTTTCGGTCCCTAAGATAAGGTCGGATGACGATTACTGAAACATCAAAGTTGTTCCACTCGTCAATGTGAAACTTTTCATCCTGAAAACCCTTTCACTCGAGGCCATCTTATTTATCTTTTATGTCGTGCCAAAATCTAATGTCAACACATGCCTCCCTGATTTTCGGCAAAGCTTGCATGCTGAAAAATAATATGCATGGTTTTTGTTCTAAGGACGATGGCAACACTCCACCGGCTATTTATATTTCTTAGGGCGATAATCATGTATCGGCCATGTTTGTGCTAAGGGTGATAATCGTATATCGGCCATTGCCTACTTAGGCTTCTTGCCACACACTCGGGTGATACTTCTTCAAGTACTTGCCATTGAGAGCTCGAGGTAACAATGTCCCTTCTACAGATTCCACCAAATACGAGTTTCCGGGAACTACTCTTATAATCCTAAAAGGACCTTCCCAACTCGGAGACCACTTCCTGAATTTTCTATCTCTTGAACCAATCGGTAGAATCACTTTCTAGACGAGATCGCTAACTTGAAAATTCTTCAACTTGACTTTCTTATTGTAAGCTCTTGCCACCCTCAACTTGTGTAACGCCCCGGATTCGATGCGCCAGGTGTCTGCCAGTTATTCGCTGTCGTTGCCATGTCATGTTCTTGCGTGTTGCACTTTGCCATGTCATCATTTGCATTTCATATCATGTCATCATGTGCATCTCATTTTGCATACGTGTTCGTCTCATGAATCCGAGCATTTTCCCCGTTGTCCGTTTTGCAATCCGGCACTCCTATGTCTCCCGGCGCCCCCTTTTACCTCTTTTCATGTGCGGGTGTTAAACGGTCTCGGAATGGACCGAGGTTTGTCAAGCGGCCTTGGTATAGCACCGGTAGACCGCCTGTCAAGTTTCGTGTCATTTGGAGGTCGTTTGGTACTCCAACGGTTAACCGGGTAACCGCAAAAGTCTCTTTTGTTTGCAGCCCAACTCCCCTTTCTAAGGTGCCCAAAACCCACCTAACTCCCCTCCATGTTCTCGGTCGTTCGATCACGATCGCGTGGCCGAAAACCGCACCTCATTTGGACTCTCCTAGCTCCCTCCACCTATAAATATGTGCCTCTCCCGAAATTCGCGGATCAAAACGCCCCTAACCCTAGCTTCGTCCTCCTCCCGCGGCGGACACGTCCGAACCCGCGGACATGTCCATTCCGCCACCCGCCGCCGCCCGCGCCCGATGGCGCGCCGCCATGTGGCGCCCGCGTCCGCCGCCGCCGCGCGCCGCTTTCGGCAGGCGGCCCGCCGAGCCCATCCGGCACCGCCCGTCGCAGCCGCGCGCCCGCGCCGCCGTCTCGGTCGCGGACCTCGCCGCGGCGCCGGCCGCCGCCGCCGCCGCAGCAACTATCCCGCCCGCCGCCGCCTCCTCGCGGGCCAGCGCGCCGAGCGGCGCCGCGGCTCCCGCGCCCGCGCGCCTCGCTTCGCCCGCCTCGCCGCCATCTCGCCGCTTCGGCCCGGCCGCCCGCCAGCGCCGCCCGCTCCCTGATGCGCCGCCCTCGGCCTCCGCCGCGCCGCCTCGGCTTCCCTCCGGCGGCCCGAGCCTAGCACGCCGGCGCCTCGCCTCAAGGCTTCGGGCGCCTCGGCCCTCGCCTCCTCTCGCCGGAGGAGCTCGCGGAGTTCCTCTCCGGCGGATCCGCGAAGGTGGATCAGATCCACCACCTCGCCCATCCAAACGCCTGCCTCCGTCCCGGATCTCGCCATCCGCACATTCCCGTCCGTTGACTTTTCGGAGGGTAAAATCCACTAAGTCCCGAAATCTGCAGTAATTTTGTGCCATTTTTATCGCATCGTAGCTCTGTGCATGTAGCTCCGTTTTGGGCGTGTAATATGTCAAAATGTTCGCCTCGAAGAGTAGATCATTTCATCTCATTGCATCATTTTCATTTGAGCTCATCTTGATGCCCGAAATGCTGTTGCAAGAGTGCTATGTGATGTTAGTTTCTGATTTTTATCAGAACTTGCACTTTTGTCATTTTTGCCATGATTGATGTGTGCATCCTATGAACTTGAGTCCTACATGAGTCTTGTTATATGCCATGTCTTCTTTACAGCGGTGCTTGCTATGTATTTTTGTGATCTATGTGGTGACTAGCACAAGCATGCAAACTAGGTGTCTTGATGTTGCTGATTTCAGCCCTGTTTTGCTGTTATTTTGATGCCATGTTAACTTGATGCTACCAAGAGATCTATGCATATTTTGAGTTACTTAAGTAAGGATGTTTTGTTAAAAATGTCTTTCTCTATCCATCCATGCCCTTGTTTGCAATTATGGAGTGCCATAGCTTGAGTCAATCGAGCTCTACTTTTGCTATCAAATGTTTCCTGGCAGATTGTATACATGTTATTCAATTTTGCCAAGGTTGTTGTGGTTGATCCATGTATGCTATGTTATTGTTCTTGCCATGTATGTCTTCTATGCCATGTCTTCTTGATGTATGTATGCTTAGTTTATCATTTAAGGCTTTGTAGTGAGTGCATTGAGCTTGTAAACATGCCTACTTGTTATCAGTTTTTGACATGCCATGTTGCTGAATCTGTTAACGAAACTTTCAATATTCACATGGGTGTTACTATATTTTCTGATCCTTTTTGGCTTATGGTCACTAAAGGACATTTGTTCTATGCAATTAGTAGATTCATGACGTGCCTTTGTTTTCCATGATAAGTTCCTGTAACATGTTGTTTCATAGCTCTAAACATTGCAACCTGATGTTATTTCTGCCAATGCCTGAAACTGTTATTACTTGCAATCTTGCCATGTCATTTTGAGCATGTTCTAGTCATTTCTGGAGGTAGCTCAGTTCTCATGTTTTGTAATGCTTTACCTGTACATCATGCCCATGCCTTTTGTTATTGTGTTGAGGCCCTGTAGCATGTTTTTTTGATGCTTGCAATATGCCTAGTTGCTGTTTTGGACAGATTGTTGTCATATCTTGTATAGGGTGTATGTGTTGATCCGTTGCTCCGTTTTGAGTGTGCTCTATATGAAACTTGCTTGATTTTGCATGTAGTTTCATATTATCATGTTGCATCCTTGTTTTGAGGTGTTTGCTTGATGTTTATATGCATTTTGCATCAATGCCATGTTTATCTTGTTTTGCTCATATCTTCTAGGCCGTAGCTCCGAATCTAATGAACTTTATATGTAACTTGACTAGAATTTCGTGTAGATCATCGTGATGCATATTAAATTGCTGTTTAACAACTTGAACATAAAGTTATTCAGATCTGGACCAATTTCGAAATTTGCATATGAGGACTTACCGGAATTGTTATATGTTGTTTCCGGCCTCATTTAAACTTGCTTTGATGTGTTGCTCTTGTTTGCATCAGCTCTTGCCATGTGTAGCTTTGTCATGCATCATGCTTGGTTGTGCATCATGTCTTGTTCATGTGTGGTGTGTTTACTATGTTGTGTGCTTCTTCTTGTTAGTTCCCGTTTCGTTGCGATCGTGAGGATTCGTTCGTCTACGATTGGTTCGGCTTCATCCGTTCATCTTCTTCATGGACTCGTTCTTCTTCCTTGCGGGATTTCAGGCAAGATGACCGCTACCCTGGATCTCACTACTATCATTGCTATGCTAGTTGCTTCGTTCTTTCGCTATGCTGCGCTACCTATTACCTGTTTATCAAGCCATCCCAAATTGCCATGTCAGCCTCTAACCTTTTGCACCCTTCCTAGCAAACCGTTGTTTGGCTATGTTACCGCTTTGCTCAGCCCTCTTATAGCGTTGTTAGTTGCAGGTGAAGATGAAGTTTGTTCCTTGTTGGAACATGGAGATGTTGTTCCTTCTGGAACATGTTTACTTGTTGGGATATCACAATATATCTTATTTAATTAATGCATCTATATACTTGGTAAAGGGTGGAAGGCTCGGCCTTATGCCTGGTGTTTTGTTCCACTCTTGCCGCCCTAGTTTCCGTCATATCGGTATTATGTTCCCGGATTTTGCGTCCCTAACGCGGTCGGGTGATTTATGGGACCCCTTGACAGTTCGCTTTGAATAAGACTTTTCCAAGCAAGGCCCAACATTGGTTTTACATTTGCCTCACCTAGCCTTTTTCCCTTGGGAGTCGCGCATCCCGAGGGTCATCTTTATTACCCCGGGCCAATGCTTGTCTAAGTGTTGGTCCAAACTAGAGCCACTTGCGGTGCCGCCCGAGGCAACTTGGGGTATCGTCGGTTGCCGTCGTAGTGTTCATCCGGTCGTGGCTTGAGGCGAGATCTGTGCGGCTACTATCGAGGTGTGTCGCACGCGGGAGGTCTTGCTGGACTTGTTTTATTGCTGTCGAAATGTCTTGTAGCCGGATTCCGAGACTGATCGGGCTTCCGGGAGAAGGTCTATTCTTCGTTGATCGCGAGAACTTATCATGGGCTAAGTTGGGACACCCCGCAGGTATAAACTTTCGAGAGCCGTGCCATGTTATGTGGCAGATGGGAATTTGTTAATATCCGGTTGTAGTAAACTTGAAGCAAACTCCTCTAAAATACACCAACCGTGTGTAACCGTGAGTGTCTCTTTTGGGGTTGATCGAGAGGAGAACTTCGGTTTCGGGTTATGTTTGGCGTAAGTAGGAGTTCAGGATCACTTCTTGATCATTACTAGTTGACGACCGTTCCTTTGTTTCTCTCCTCGCTCATTTGCGTATGTTAGCCACCATATATGCTTAGTCGCTGCTGCAGTCTCACCACTTTACCCCTTCCTTTCCCTTTAAGCTTTGCTAGTCTTGATACCCATGGTAATGGGATTCTTTGAGTCCTCGTGGCTCACAGATTACTACACCACCAGATTGCGGTACAGGTTTGCGATGATCATGGCGTGAGAGCGATGTTTGCTTGTGTTGGAGTTCTTCTTCGCTTCTTCTTCGATCGGGGATAGGTTCGGTCGGCAGCTTTGGGCTAGCAGGGTGGATGTTGTTTGAGTTTCTGTTTATGTTTCATCCGTAGTCGGATGTTGATCTTGTGTATGATGTTGATGTATTCTTGTGGCATTTGTGCCTTATGTATGTATCCCCATCTATTATGTTATGTTGATGTAATGATATCCACCTTGCAAAAGCGTTTCAATATGCGGGTCTATCCTTGGTGGGACCGTCGAGTTCCTTTTGGATAGGGTCGCATATTGGGCGTGACAACTTGTCTCTCTCTATGGCCTTTAAAGCAACCAAACGTTTATCGGCAACCTCATCAATATTGTCCATCATCAAGTTATAAAAGTCTATTGGCGATAAATCATTTTGTTTGGCTCTTCTCAAAGCATTCAAATTTACTTCCACTGGTAGAATAACCTCTTGACCATATACTAGCTCATATGGAGTCAGGTTCGTAGCACCATGCCTTGAGATTCTATGTGCCCACAAAGCTTCAAACAACAACTCATGCCATCTCCTTGGATTATCCTCAATCTTCTTCTTGATGAGCTTGATTAAAATTTTATTGCTAGACTCAACTTGTCCATTAGCTTGGGCATAATATGGGGATGAATTGAGAATCTTTATGTTGTAAGATTCGTCAAATTCTCTAACTTGATGCGACATGAAGGATGAACCTTGATCTGTAGTTAATGTTTGAGGAATGCTGAATCTATGAATGATGTGCTCGGTTATCCATATGTGTCATGTTTTTGAGAGGTACTGCCTCATACCATTTAGTGAAATAATTGGTTGCCACCAACACGAACCGATGCCCCTTTGAGGAAGACGGATGAATTTCTCCAATAAAGTCTAAATCCCATCCTCTGAAAGGCCACGACTTGACAATTGGATGTAACATAGCAGCAGGAGCCAATTGAATATCACCAAATTTCTGACAAGCTTCACACCCTTTATAATATTTGAAGCAATCACCTCCGCAATGGCCCGTTCATCTCCTTGAGTCCACACAACTAGGGTTCCTCAATCTCCCGTCGACGCGATGGACCTCGATCCTTGCCGGCTGGAGGGTTCCTGCTTCATTTTAGTTGTTCTTTAGGTTGCTTAGGGTTTATGTCCTGATGAGGATGACTGTGACGGCGGCTCCCTGAATATGAAATATAGTCCTCCCTGCCTTGCTTCCGTCTCGACGGTACGTCTAGTGTCATCAGAGGGCGTGTGAAAATGTATCTCCGGCGGATCTCATGAGATTCGGGCAGAATTGATCTTCGATGGATCTCCATGGATCCAACGTTCCTGATCGTTTGTGTGCCTACAAGTTAGATCCTTCTGATCTACCCTTCTCATCATCGGAGGTGGTTGTTGTTCTGATACACTGGTCTGTATGGCGACGGCGGCACTTTCAACTCGCTCCAAAGCTTGTCGTAGTCGCTAGATGGTCTATGAATTTAGATGCTATTTTTTATTTCTAGTGTTACTTATACTGCCATGACACATTATAAATAGATCAAAAGTTTTTCTAAAAAAACGTACACATATGATTTTTTTACGGGTACATAAACATACCGACTATGCAGTTGCTATTCGCGAACTTTATCTTTGTTTGCAATACTTTTTTCTTAGATTACACGACTAAGATTACTCAGAGGCCCAATTACAGTCAAAAATCAGAATATCACGAAGGCCTTAAGGAACATTCGGTGTGGTTAGTGTCATAACATACACTCTCTCCGTCTTAAAATAAGTGTCTCAACTTTGTACTAACTAAGTTAAGACACTTATTTTGGGATGGAGGGAGTAGAAAAGAAGAAGAAAATTTTAAAACACTTTTTTACATGAATCTTCATGCAAAATCTCACGAATATAGCATCCAGTAAGACATAGCTAAGTCTTAGTCAAGTGCGATTTAGCAAGCTCGATTGATTAATCGCCATGGAATCTGGCATGATCGAGCCGCCCACGAGCAAGCATGTTCCAATCTCGCTCGACAAATTGAATCTGATATGAAGAGAAGACATTCATAATTCTTTAACCAGGCAGGCCTGGACAGTGCGTCAGGAACCAGATCCTTTGCCAGTACTGAACAATCAATCTACAGGATTATGGGGCCCCTGTACATAGTCGACAACGTATTTGTTGGATAATGAGTAACTGGTATTCACTGAGGGCCAAAGGCTAATACATATACATGTGTGTCAAAGTGTAAGAAACCCCTTATACAATAGGGATATACAAAAAGTAGACTATACACATTTAACACCCCCCTCAAACTCATGGTGTATCAACAACACTGAGTTTGAAGAGAAAAAAGCCATGATGCGCTCGAGTTTGTGCCTTCGTGAAGAAATCTGCCGACTGTAACTCAGAAGGCACATAGTGAAGAGCGAGAGTCTGATTCTGCACAGCAGCACACACAAAGTGGGCATCCACACCGATGTGCTTGGTGAGCTCATGCTTCACCGGGTCACGCGCAATACTGATAGCACCGGTGTTGTCTGACAGTAAGGGAGTCGAGGTAGTAGCAGACACACCAAAATCCTCTAATAACCAGCGTAATCAGATCACCTCAGTCGTCAACATAGCCATTGCTCGCAAGCCATCCTCTGTACTCAAGCAAGAAACTACAGTCTATTTCTTTGTCTTCCAGGCAATAAGAGAGCCACCAAGAAAGACACAGTAAGCGACAGCGAGCGTCGATCAGAGAGATCACTATCCCAGGTAGCATCAGAGTAGGCCTGGAACTCGAGAGAGCTGGAGTGGGGAAAGAAAAGACGATGAGAGAGTGTGCCATGAAGATATCGTAGAACACGGAGGAGATGACTATAGTGGACAGAGGTGGGGGCGGAAACAAACTGACTCAGGATGTAAACAGGATAGGAGATGTCAGGACGCGTAACAGTAAGATAGACAAGACTGCCAACGAGGTCACGATAACGAGTGGGGTTAGGAAGAGGGTCACAGTCAGAGGCACGAAGCTGAATGTTGAGCTCCATAGGAGTCACAACAGTTCGCTCATCGCCGAGAGAGGCACGAGCAAGAAGATCCTGAATGTATTTTTCCTGGGAGATGTAGAAGCCATCAGAGGTCGAGGAGTCTCAATCCCAAGAAAGTAGCAAAGTGGACCAGGATCAGACATGAGGAACTGGTCGCGAAGGCGAGCCTTAACAAAGGTAATGTAGTCAGAATTATCACCAGTGACGATCATGTCATCAACATAGAGAAGGAGAAGAGTCCGACCACAAGGAGGCATGTGAACAAACAACGCAGGATCATGATCACTAGGCAAGAAGCCAGTGGCAGTCACCATAGAGGCGAAACGCTCGAACCAGGCATGAGGGGTCTGTTTAAGACCATAGAGGGAGGGGCGAAGTCTACAGACCATACCATCAGGAACATAGTACCCCAATGGTGGCTGCGTATAAACCTCCTCACGCAATTCGCCATTGAGAAACACGTTCTGGACATCAAGTTGAGAGATAGACCAATGACGAACAGAAGCCACAACAAGGAGAGTGCAAACAGTTGTCATATGGGCCACATGAGCGAATGTGTCATCTTAATCGCGTCCCTGCTCCTGCTGAAAACCACAGGCCACAAGTCAAGCTTTGTTGCGCCCAAGAGAACCATCGGAGCGAGTCTTAATCTTGTAGACCCACTTGTAGGTGATGGGACGAACACCGGAAGGAAGGGAAACCAGATCCCATGTGCCAGAGCACTTAAGGGCAGCAAGCTCTTCGGCCATCGCAAGCCACCATTAGGCCAAGTCATGGCAGTACGATAGGAAGTGGACTCAGCAATAACAGAGAGACTGTACCGATCAGGAGAATAGTGATCAGGAGGGAGGTGGGGGAGGCCGAGCATGGAGGTTATGAACCGGGATAGGCGGGAAGGGAGGCGCACCGGAGGTGGAAGGCGTGTCAGGGGAATCATCCTCAGTACGAGGACGACGAGTATAGTGGACAGGAAACGGTGGGAGAGGGCGACGGACTGGAGATGATGGTGGAGAGGTGGAAGGGGAGGGTGGGGAAGATGGTGTTGGTGGTGAATGAGAATGAATGAGAGGTGCCGGAGGAGGAGGTGGAACATGAGGCACATAGCATGGTGTATCTGGAAGGAGAAGAAAAGAAATATCGTCCATAGAGATGCTCGAGGAAGAAGGACATGGGTAGTAAGAACGAGACTCGTCAAAAGTCACATACGCGAAATGCGCAGGCGACAACCAACAGGATCCCAACAGCGATAGCCCTTGTTCTCATCACTATAGCCAAGGAAAACACACTCAACCAACTAAGCAGTCAGTTTGGTGCGTTCTCGCGGGGCAAGAAGGGCATAGCACACACATCCAAACTTACGAAGAGCTGAGTAGTCAGGAGAACGACCAGTGAGACACTCCATAGGAATACCACCCTGCAGGGAAGTCAATGACTGAATGTTGATGAGATAGGTGGATGCAGAAACAGCTTCAGCCCAAAAGTGGGGTGGAAGAGAAGCGGCAATCATTAGCGCACGAGCCGTCTCAAGCAGATGATGATGCTTATGTTTTGCAACACCATTCTGAGTATGGGCACCAAGACATGAGAACTGGGCAAGAGTACCCTATTCCGCAAGAAAACTACACAACATCTGGGAGATATACTCACTAGCGGAGTCAACACGAAAAGTACGAATAGGCGTGGAAAACTGGGTGTGAACCATGGCAGCAAATCGTTTGTATATAGAGAGAACCTCACTATGAGATTTCATGAAGTAGAGCCAAGTGTAGTGAGAGAAATTATCAATAAACAAAACATAGTAGCGATGACCACCTTTCGAATCAAAGGGAGCAGGACCCCAGACATCAGCATGAACTAAGTCAAAATGACTCCGAGAAACCGACTCACTGGTAGGATAAGGTAACTGGGGTTGTTTGCCGAGTCTACAACCATTACAATGTAAAGAAACATCTCGAGAGACATACCCTAAAAGGCCCTGGCGCACTAATGATGACAAGCAAGAGCCACAGATGTGACCAAGGCGATGATGCCACTGCTGGAAGGACGCATACGAGGAGGCAGCAAGAGCATGAGAGCTAGCAGAAGTGGTGTGGCAGCGGAAGCAACACAAAGCCTGTCAACCTCCCAAAGGCCCTTTGACTCACGGTGCCTGGGGCCAGCACCAACCAAAGCCTTGGTGCGACGATACTGAATGGAGCAAGAGTCGATATCAAGAATGACACGACAACCAGAATCAGTAAGTTGGGCAGTGGAAAAAAGATTCATTGTAAGACGGGAAACATGGGAAACACTAGGAACAGAAAAAGACGGAGTTGAAAGAATACCACGACTAGCAACAGGAAGAGATGTGCCATCAGCAGTAAGAACATTAATAGGAGAATCAAGAGGTCGAAGAGAAGACAATGCTGAAGAATCAGAAGACATATGAAAGGAAGCTCCAGAGTCCAGAACCCACGAAGATGTACCTGCCAGTGTAGATGCCGGCGGTGATGAAGAGGTGAAAGCAGTCATAGCAGCAGTAGAACCCGTCGATGAAGAATCGGAGGAATCCATAAGGCGCTTGAGCCGCATAATGTTCTGGCCAGTGAGTGACGGAGTCGATGACGACACAGGAGTCCCACTGGAAGAGGAGCGCCTCTGGTTTCGCTGCTTCTGGCGACAATCAGACTCTGGATGACCTGGCCTGGAGCAGTAGTCACAGAAGGTGTCACGGTGCGAATGTCCCTTCTCAGCATAAGGAGGGCAACCCACCCCCTAAAGGTGTTGGCAGGAGCGGTGGAGCAGTGAGACGGGCAGACGACACAGGAGCTTGGGCAGCCAACACTGAAGGAACCGCAAGCAACCCAGCAGAACGAAGGCGGGTCTCCTCAGCACGAAGCTCAGCAAGGACCTCCGAGATAGGAACATGGCCACGAGAAAGAAAGTGAGCATGTCAAGGCTCAAACTCAGAGCGAAGGCGAGATAATAACTCATGGACACGCCGAAACTCCAAGTCGGACCTCATAGTCTGGCAGCAGCGGCAAGACCCACAACTAACTGACCGAAGAGAGTCATGCTGGCGCCAGATGGCAGACGTCTGAGTGTAGAACTCGTCAACAGAAGAGTCACCCTGCTGAAGAGCATGCTCCAGATGCACCACAGATAAGTAGAGAGCATCACCAGAGGGCTGATAGCGCCGACAGAGATAAGACCACATTGCTGCAACGGTGCTGAGACGAACTCCGAAGAAAACTGAGGGAGGATAGTGGCAGTAAGAACAGCAGCAGCACGAGCATCATCATTGCACCACTGAGTGTAAGCAGACAGATCATCCCCGTAGGCCGAAAGAGCATCTGAATAAGCTGTATCTGCTGATCATAAGCATCAATTGCGACATCATTGAGAGCCTTGGTTGCATCTCAATCAGCCTGAGAAGCATCAGCAGCAAGAACCGGCAGTACTGGCAGGGTAGGAGCCACGGGAGCAACAGGGCATGGAGGACATGGGACCTTGCCAGAGAGAACACCCCACAGAAGAAGACCGCGCATATGGATACCCATAAAACCCGCAAACTCAGCATAGTTGGTGCCGTCGAACATCACCGAGCACCGAGGAACAACTACATAGCCTGAAGAAGACCTGAGGAGCTCTTTGTTTTTTTTGAAGTTAACTGCTACTGTAGGCCCAATCTGGATCGGGCAGACCCGCTCACGAGGGGATCGAGCGGGGGACTGAGCGAGCAAAGGGGATCGAGCGGTAGTCGGGAGGAACGAGCGGACGTGGTGCTATGCTCGGCCAGCGACAGCGGCCGGAGGAGGCAGTAGGAGCAACCGGCGCATGGCATAGCAATAGTAACAATAGCAAAAACAGTAGCAATTTTATAATGATTGTAACATCATCAACGGTGAAAGCAACTTAGTAAAGATCAATTTATGAAAAGCTTAGGCATTGGATGAGTGATGGATAATTACGTTGGATGGCATTTATCATATAACCGTTATAACCTAGAGCGACACAAAACTAGGTCCAATTCATCAATATAATGTAGGCATGTATTTCTTATATAGTCATACATGCTTATGGAAAAGAATTTGCATTACATCTTTTGTCCTACCCTCTCGTGGCAGCGGGGTCCATAAGGAAACTTAGGGATATTAAGGCCTCCTTTTAATGTTGAAGGTCCAGGGGGGGCACAAGCTCGTAGGGCGCGCCGTGGGGGGTAGGCGCGCCCTAGGGGTAGGCGCGCCCCTTGAGCTTGTGGTTCCTGGGTGGCCCCCCTCTGGTATATCTTTCCGCCAATATATTTTATATATTTCATAAAAATTTCCGTAAATTTTCAGGTCAATCCGAGAACTTTGATTTCCGAACAAAAAACAACACCATATGACAATTCTGCTGAAAACAACGTTTGTCCAGGTTAGTTTCATTCAAATTATGCAAATTAGAGTCCAAAACAAAAGCAAAAATGTTTGGAAAAGTAGATACGACGGAAACGTATCAACCCCATTTAAAACTTACAGTTGTAACCCCTCTTGAAAAACATGCAGTTGCGACCCCTCTTGGAAGACATGCAGTTGCAACCTCCCCTTAAAAAGATGCAATTGTGCACCATCTTGAAAACTTGTAGTTGTGACCCATCTTGAAAACTTGTAGTTTTGACCCATCATGAAAACATGCAGTTAGTTGCGACCCTCTTGAAAACATGCAGTTGCGACCCCTCTTAAAAACATGAAGTTGCCACACCTATTGAAAACATAAAGTTGCCGCACCTACACAATAGATGTAGTCTTCCATAGGATAAGCTTCTCCCCCTTATTCTGGCATTTCTGCAGTATAGTCCACGTACACTACCCTTTACTTTGATACCGATGCATATCTATTGTGTAGATCTGATGTAAGTCTTGTGAGTATTTTGGATGAGTACCCATGGTTGCTTTGTTCCCCTTTTCATTCGACCCGGTTGCCGTAACAACTGGTAGCAACGCAGATGCAGGTTTCCCTGATGGTGCCTACTATGTGGAGACCGATGACCAGAGTAGTCCGGAGGTCCCAGGCAGGAGGCCTTGCCTTTCGATCTAGTGTCATTGTTTTGCTCAGACTTCTTCAGGCAAAACTTGTCTAACTATGTCTGTACTCAGATAATATTTGCTTTGATGACTTATGTATTTGAGCCCTCATGACCCTAACTTGTAATATAAAGATTTATATTTAATTTTTTGTCGTAGAGTTGTGTTATGATATTGACGTGAGTCATTGTTTCTGATCGTCATGATACATGTATAGTTAGTGCACGATTATAAACGGAGGCATCACAACTTACGATCCACCTTAAAAACATAAAGTTGCTCACCTCTTGAAAACATGAGGTTGTGAACGCGCCTTCATCAGATCACAACGCAATTTGATCTACGACTAATGGCGTGAACGAAGCATAGTTGAAACCCACCTTGTCCCTGAAAATAAAAAAATAGAAGAAAAATGAAGAAGAAAGAAAAACAGCAAAAAAATAAAATAAAATAATAAAACCGATTGTATGTGGACTTCTAAAGCGTGAAGCTTCCCGTAAGAAAGAGGGTACAAATGTCCAAATTAAACAATACAAAAAGTATCACGTTCACAATGTGAAGTAGCATCCTGTAGAAGAAAAATCAAAAAACTTAGCTAGTTTTATTTAGGCAAACTTCAAAACTTTTTATTGAACTATCGCAATGTTTATAGAGACGAAGAAAGACCATCAAACTGACCAAATCAAACATGACGACCCTAATATAAAACAGGTGACGGCACCAAATCAATAGGAAAAGAAAAAGGCCCATTAACGAGAGGGCTGCACGGTCAACCATCGGACAAACAAGCAATCCAACGGCTGTCCAGGTGAATGAGATAATAACTAATCAGCCCGTTGAATCTCTCGGATGATGATGTCGAGCGCTCGATCATCCACCAGAAGGTCATTATGCGACATGTTGGACACCTTAACCAGCGTAAAATCCCCGCCACGGCGGCTCCACGGCGTCTCCACCGCCACGAGGCTCGCCAGGTTCACCACCCCGTCGCCATCCCCGGCGACCACGGACGGCGTCGCGTCGAAGTCATCCCCGGGGTAGTCTATCCTTTCCGGCGTCCCCACCCCGACCCCGATGACGGAGGTCACCGGCACCCCGGGATGCGGCAGCTCCCCGCCGAACAGCGGCAGCACGCGGGACTCGTACGGCCCGACGGCCTCGCCGAACCCGATGGCGACGAGGTAGTCCGCCACGTCGCCGGCCGAGTAGTTCCTGCTCTTGGTGGTCGCCAATGGCGTCTCGGTGCCGAAGGCGGCCGGGCTGGGCAATATCCACAGGCTGCTCTGCAGGCTCCTGCCCTGCTGCAGTAGCGCGCGCGGCTCCACGAACGGCAGGCCCATGTTGTTCCCGGAGACGAGCGTCAGCATCCCCAGGACGACGCCACCCCACGAGGCGGCGATGGGTACGAAGCGCCGCACGAACTGCTGGCGCCAGGCCCGCGTCTGGCGGACGAGGAACTGGTGCGCCAGCTGGCCACCGAAGCTGTGGGTGGCGATCACCACCGGCCTGCCGCCGTTGAGCCCGCTCGCCCTCTCGACGAGGCCCTTGAGCGCCCGGAAGAAGGCGTCGCCGACCCTGGACGGGCGCCCCACCGGCGCGACGGCGTACCGGAAGTCGTAGGGCGCGCCGAACATGGTCTCGCCGTCGCGGTACCCCATCTTCTCCAACCTCTCCACGAACGTGCTCATGTAGGAAAAGTTCCTGATCATTTTTTTGATTTGATATCACCAGCTCGTGAGGAAAATTGAGAAACTTCAGCCGAATTTTATACAGGAACAATCGATTGCTACTTACTTGCGATCAGGATCGGGGTAGCGGAAGGCTTGGGTGGAGCCGAAGAAGGGGACGCGCGTCTCCACTCCGGCGACGTTGGAGTAGTCGTCGGCGGCGGGGTCGTACACGGAGCTCATTTGCTCCGCGAAGCACGGCACGTTGGCGGGGTCCTGGAGGGCGGAGTAGTTGAGGTAGAGGCGGAACCACCCCTCCCCCTTGCGCGCCCCGCAGCCCGGCGACGACGGCTGGTAGAGCTCGGTGAGCCGCGCGTCCAGCTCGTTGGTGCCGTAGCCCGGTACCAGGACCACGGGGTGCAAGCCCGGCGCCGCTTGCACCGCTGCTAGTGCCACTGCCAGTAGTACCTGCGCAAGAAGCAACGGGATCGCCATGACCATGAATGGGCTGATGGAATGATCAAAACATGAGTACTCCTTTTGCCCAGTTTGCACCACATTTTATACGCGAAGCATTCCATGTCGCTCGCTCGCATCCACAATGCCCACCAGTCAGTCGATGTGGATGATTGAGTACAATACTAATTGTTGACATTTTGCTTGTGCGGAGGCCCAAGGGGCACTGGATGTGGACCGGCTGCTTCTGAGAGATAACTTCAACGGTTCAACCTACTGGTTGTTGAGCGTATTCTAATAATCCCCTTGGGTAACTAAAAAATTATCATGGCATTGATCAAAGTCAACCATATTCTCTGTCCAATCTAGTTATCTGGTTATTACTTGGAGTGGGAGCACCAATTCGGGGCCAAGATGGACAGGGTTTGGCTGAACTGAATCCAGTGTGGGATTAATTTTGAACTCAAATGCTCCTGCTGTGTACAGTAAATTCTAAAAATTCTGATTCTTTTTGTGGTAAACTTTGAAGAATGTTTGGAGTGCATGCAAAAATTCATCACAAAATCACATCAGTGCAAGGCGTGGTAAAAAAAAAATCGATGATATGAAAATGTTAATTTCAAACGCATTTTGGAGCTTTGAATTTGTTTTTTTGGCACGACTTGCTCCAATGTTATTTCGTGATGAAAATTTGCATGCACTTCAAATATTTCTTAAAGTTTGCCACAAATTTTTTTAGATTTTTTTCCGAATTTACCGTTCATAGCAGAAGCATTTGAGCTCGGGATTAGAACATACTTTCAATGCATTTTTTGCTTTGTGGAGGATGTGCATCCCAAAGAAGAATGGGGGCATGAGTTTCCATGACCTACATGCATGCAATTTAGCAATGCTTGCAAAACAGGCATGGATGCTCTTAGAGCATCTCTAGCAGACCCGTATATAGCCGGCCCGCAAAACTCATTTACAGTTCACGGAAAGACGGCTTTGCGGGCTGGCTTGGGCGGCAGCCGAGCAGACCCTGCACATCAGAACTGTAAAACAGAATATTCATGGATATTTCGTTTTACAGTTCCGCTATGTAGGGTCTGCTTGGCCACAACCTGCGCCAACCCGCAAATCAGATGGGTTTTTATCTAAATTTGACACATATGCCACATATTCAGAATTATTAATTCATTATAAGATAAAATGTCAATATTACAATACAACAATCATTCAAATTACAATAATTATTGAAATCACCAAAGCAAACTAAATAATTCAATACAAAACTGGTCTCGTATACAAATCACACATGAATTAAATGAAATGAATGGAAAAATGGAATGTGATACCGCCCAGCCTTTGCCAATGGTGCTCAATAAGAGCATCTCCAGCCACGCCCCCAACAAGCCCCCCTAGGCGACTTTTCGGCCGCCGGCGCCAAAAAATCGGCCCAGTCGTGCCCCCAGGGGCCCATTTTTCGCCGGCTCGGGCCGAAATTGGCGCCAGCGGAACCAACTCGAACCCGGCGCGCTGGGGGGCGCTCGGGAGCGCCGGGCGAATATTTTTTGGCGCGAAATCGTCGTGGGCCAGCCGCGTCAGCGACTCGACTCGCTTCTCGCCGCTTCGTCGTCCTCATCGCCTCGTTTCCCGCGGCGAATCAATGCCAAAGCTGTGCGCGCTGCCGCGCCTGTCAGCCTCCATTGATGCCTCACGGGCGGCACAGTGAAGGCTGGGCGACACGCGTCCCCTCGCCCGCCACGCCTCCCGCAATGCGTAACGTGCCGGCCAAGCCTACCGCGCGGCGCCTCCGCCTATATAAGCCGAGAACCAGCACGCCGTGCCGGAGACACGCACAAACACTCCACCGCCGACGCGCCCACTTCTCCCCCCTTCCTCCTCTCGCCGTCTCCAGCTCAGAAGGATGGCCGAGCGATTCCCAGGCGATGGCGCGGCGGCGAATGGCTTCGGGCGCCGCCATCTGCACGAGGACGAGGCTCGCCTCCTCTTCGAGGCCGAGTACCCAGTCCCGCCGGACATGCGGGTGCCCGAGGCGTGGAGGATCAGCGTCGGCGGCGTGCTGGTGCCACCACCACCCACCGGGGCGGTGCGGCGTGCGGAGATCGCACGGATCCGCGCGTCCCTGCTGCGGGCGGCGAGGGAAGGCCCGTGGTACACCCCCGACAGCCCGCTCTGGGAGCCCTACTTCCGCCGCCGACACGCCGAGCAGCTCGAGGCGACGAACGGTGGTGGGGCATGCCCGGCCGCATGTTGGAGGCCATCCTCGAGTATATCGAGGGCGGGAACACGCCGTGCCTCGAGTACCCCGCTCCCCCGTCCTTCTCACGCCGCTGTGGGAGCTCCTGGACGCCGAGGCGTATGGAGCGGCCCGGCGCGTCCTCCTCCTCGTCCGGGCGCTCGTCGGGCTCTCCCTGCCTCCGCCCCACAAAGCCGGAGCCCCAGGACACGCCTAAAGAGTGGGCGGCGGGGAGCGGCGAGGCAGACGGCGAGGAGCAGCGATGGAGACGGCGAGTGGCGGCCCCTAGTAGTTTTTTCTTTCTTTTGTAAAATATGTTTAAGTTTGAACAAACTCGCCGAAGTTTGCAATGAATTTGCTCCGTGTTTGTGCCATGTTTAAAATTTTCAAATAACCATGGGCGCCGCTACTGGGGGGCATCACGCCCCCAGCGCGCGGGTTAGCGCCGGTGCGCCCCCAGGGGGCGATTTTTAGCCCCTCCTGGGGGGCCAACGGCTGGAGATGCTCTAAGATCCTCCTGAAGCTGAAAGTGGGTGTTTGCATCTTCAATCTTCCGGTAGGTATGAAGAAATGCTCTAATGTGGTTAGGGTCTCTAGCTGGTTTGACATGGCTACCCACGATGTCGTAGAAGAACTCCAAGTTCATGCCTCTCTCATCTTCGAGAATCATATTGTGAAGAATCACACAACATGTCATGATGTTTTTCAGGGATCGCTTGTCCCAAAAACGAGCAGGACCATGAATAATGGTAAACCTAGATTGCGAAACCCCGAATGCTCTTTTAATATCTTTTTGGGCTGCCTCTTGTACCCTTGCAAATTCACATTGTTTCTTAGTTTTGGGCTCTTTGATGCTCTTGACAAATATGCACCAAGAAGGGTAGATACCATCTGCAAGGTAGTATACCTTTGTGTATTCATGGCCATTGGTTGATGCGTCTCCAACGTATCTATAATTTTTTATTGTTCCATGCTGCTATATTCTCATTCTTGGATGTTTTACAATCATTTTATATCATTTTTTGTACTAACCTATTGACATAGTGCCCAGTGTCAGTTGTTGTTTTCTGCTTGTTTTTACATCGCAGGAAATCAATACCAAACGGAGTCCAAATGCAGCGAAACTTTTTATGGATTTTTTCTGGACTAGAAGACACAAGATGGGCCGAAGAAGTACCCAGGCACGCCCAGGTGGGTTATGCCCACCTCGGTGGCCTCCCGCACCGCCTCTTTGCACTATAAATACCCCAATATCCCAGAAACCCTAGGGGAGTCGACGAAAATCAATTCCAGCCGCCGCAAGTTCCAGAAACACCAGATCCAATCTAGACCATCACGGAGGGGTTCATCATGTCCATTGGTGCCTCTCCGATGATGCGTGGGTAGTTCTTTGTAGACCAACGGGTCTGTAGTTAGTAGCTAGATGGCTTCCTCTCTCTCTTGATTCTCAATACAATGGTCTCTTGGAGATCCATATGATGTAAGTCTTTTTGCGGTGTGTTTGTTGGGATCCGATGAACTTTGAGTTTATGATCAGATCTATGTTTTTATCCATGAAAGTTATTTGAGTCTTCTTTGATCTCTTATATGCATGATTGCTTATAGCCTCGTATTTCTTCTCTGATATTTGGGTTTTGTTTGGCCAACTAGATCTATTTATCTTGCAATGGGAAGAGGTGCTTTGTGATGGGTTCAATCTTACGGTGCTTGATCCCAGTGACAGAAGGGAAAACGACACGTATGTATCATTGCTATTAAGGATAACAAGATGGGGTCTATTTCTACATAAATAGATCTTGTCTACATCATGTCATCGTTTTATTGCATTACTCTGTTTTTCCATGAACTTAATACACTAGATGCATGCTGGATAGCGGTTGATCTGAGAAGTAATAGTAGTAGATGCAGGCAGGAGTCGGTCTACTAATCTTGGACGTGATGCCTATATAATGATCATTGCCTGGATATCGTCATGAGTATTTGAAGTTCTATCAATTGCCCAACAGTAATTGTTTTCTCACCGAGGGAGTCCTGGATTAGGGGGTGTACGGATGGGCGGACTATAACCTTTGGCCGGACTCCTGGACTATGAAGATACAAGATTGAAGACTTCGTCCCGTGTCCGGATGGGACTTTCCTTGGCGTGGAAGGCAAGCTTGGCGATACGGATATGTAGATCTCCTCCTATTGTAACCGACTCTGTGTAACCCTAGCCCTCTCCAGTATCTATATAAACCGGAGGGTTTTAGTCCGTAGGACGAACAACAATCATACCATAGGCTAGCTTCTAGGGTTTAGCCTCTCTGACCTCGTGGTAGATCTACTCTTGTACTACCCATATCATCAATATTAATCAAGCAGGAGTAGGGTTTTACCTCCATCGAGAGGGCCCGAACCTGGGTGAAAACATCGTGTCCCTTGTCTCCTATTACCATCCGCCTAGACGCACAGTTCGGGACCCCCTACCCGAGATCCGCCGGTTTTGACACCGACATTGGTGCTTTCATTGAGAGTTCCTCTGTGTCATCATCTTTAGGCCCGATGGCTCCTCTGGTCATCAACAATGATGCGGTCCAGGGTGAGACTTTTCTCCCCGGACAGATCTTCGTATTCGGTGGCTTTGCACTACGGGCCAATTCGCTTGGCCATCTGGAGCAGATCGAAAGCTATGCCCCTGGCCAGCAGGTCAGATTTGGAAGTTTAAACTACACGGCTGACGTCCGCGGAGACTTGATCTTCGACGGATCCGAGCCACAACCATGCGAGCCGCACTGTTACGATGGGCATGATCTAGCTCTGCCGCCGAACAGTGCCCTGGAGGCCGCACCCGTGCCCTCTCCGACCCTTAGCTCGGAGCCGACTGCGCCGACCGAGGGCGGGTGGCTAGACACCGCCTCGGGGGCTGCAATCTTTACGGTGATCGAGCCGAACACCAGCCTTGTCCTCTGCGAAGCCCGTAACTCCAAAGTGCCGGACTCCTCTCCGGACTCCGAAACTTCCGCGCCCCTTCCAATCGAATCCGATTGGGCGCCGATCATGGAGTTCACCGCCGCGGACATCTTTCAGCACTCACCCTTCGGCGACATTCTGAATTCATTAAAATCTCTCTCTTTATCAGGGGAGCCCTGGCCGGATTATGGTCAGCAAGGTTGGGATGCGGACGACAAAGAAATTCAAAGCCCACCCACCACCCACTTCATAGCCACTGTCGATGATTTAACCGACATGCTCGACTTTGACTCCGAAGACATCGATGGTATGGGCGGCGATGTAGGAGGCGAACAGAACCAGCGCCTATAGGGCGCTGGACAACCACCCCATCTCACGATGTATACATGGTGGACACACCTAAAAAAGCGACGGCGAGGAACAAGGGACGCAGCGAGGATCGTTCCCTCGAAAAGCAGTCAAAGCGGCGGCGTAAGCGCGCCCAAACCCTACCTCGATAGAGACAGCAGCCATCTGAGACCCAGCCATAGAGCAGGGTGAACGGTGAGCGGCGAACATGCCATCGAGCAACCGTCCGAACAGGGAACTTGGATAAACAACCCGTCCCGGCGAAGATAACAGTCCGGACGACCTCACGCCGGACAAGCTACGGAGCGAAGAACCTCCACAAAGGCTCGTTGCCGCTGCGCGTAGCCTGAAAAAGCAGAAGCGGAAGCTCAAAACAGCGGAAGATGCACTCAGAACTAGATGGAGCAAAGTACTCAACACCGCAGACAAATACGGCGACAGTCGCCGCACAAAGAGCTATCCGAAGCGAAAATTACTGCCGGAATTTGATGAGGAGGCCTTAGAGCCCCTACAATCAAAAAATAAGGAAGCCACCCGGTCGGGTGAACAACCCCATGGCCAACATAGAGCGGCAAAGGGCGCCGCACACAAGCCGGCACGCGATCCTCACAAGGATTCGCATAAAAAAGATGGCCCGGTTAGATCTATCTACGGGCCAAGAAAGCAAGCTCTAGTAAGCAATGCAACGCATCAAGTATCCGAACATCACGGTACACCCAAATATAGGGTGCCGCACACCCCTATGTTTCACCGATGAGGTCCTGGATCATGAATTTTCAGCGGGATTCAAGCCCGTAAACATAGAGGCATACGACGGAACAACAGACCCTGGAGTCAGGATTGAGGATTACATCCTCCACATACACATGGCTAGAGGAGATGATCTCCATGCCATAAAATACTTACCCCTCAAGCTCAAAGGGACAGCCCGGCATTGGCTTAAAAGCCTTCCCGAAAACACCATTGGAAGTTGGGAAGAGCTCGAGGATGCCTTTCGGGCAAATTTTCAAGGGACCTATGTCCGACCTCCGGATCTGAGCGATTTGAGTCATATAACTCAACAACCACGAGAGTCAGCCCGAAACTCGAACAGATTTCTTACTAAAAGAACCAGATAGTCGATTGTCCGGACGCGAAGCCTTAGCAGCTTTTAAACACAGCGTTCGAGACGAATGGCTTGCCAGACACCTCGGCCAAGAAAAGCCAAGAACAATGGCCGCATTAACAAGCCTCATGACCCGCTTTTGCAGGAGAGGATAGCTTGTTGGCAAGATGCGTACCAACAACCCAAGTACATCCGAAGTTAGGGATGGAAGCGGAAACCGCGACGCAGCAAGGACCAGCGCGGACCAAGGAAACAGCCGAAGAGCACGATAGTCAATGCCGGATTCAAAAGCTCGGCAGAATCGAAAAAGCTGCCCCTCAAGGATAACAGGACGAGCTATCTAACCTAAACAAAATCTTGGACAAGATATGTCAAATCCACAGTACTCCCGGGAAGCCTGCAAACCATACCCACAGAGATTGTTGGGTCTTCAAGCAATCCGGCAAACTCAACGCCGAACACAAGGGGCTCGACACACCAAGCAAGGACGATGACGAACCCCACAAGCAGAGCACCGGAAAACAAAAGAATTTCCCACAAGAAGTCAAAACAGTAAACTCACTTCACGTGACAAAAGGGAAAACAGGGTGGCTCCTATAGAGATACGCGCCATACGGCCTATCCCAAAGGAGTCCCGCCACTGGTTGTAAAACCAATCACCTTCGACCATCAGGATTACTCTAGAAGTATCCGGAACGCAGGCTGGACTGCCTTGGTATTATATCTGATAATTGACGGACTCCACTTTACACAAGTCCTAATGGACGACGGCAGTGATCTAAACCTGCTATATCATGACACAATCCACAAAATGGGGATAGACCCAACAACAATTCGCCATAGCAACACTTCCTTTCAAGGGGTAACGCCAGGCCCAGATGCCCATTGTACGGGCTCTCTCCTGCTAGAAGTTATGTTCGGCTCACCCGACAACTTCCGCCGCGAAAAGCTAACCTACCACATCGCCCCATTTACAAGTAGTTATCAAGCACTACTGGGACACGAAGCTTTCACCCGCTTTAACGCAATACCGCATTATGCATCTCTTATACTTAAAATGCCCGGTCCGCGAGGCATCATCTCATTAAAGGGAAATATCGAGTGTTCCTCGAGCGCAGAAGATTGTGCGGCTGCCTTGACAGCCACACTAAACCGGCTTCACTAATCAAAGCACCTAAACAGGTCGTTCAGACCCCGAACATGGCTAGACGAGTCCGGCGTAAACATACAAGGGCTTACAAGCCGCATACCCCCGTACAAGGGGCTCCGCGCATGTACAACAAGAGACAATAAAGCTCAATTTTATTCATTTTTTGAATTGTACTTTGTTTATTTAATATAACGTACATTTTCGCACGATCTTTTTCAACTAAGTTCCTCTCTTTTACAGATGAACACCGTGCTACACCCGTCCAAGATACGGCACAACGGAGACACAGCGCAGACGCGTCAGAGGGACCCGCTTCAAGGATTCTTTTCAGATTAAGACCCTGCGTAAACCTTTTTTACTGTCTCTTGTTGATACACATCCCCCGGTTTCTTGCTATAACCGAGGTGGAGGCTGGCGTCTTGGCATGTGGCCACGTCAGAATTTTGCGCGTACCTGGACACCAAGGGCTTATTACTAAGGGCGTTCTTCAGCCCGTTTTCATAAAGACCGAATACCTTAGGGAGTGTTCGGCGTCGCGAGTTTGGCCTTATATGCATCAGCTCCAAATCATGTCTTTGGTCAAATGTTGGGTTTTCCTGGCTCCTGTGTTTTGCTGCCTTACGTTCCGCTCTATCGGCAAAAGGCGGCACTAGGAGAACTACTGCGATTGTGCCCCGGTTCGGCCAGGCGAGCACCTCAGTAGAGAAAGCCGAAAACTGACTATCATGATATAGCGTGAGACTGGTCAACCACTCGATGACCCGCCGGAATCTTTAGGATTCCTCCGCATTAACGAAGGGCCATTTCCCGGCCAGGCACACACGCGCCCCGAATTCGGGTGAGCGCGGTGCCCCTAGGGGCTATATAGTAGCCCCACTGTCAAACTCCTATGGCTAAGTGAAAGTGATAAAGCATTATAGTCCGGTTGCCTAGTTCGCTGCGCTATCACCTCCTCTATAGGACCAAGACGTTGGATCAAGTGTGAAAATGCGCCTTCTGCGAGCACCCCCGCATTATATGCGTGGGGGCTGAAGCCGACGACTGCCATCTTTCAGGTTATATATACATATACATTAACGGCCGCATAGGAGGTATTTTAATTCTTGAAGGCACAAGTATAAAAAGCTTTTATATTCCATCGAAACATTGTTTTACAATAATACATGTTATTCGAACATAATATCCTTCGAGCACTGCGTCTCTATTAAACGAGCGCCCTGCAGAACTTCCTGAAAATAGTGCTCGGCAGGTACTCAGCTCTCGTCCGAATCTTGGGATGCAACAGCGGTGGCCTTCATCTCCGCCCAGTATGTCTTGACATGGGCAAGAGCCATCCGCGCACCCTCTATGCATGCTGACCTCTTCATTGCATTGATATGCGGCACCGCACCAAGGAACTGCTGCACCAAGCTAAAATAACTCTTCGGCTCGGGCCTTTCCAGCCACAGATGACTCACGACATACTTCATGGCGAGTCCGGATAACCTATTCAGCTCCGCCCACGCGGCCAAACGATCGGTTAATGGAAGTGGGCGCTCTGGATTGTGGAACTGCGACCAAAAAAGCTTTTCCACTTCGTGATCCTTTTGATCTCGGAAGTGTTCGGCCGCGTCCGCGGCACTCGCCGCCAAGTCCAGATAAGGGTCTGCCGCACTCCACAGCCGGTCCAACAGAGCATATTTAGGATCCCCGAACTTCATCCGCAGCATAAAGGGCTTTCCAGCCGCGATATCTTTGGCCTAACGTAGCTCCTCCTTCATAGCTCTCATCACAGAGCGAGCATCCTTGGCCTCGGTAGTGGCCTTCTTCAGGTCCTTCTGTTCCGCCCGATCTTCTTTTTCAAGAAGCTTGCAGCGGTCGGCGGCATCCTTCAATTTCACAGCCATCTCGCCCATTTCCTTCTTGCTTCGGCAGTGAGCAGCCTGTTCGGCTTTCAGCTCTTCGGCTGCCTTTAAGGCAGACGCATCACTTTTCCTGGCTCGCTCCTTGGCTCGGGCGAGTTCCGCCCGAAGGTTCTCCATGGCAGCGGCACCATCTGCATCAAGCATACATGTTGTAAGGCATGGGCATCAAGCCCCCTTACCAGGTGTCCGCGGAGAAATTGCATACCTTGGGACTCGTCAAGCCGCTTGTTGACAAGCGCGATGTCGGCATCTGCCACGTCAAGTTGCCGCTTTAGCTCGGCAAATTCATCAGTCCGGCTAGGCACCGGACACTTCGCCACCTACATAGGAAGGGCGACATATTATACCTGGGATTATGATCCTCGGCGCGCCGTCATTTTTGACAACGCACCGAGTCTCAGGGGCTACTATCTATACAGGGCGCATCTTTTATATGCGGAACTGTCAAAAGGTACATCATTTTGCGTACCTCAAAACCTGTCAGTAAACTCCTGATAGCTTCGTACAACCCGCTCTCCGCGGATGAAATCCTTTCAATCACCGTACCCATCAACGCACGGTGTTCTTCTGAGATAGACGCTCGCCCGAGCAGATCCTTCACTCCTTCGACCGTGCACTGACGGTGCGGACTCGTCCGATGGCCTTTTTGAAGGCGGACACGGAGGGCTTTGGGGGCCATCGATCGCCTTCCGGCCCTGCGGATTCGGAGAAACCCTCCGTGACAACACCTCAGGGTCGCCCGCCTCGCACGGCGGCACGGCAGGGGGAGGCGTTCCGCTCTCCATCATCTCCGGTCGAAGATCCCCTGAAGATGAGCTCTGCCGAGAAGGGCTTAGATCCGAACTACAAGGTAAAAATTTGGTTATCTTCCTCAGAAATAGAACAGGGATGTCTCTTATTTTAAAACTCCCCTCTCTACTTACGACTCGCTGGAGGGCTGATCCCCTTGGGGGCACAGTGCGGCCGAGGCATCTCCTGGCGCAGGACCCTCTGACGAAGATTTCTTCCCCCGCTTTGAGACCATGGTCTCCGGGTCTTCAGAGCGGTCCTCTTCTTCCCCTGGATGGAGGGATTCTCGATTCCTCCTTTCCTGACAGCCTCCTTCAGGGAGGCGGTAGCTTCCTTGTTCCCCCCTTTCGCCTTCTTCCAAAGGCGCAACCTCCAGCATCCTGGTTAACACGGGATCCGGTGTGGTCTCAGGGAGGGGGGCCGGACACCTGATTAGATTTGCTTTCGCTATCCACTCCTGTTTAAGGGACATCTCTTTTAAGGGCAATTTTATGATAAATATACGGATGGCGTGTCCGGGTACAGGACTACTTACTTGAGTATCCGGGCGATTGCAGCTCAGACCTGCGTCCTCGGTCGAGTCCGGACACATTGCTTGTGATCCGAAGAACAATTTGTACATCTCCATGGGCGTCGCGCCCGCAAAATGTTGGAGAGCTCATGGTCCCTCCGGATTAAACTCCCACAGGCGGAGGGGGCGACGTTTGTAGGTCAAGGTGCGGCGAATCAACATGACCTGCGTCACCGCGACCAGATTGATGTCTCTCTCTAGGAGATCTCAAATGCGGCCCTGCAACAAGGGCACGTCCTTGGACGGCCACCAGTTAAACCCTTTATTGACCCATGACGCTAGCTATGGTGGGGGACCCAAGAAAAAGGCAGGTGGTGCCACCCACTTGGTGCCCCTGGGAGCTGTGATATAAAACCACTCTCGTTGCCATAAGCTGAACTCCTCTTGAAAAGAGCCCTCGGGCCATGGAGCATCAGTATTCTTGCTTATAACAGCGCCTCCGCTCTCTGCGTACTGCCCCTCGATCATCTTCGGCTCTACTTTGAAGGTCTTAAGCCACAATCCGAAGTGAGGAGTAATGCGGAGGAAGGCTTCGCACACGACGATGAACGATGAGATGTGGAGGATGGACTCCGGAGTCAAGTCGTGAAATTCCAGCCCATAATAAAACATGAGCCCCCTCACGAAGGGGTCCGTCGGGAAGCCTAGCCCCCGAAGGAAGTGAGACGCGAACACCACGCTCTCACTAGGCTTGGGAGTGGGAATAACCTGCCCTTGAGCAGGCAGCCTATGCAAGATTTCGCCGGTTAGATACCTGGCATCTCTCAGCTTTAGCATGTCTTCTTCCGTAACGGAGGAAGGCATCCACCGGCCTTGAAGGCCGGAGCCGGACACCATCGAAGGTCCGAAGCGCCTGAATCTGGAGCTTTGGGTGTTGGAACTCGAGGCAAGAGGCGGATTCGATTGAGATTGAAAGAAAGGAGTAAAGCCTTGGTCTCTTTATAAAGAGGTTGAATACCAAGATCCCTCCCCGTGACCGTTTGGGACTCGCCTTCAATTAAGGAAATATACCAGCAGGCACGATTGGGTTGCCCACGCCCGTATTGATGAGAATCCCGGAATAAGGGGACACGATCGCTGCGTCGACAAGACGTGCCAAGGAAACCGCCTCGCTAAACGCGCTGAGGTGGGACAGTAAAAACGATTCGAATAAAGGCTTGGCCACGGTGTGATGTCACGCTGCGGAATACGTCAGCAGATTGGATTTGTGTAAATATTATTCTCTCTATGGTGGTATGTGGAACTTATTTTGCAGAGCCGGACACTATCCTTGTGTTCAAAATCTTCTATGAAGTATTCGGAGGAGGAACCCGCCTTGCAATGCCGAAGACAATCTGCATGCTGGACTCGTCGTCATTGAAGCCTGGTTCAGGGGCTACTGAGGGAGTCCTGGATTAGGGGGTGTCCGGATGGCCGGACTATAACCTTTGGCCGGACTCCTAGACTATGAAGATACAAGATTGAAGACTTCGTCCCGTGTTCGGATGGGACTTTCCTTGGCGTGGAAGGTAAGCTTGGCGATATGGATATGTAGATCTCCTCCCATTGTAACCGACTCTGTGTAACCCTAGCCCTCTCTCGTGTCTATATAAACCGGAGGGTTTTAGTCCGTAGGACGACCAACAATCATACCATAGGCTAGCTTCTAGGGTTTAGCCTCTCTGATCTCGTGGTAGATCTACTCTTGTACTACCCATATCATCAATATTAATCAAGCAGGAGTAGGGTTTTACCTCCATCGAGAGGGCCCGAACCTGGGTAAAAACATCGTGTCCCTTGTCTCCTGTTACCATTCGCCTAGACGCACAGTTCGGGACCCCCTACCCGAGATCCGCCGGTTTTGACACCGACACTCACCGTTTGCTATTTTTCTCGAGAGAATCCACTAGTGAAACCTATGGCCCTCGGGTCTCTTCTTTAATATATTTGCCTTCGCGATCTAGTTTTATTTGCTTTTATTTTCAGATCTATTAAACCAAAAATACAAAAAGTACTTTGCTGCACTTTATCTTATTTGCAATCTATTTATCCAATCTATTACAACTTTATCCTGTCTCCGTGCCAATTTCTGGCACCGTTACCCGAAAGAGATTGACAATCCCTTTAACACGTCGGGTTGCAAGTATTTTTTATTTGTGTGCAGGAGCTGTGGTTCTCCTACTGGTTCGGTAACCTTGGTCTCATCACTAAGAGAAATACCTACCGTTGATGTGCTGCATCATCCCTTCCTCTTTGGGGAAGTACCGACGTAGTTCTAGAAGACATCAAAAGGAATTTCTGGCGCCGTTTCCGGGGAGACATCATCAACATCAACCAGGTCCCTAATCACAAATCCCATCTCCTTGCTATTTACATTATTTGCCATTTGCCTCTCGTTTTCCTCTCCCCCACTTCACAAAAAATGCCATTTTATTCGCCCTCTTTTTCGTTCGCTGTATTGTTGTCAGATCTATTCGCCTTCTTGCTTTCTCGTTACAATGGCAGGTTTGACCGCTCCTACTTTGTTACCAGATTTTGAAGTTCTATACTTCAAACAAAGACAAGGAGAAAATTTGAAAGATGCTTGGTATAGGCTAATGGAGTCCTATCGTGTTTGCAACTTAAAGGGAGATGCACAAATTTTGTTTAGAACTTTTTATGTAGGATTGGCTTTGCATCATAGACAACTTTTAGGTTTTGTCGCAAAAGGGAATTTTATCGAGGTTGATGTCAATGCTGCCTATGAAATCTTAGAAGGAATTTTGGGGGTTCCACCACAAAAGAAAGGGTTTTCCTTCACCCCAGAGGGAGTTCAAATTTTGGAAAAACTTGGTGATTTGCATAAGCAAAAACTATAATGAACCTCTTAAACATCTCAATGGTAGTATCAATCGGATGAACACTTCGATTACCATTTGCAACAGACAGTTGGATATTTTAGATCTCAAGATGGTTTATTTCCCGTAAAATTTATGGAAGCGCAAAGAGCCTCCCGGATTTGAAAAAACCCTTACTAAAGTGTCAAAGATTATGGATGACAACACTTAGATCCTACGTGTTATGCCTGCGCGAATAGCTCCTGTGCAACATCTTTCGTGGGAATTGGAAGGAGTGAGACGTTGTTCAATGGAATGGCTTTGGTGCGACACTTTTGAGCGAGTAAATAGCCCAGACAGGACATGGCCCTTAAGCTGAACTGATGCCCTCATTAGCCGTTATGGGCTGGACCCACAACTTATCCACGTAAGCGCGGGACCCAGCACTTGTCCAGTAAGTGCGAGACCCACCTCTTCGCCCGTGCCTGTCCGCCCGCCGTCGGGACCCACCTCTTCACCCCTTCGTCCGTGCCCGTCCGCCCGCCGCCGCCCATTGCTTCCCCTTTCCCCATTCTTCCTTTTCTCACTGTGACCTAGTCCAGATGTCCACCTCCTCCGCCACACACTCAAAATGGCGTCAGTATGGTCCAGTGCCGCTCACAAGGTGCCCGTCATGTCCACGCCCAGAGCCTCTGAAACGGTGGGTCAGTAGGATTGATGATAATGGAAATATTGGGCGGGAATTTGTGAAGTGCTTGAGCAAATCAATGGCGGGAAGGGATGGCAAGGTTAGATCTCAGTTCTTAGCCCATACTTTCACTGTCGTTTGCTCTGATTTCTCCATATTTTTTTTTTCTCCTTGAATTTTGAATTTAGGGTTCATGTTGTTGTTTCCAGATCCTGAAGAAATGCACACATTTCGAGTGGATGGATGATTATGTTGAGAGGATTCAGTTCGAGGGCTACGTTGATTCGAGCAGGGCCGCAACCTGGGAGCTCAATTTGGGCGGGGTGCTGCAGATGGAGAGCTCGGACAGAGGGGCGGGCAGAGTCATGCCGATGGCGAGCTATGCGCGCAATGCTACCTATGCTGGACCGCACTTGGAGTCTCAACTGACCGAGGAACTGAAGAAGATCACGAAAAATCAAATGGAGATGAGCAATTTTTAGAAACAAGCAAATATCATGGCAGGTTTTTTTTATTGTTGTGTCATTGCTCTGTTTATGTTTTACTTGCTATTCATCCATCATTAGTGGGGGCATTTAGGTCTGTCAGGGCATAGGATGCGATATGTCCGCCATGCCAAGTTCTTGTAACTGAATCCAAGCAGAAATATTCAGTGTTCATGCTTTGGTCTTGTTCTTCAGTTTTTTTATCATAACAACTTTATTCTTCAAATAATAGCAAGGTCGTTTACATAGTGATGAAGAATAAAGTCAGGGACATTGGATTCCCAAGATTCAGACTTATTAATTCTAAAACAATGTTTTGCCAAGCAATCTGCAACCATATTTGCTTCTCTACTGCAGTGGACAAAATCAATACTAGCAAGCTCCATGGCCATGATAGAACACTCTGCAATGATTGGAACATCAGTTCCATATAGGCATTTGGATCAGAGATGTTCTCCAACGCCAACATACTGTCAGACTCGATGATGAGTTTAGTGCAACCCAATTTTTCTTCTAGGATCAAACCACTTCGGATAGCCATAACTTCAGTTAACAGAGTGCACAACCCCAAAATTCAGAAAAACAAATCTTGCTGCCGAAAAGATGTTGGGCCGTGAGAAAATAAGCAGGCCCAAATTGAGACAAGCCCACCCGCATAGGGGCACCAACCCAGTTTTATAGCATAGAGACACCCATGTTTATAAAAAATGCTTCGACTAAAACCTCAAAATAAAATGTTGCTTCGGCAAATAAACCTTTAACAAACATATACTTCTTTACTTGTTTTTTCTTTAGCCAAAATTTTCTGTCGAATAAACGTTGGGCCGTATGTATTGTACTTTTTTGGTTTTCTTTACATATTTGTTGCTTGCCCACTATTGTTTTGTGATTCTTTTTATGCATGTCTACGGTTCCATGAAACCCAAATTAAATGGGGATCTGTGAAAGCCTCAGAAATCATTTTTGGAAATGATCAAGTTAAAATTCGCTTGAAATAGGTCTAAGAAAATGTTCATGTTTTGCTCTAATGGCCAGAGGTAAAATTCAAACCAATATTTTTAGGAGCACAGAAATATTTCTTTTGGGCATTTCAGTTAATCCAATAATTATTTGTATTAGTTGCATGTCCATGGTTGCACAAAAATTTACACCCTACACCTACTAGCTAGGGTGACCCTATTAGCCAGGGCCTAGATACATGGATGCACACTTGCAGTACACCAATATATGGTTTTTTTTGCAAAAACAAATTGGGTACCCATATACTTGCATGTCCATAGTGGAATCTACCTCGTTTTATTAGTAACACATAGATGAACTAGATAGAACATCAAGCACGATATATATCAACTGACCAATATCAACTAGATAGAAAAAAACAGATAGAACACATCACAATATAGTAGCATAAGTAGTAGCATTGCATGAGATAGATAGTACCACATTACAACTAAGATAGATAAACGGGTCCCAAGCACGACATACATAGCACCATTACAACTTATATAGAAAGTTCATAGTTCAACCCAACACGACAATAATAAAACGACACCCTAGATACGATAAAACACCACCAGCTTGCTTGCTTGCTCCAAGGACAACTCCTCCATGGCTAACTCCTCTCCTCCATGGCCAACTCCTTCACTTGTCATCGTCGGTGGGGCACGGGAGGGTGTGCATGCGCTCATTGGCGGGGAAGGCGCTGTTGAAGTCGGTGAAGATGTTGTACATGGTGAATGCAATGAACTCGCATCCACACCAAAAAACACGGCCGAGGAGGTAGTAGGCGTCGAAGGGGTTGGTGAACCTCACGATGAGCCCGATAGCATAGCCATTGTTACTGACCTCTTCGACTCAAAACATGACCGGAGATCCCCTCGGGAGGTGGCGGTAGCCGGAGGAGAGGAAGAACTCGGTCATCCCCCTTGCCCCCTCCACCTCGAGATCGCCCACACCTGTAGAGTGTTCTCCACCCAGACTCCGGCAGGGTAGAGCCTCTCGGGGAAGGTGGGCAGCACACGGTAGGTAGCCCCGGTGAACTGCATGGTGGCTCGATCGGGTTTGATTTGTGGAGAAGAAGGAAGAAGGAGGGCAGATGGGAGAGGAGAGGATGGGGTATGGATGAGGAGGGAGAGGAAGACGATAGGTGTGGCTTAAATGGCCCAAGTGCGACATGGTTTTTGATTTCTTTGAGTGGTTTCACCGGGTGGAATTAATGAGCCCATCAAAGTGTGTACAAGAGCATGGGAAACCAAGGCTGCCATAAAACGCTGGATCAATAGCCAGGATGCGACGCGTCTGTGCCAGCGGTCGTGGGTCAAGGGGCCACGCCTTCCCGTTCTTCTATCCCGTGCATCAATTGCCATGCTGCAACGTCCCCCATGTGTCTGTGCCGTTGTGGGTCAAGGGGACACACCTGCCCCGTTTTCTCTGCGTGTGCCGCCCATGCATGCATGCATGGCAATGTAGCCTGCTGGCTAGGGCCTGGCTAGAGGAGGCAACGTTCGGTCCAAAGGTCTAACGGGTGGGCTTCTTTTACCAGAGCCCAACGGCTAGCCCACTCGACGCAGCATAAAAAATGACTACTGCATGGCACTGCATCCTCTAAAAACCACGATAGCAAATCAGAGCATAGCCTGTGGATCGCTGACGTGGCACTGCATGCTGATCCACACCGTTGAACGCGTAGTGATCCAGCGATCCAGAGAAGAGGGGGGGGGGGGGTTATCCAGCATTGTCGAATGCAGCCAGTCACAAAGCAACACGCGGATCAGTGACGTGGCCCTAGCGCCTGATCCAGACCGTTCACTAAAAGAGATCTAGCAGCTCGGAAGGATGCGGGGTTTCAGATGGGGTTATGAGGGGTTTTGAGAGGGTTTTGAGGGCAAGGGTTGAGCATAACTAATTTAAAAAAATCATAAAAATATGAAACTTTCACCCATCATCATATTATGTGAGTGAGTTGCTGGGAAAAATAAGAAACTTGGTCTGTGGGTATTTTCATGAAAAACCCTTCACAAAACATAGCTATCATGAACGAGGTTGCATAGGATTCAAGCTAGGGTTGAGCATAACTAATTCAAAAAAAAATCATAAAAATATGAAACTTTCACCCATCATCATATTATGTGAGTGAGTTGCTGGGAAAAATAAGAAACTTGGTCTATGGGTATTTTCATGAAAAACCCTTCACACAACATAGCTATCATTAACGAGGTTGCATGTGATTCAAGCTATTGTTTAGGGCTAAGCTTGTCATAGTTTATCCAAATGATCCTATATTTAGCATGGACCCTATATTTGCACACTAGATGTCAAGTTTTGATTTTTGGACCATCTATAAAAGGTTAATTTTTTTGCTTAGGAATGTGGTGTTTAGCCTAGCTTCAGAGCTCATTGAGGCAAGTTTTTCACATAAACAATAAGTGCTCGGATTGATCGCTTAACATGCATATGAGTAATATTAAAGAATTGTACCATCAATACCACATACTAAACAAATTTGAATTTGAATTTTAAGTCAAACTTGAATCTTGGGTCAAATTTGAAATTCGTCCAGAATTTAAATAGCATTACACAAATACCAGTTTTCACAAATTGAGGCAAGTTTTTTATTCTACAACACACATCACCATTACACAAGTTTGACAAATGAAGCTTTCACTTCTTCTTCTTAGCAATCGATTTCTTCTTCTTGGTACCACTTTTTGATCGTACGACACCTAGTTCACTCAAACGCTTGATTTTCATAACTGGACTAGCTAGGATAGCTGGAGTTGGCACCACAACATCTACATGAGGCTCAGTTTGCACAACAACAACTCCAGTAGCTTCAATTGGTAATACAACTTGCAATATAGGCTCAGTTTGCATCACATCTGCCGCAAGAGCTTCAGTTTGCAGAACATATTTAGTTTCACTTTTAGTTTGCATCACATCTGCCGCAACAACTTTAGTTTGTAGAACATCTTCAGTTTCAGTTTCAGTTTGCAGAACATCTGCCACAACAGCTTCAGTTTGCACCACATTCTGCACCACGTCATCATCCAAATGATGGTCATGATGCATCACAAGATCATCCAACTCTTGCTCATTTTCCACCGCAGCATCATCCAACTCTTGCTCATTTTGCATCACAACATCATCCAACTCTTGCTCATTTTGCACCGCAATCATCCAACTCTGGTTCATCACCATAACTTCTCTTTTTTCTACAGCCATTGATTCTTTCCTTTTTGATTGCCCAGCAATCTTCAACAACAAGGGGTTGACCTCAACGCTTCCTCCTGGAAAACAAAGCTTGTAATTTGGCTTTAAATACAACAACCAAATTAAAAAAACACAAATGTAAACATACTTTGGCCTTTCAGGAGTGTAACAACATTTTGGAGATCCTTTTCGGTGCCCAAGTTCCTGGCACAACTTGCATATATTTTGTTACCTTTTTGGGACCTTTTTGGCTTTGCATCCTTCTTCCCCTTCCCCTTTTTACTACTCCCACCTTTCTCAAACCATGCCTTGAATCTACTCTCTTTAGGTCTGCCAACTTTTCTTTTTGTTAGGGGAGGACACATGGAAAATTCAATTTCCACGTCACGCCACTGAGACTGATCTGTAAGTGCTGGAATTGGAGTTGCATATGCAACCTTGAATCTTGCCACTGAGTAGTATTCATGCAAGTATGGGTGCATGTTTATCTTGGGTTGGGAGGCCAAGAAAAGTATGGCATGGTCACAAGGTTTCCCGGTGTGTTGCCACTCGAGGAAAGTGCAGTCATGCAACTCAGTGTTAACAACATGCCTCCTTCCAGTCTTGGTATCTCTAACTTCAGCACCCCACAATGAAGATTTTTCAACAGACAAATGTGTAAGATTCCCGCTCCTGTTCATCACATGTTGTACCACTGCAGGAAGCTTATCCCCTTGCAGACAATCACCAATCCTTCTTCTTAATTCCCGCATGCGCATGATCATGATCCTGATCTGGTCAACCATGTCATGCACAGGCAAGTTCTTTAACTGCTTTATCTTGTTGTTAAAACTTTCTGCCAAGTTATTGTTGATATGATCACACTTGATGGCACTGTTAAATCCTGACTTGTACCACAATTGAGAATGATAGGTGTTCAACCATGGACCAAACTCACTGCGTGCTGCTTTTATCTTATCAAGATGATATGAATGTGTTTGTTTGGTGTAAGATCTTGCTACTAGCCACATTCTCCCAAATTCTTCCCCTCTGAATTTTTTGATCAAATTCATCCACATATGGCTATAGCACTCCCTCTGCTCACAATGAGGAAAAACATTCTTCACTGCATTTTCTAGCGCTTTACATGCATCTGTGTGTACTGCCAAAGGTGACACTGGCCCTATGCATCTTTTCAACTGCATCATGAACCATGTCCATGAAACCTCATCTCTCGATGAAACAAACCAATAGCAACAGGGAACATCCAGTTGTGTCCATCTAAAGCATTGCATGCTGCCAATTGACCATTCCATTTGCCTGTCAAAAAAGATGAGTCTATGCTCAAATATGGAGGGCACCCTGTTTTGAAGCCATGTATGCAAGGCTTTAAAGCCACAAAGAACTTTGAGAAAAGAACTCTACTATCCTCTGTTACCTCAATATCTATCTCCACAACACTGCCAGGTGACCTCTTTTCCACCTCTGCTTTGAAGTTATAAAGCATCCTAAAAGTATTTGCCAATCACCATATAATTCTTTAATTGCCCTTTGTTTTGCTTGCCACACTGTGGTATACTTCACCTTAATGGGGTACTGCTTTTCCAAGTCCACTTTAAGTTTCTTTGCTGTAGTGTTTGGTTTCTTGGCTAAAATTGGAGTGATCTTTTCTGCAATCCAAAGCTGTGATGTCATGGTTGATACTCTCTGTGAACTTGTAATACAAGTATGTGGATTTGGGATTTGATTAACCCTAATGGTACTTCCATCAGGTTGAATTCTAGCAGATATGTACCACTTGCAAGGCCTGACGCTTCCATCAAAACCTCTGCACCTTGCATAAAATTTCTTTCTGTCAGTCCACATAGTCTTGGCATCAAACTCATGTTTGACTGCATAAGTCTTGAAACACATCCTAAACTCCTTCATTCTTGGGAACAACTTGCCTACTTCAATAACATGATTTTCTTTGTCATACACACTTACAAGCTCATCATCATGTGCATCATCTACATCATCTGCAGCATCTTTCATCAGCTGTCCATCCACATCCTCACAAGCATCTATGTTAGCATCATTAGGCAAACTAGATTCATCCCTCTCTTCCTCATCTTGATCATCTATTGGATCTACCGGAATGCCAATTTTTTTGGCCATCTCAGTGTCAGCCATTGGTGCAATGACCAAATCAGTAGTGTCTTCTAATTGTACTGAATTCCAATCAACACAAACAACCCTTGTAGCACCATCACAATCCTCTTCTACATCTTGATCAACCCCCCCCCCCCTATTACTGTCACTTCACCCGTAAACATGGGCATTATCTGTCTCTGTGAAGCCCAATCATCATCTAACACCTGTGAAGCCAACTTTGAGGGCACATATCCAACCTTAGAATCTAATTTCAGATCAACGAGCTCTACATGAAAGGTAGTCTGTTTGCTTGCCCAGCCGTCTTGCTTTTCGATTTCATCAACCATCTCTTCACCATTCTCAATTCTCACATACTCACCCTTCCAACTATCAAACTGTAGCAATGCTACCTCCTTCTCTGGACCCCAAAAAATGCTCTCCCCAATTTTCTCCACGACATTTCTCACGGCCCTCTCTTCCATGCTCTGTATTTCCTGAGGATCAATCTCTGCAGATTCAACCTACCATTTCACAATTGTATCTCTCTCTATGTCTCGCACGCTACCATCACCTAGCTTCGCCTTAGAAGTAAAGAATTCGACAGTGAATTCGAATGTCCTACCCCTATTTGTCAATGGCGGACAGTGTGAGCTAGCGGAAGAGGACAACACACAAATCGCATAGGTTGGAAAGGATGCACATACCTAGCTGACCTTGTTGTCTCTGGCGGCTCTACCGCGGTTAGCCCCCCTCCCCCGCACCCAAATCTGGATCAAATTGACCAAAAACAGATGAAACAGAGGCAATGCAGTGAGATCTAACTCGACAAGGAGGGGAACAGGACAAGGGTTCAGGATTTACTCACCACAGCTGCCGCCGTCACCAAGAACGATAGGTCAGCCGTTGCTATCACCGAGAAAAAAAATCTCCGGCGCCTTCGCCGGCTCACTGCCGAGAACGACGGGGAGGGAGCAACATGTCACTGCTCACCTGATTCAGACATGCACGGAGCCACATCTCACCTGATGCACTGCCAAGTGGGGCCGTAACTAGACGCTCTGTCAAGTGGGACCCACATGTCTTAAACATAATCTCACTCCCGTTGACGACCATTTTAATCGCCCGAGTGGGCCTTGGCTATTTGGGCTTCTGAAGCGTTGCACTACAGCTATTATCGTCAACCACATCGCACTCCTTCCAATTCACGTGAAATGTGTCGCGCAGGAGCTATTGGCCCGTTATGCCTAGCCAGGGGCGTAAAATGATAGCGCTCGTTGGGAGGCAACCCAACTTGTATGTTTTTGCCTTTTGATTTTCTTGCTATTTTCAATAAAATACACAATTATGCCTCTGATTAGATGTATTTTTGTGGTTTAAATTAGTATTTGTGCCAAGCAAGGCCTTTGGGATGATTTGGGTGAGAGTTGATTTGAACTTGCTGAAAAACAGAAACTTTTACGCTCACGGAAATATTTCCCATTTTTAACAGAAGAGTGGTTTTGAGTTGATTCTTTTTGCAGAAGATTAACAAAACAAATTGCTCACGTTGTCCTTTTTTTAGAATTTTTGGAGTTACAGAAGTATTCGAAGTAGTTAGATTGCTACAGACTGTTCTGTTTTTGACAGATTCTGTTTTCTTTGTGTTGTGTGCTTGTTTTGATGATTCTATGGTTTCCTTTTAAGAGTTTTTGCCATAGAAAAGTTGGAATACAGTAGTTATAATGCAAAAATAAAATATGAATGTGTTTTCAACAATACTTATAGTAGTTGTCGTGGAATTGTCACGGCAGATGTCCTTGTGTCAGGACTTAATCACGAGGCGAACGCATCTATGTGATAGCTTGAGAGGGGTTGATCGGGACGAGAGACGCAACACGCAAGACAAGGATTTAGACAGCTTTGGGCCCTGGGAAACATCATCCGGTAATAACCCTACATGCTGTTTGTGACTAGGTCTCATTATGATCATGAGAGAGTCGCCGATAAGCCGGCTCTTTGTGTCTAGCCCTAGAGATTGTTCTTGTTTTTCCCTCCCTCTTTGGGGAGCCCTGCCCCTCCTTATATAAGTTTAGAGGGGCGGGTTACATGTGGAGTCCAAATAGGATTAGGACTAGTTTATCTTGTACTACAAGCCGGATACATGTCCGGGTCTTGATTCCTTGTAAGGGAGATATTCCTCACGCCTTTCCTCTTAAGCCGACCTATCATAACGTAAGCCGGCCTTCTGGGCTTTGAGCCTCCTGGGCCCCCGGGTCTTGTCGCTCCTCTGATCCGCTTGCCAGGTCACCCATAAGTCGCCAGGATCAGGCAGGTCACTTAGTGTGTCGTCCAGTCAGGGCGGGTCATTAATGAGTCGCCAAGTCCGGCCGGGTTATAGTTCCGGCCGGGTTACACCGCGGGGTATATCCCCGACATTAGCCCCCAAGTTTAGCTTGGATTTATCCATGGTAAACTTATGCTGCAAAATAAACACAAGAACAAATTTGACAGGTTGTGCTCCGGGTTAAGAATTCTTGTAAACCGGCACCTGAACATCCTTAAGTCCTTGTCATTTCCTTCTTCTAGAAAATCCGGGTCAATAGACCAGCTTCACAATCAATTTGCTTGTAGAAGAAATATTGTAAACAAATAATCCATTTGAGTCGGCTTCCGAAGCACCGGCTTAAAAATATAGGTCTTGATATACTCGTCTGATTTTCAACCGGCTTAAATATGTAGATCTTGGCGAGTTATAATTTCCAAAATCTCCGGTTTATAAAAGACTGATGATGTCGAGTCATAATTGTTGTTGACACCGGGTCATGTAATTGATCTTCCTGATTTACTCAAAGCTGAGAATTTTGAAGATGTTCCCTCTTTATATGCATAATACCTGTAGCCCCCAAGTCTTAAGAGGAGAACATAGTGATAACTTAAGACTTGCTTCAATATAAGTGTTGCAACCTTGAAGAAATCCGGATTATTCATCTCAATCATTAGTCATAAAACTGAATATTCCACATATGTAGCCCCCAAGTGTCGGGTTGTCATGCTTGCATCAACATGGGACTTGTAATTGCCTTATGCTCGTAAAATTTCAACCAGTGTAGCCCCCAAGGGCTGGGTCATTATGCAATAATGAGCAGGGACTTCATAAATATGATCATGTAGACTTGTAATTGCCTTATGCTCATAAAATTTCAACCAGTGTAGCCCCCAAGGGCCGGCTTAGTAAGATAATACTGAGCTGGGACTTTATATTTACTTCATTGAAAATAATATCATATGATGTAATCCTCACAATGGGGCTCGAACCCACGTCCATAAGGTTAAGAGCTTTGTACTCTACCAACTGAGTAGTGGACCTTTCAATATAATGGATTAAGACTTGTGTACCTTGAATTGTTGACAGGAGCAATTGGTAGCCTCCAAGGGCCGACTCATTACGATGTGATGAGTCGGGTCTTCAATGAGGTGAGCAAAAATGACTTTGTATTAGCCACCAAGTGTCATGGTGCATGCTTGCAGCGACATGAGACTTGCATATTTGATGTAACCTCAATTTGAATAATGTAGCCCCCAAGTGCCGGGTCGTAAGCCTGCGGCGACTCGGGACTATTCCTTCCATTGTAGAATAAATCATATCCATTAATAAAATAATAGCCATTGCACTGAAGCGACTTTGACGACCTCCATCATAATATTGGCTATTGATAACCATAATAAGAATCCAGCCATGTTGGCTATTAAAGATTTGAATAATATAATCCGGTATGAAAACCTCAATCATTCAATATCATCATGAAAATCCAGCCAGTTTTGGCTATTAAAGATTTGAATACCTCATCAGTTGACAAGTAAATCCAGAGTTTAAATACCTGGCGGCTCTTGGCCGATGACGACTTAATGCGCATTCATTGTAAGCTGGAATTTTTGTAACCCGATAGCCTATAGCCCTTGAGAAAATCAATAATTGATAACCCTTTTGATACACCAATTTCAGTCATGAGCTTGGACTGAAGCATTTTTATAAGTCATAGTACTGCAAATCCTGCACAGAATTTAAACAACATACGCCCTGGCGACTTAACGTCAAAAGCCAGGGCGGGTAACCACCCAAATGTAGTCTTATCCTACACAAGTAGATCAGAAGATCCCTATGATCCTTTGAATGATACCGCCGGTTTATGTGACCCGGACAATGAAGTTGACAACTCAACTCTGTAAAAGCCGGCACATAAGATATTTGTGACAACTCAAATACTTGTGATTGTAAATTTTTTTTGAGGCTTCTGATTCGAATATGATCAGTAAACCGTTCCCAAGGGGTTAAGCTAAGATTCGAATACGATCATATAGCCCCTAGTGGCATTGGCGTTGCCGATCAAAGTGGGTATCGACAACTATGTTCTCTTTGGTTCGAATACGACCTATGTTTGAACAAGAAGCCCCCAAATGACCATTGTGATATTGAATTTGTACTGCCGGTTTACATGACTTGTGTAATAAGGGTGATAACCCAATCCTTAGAAGCCAGTGCTTCCATATAAATGATGGTTGTCATAAGCTGGCGACTTATAGTCAAAAGTAAGCCGGGTTAATCATAAAATACTTATATACATTTGAGATATAATCCCCAAAAGGTCTCAAGTTAAGTAATTGTGGCTGCAATAAACTTAACCCGAGATAGAATAAAACTTTTTGAGGCTTATGATTCGGATATGATCAGTAAACCGTTCCAAAGGGGTTAAGCTAAGATTCGAATACGATCATATAGCCCCCAGTGGCTTTGGCGATGCCGATCAAGTGGGTATCGACAGCTATGTTCTCTTTGGTTCGAATACGACCTATTTTTGAATAGGAAGCCCCCAAGTGACCATAAGGTTGTTTAATGATGCTGGTTCGAATACGACCCACGTCAGACCCAAAGGGGTTAAGCTATGATTCAGATATGATCAAGAAGCCCCCTAGTGGGTTTGGTAGTATGCCGATCAAGAGGGTATCGACAGCTATGTTCTCTTTGGTTCGAATACGACCTATGTTTGAACAGGAAGCCCCTAAGTGATCATATAAGTTTTGGAATTGCGCCGATCAATAGGGTACTGATAGCTATGCTTGATGAGCAGGAAGCCCCCAAGTGATCATAATAAGATAAGCCGTAAGGCAGGATGCCCAAGTTTGAACCGCGCATCATGGCAGCAAGTTCTTTTGGCAACCTTTAATTTTTCTGAGAACTCGAACTTGCGAGAGATTAATGCTTTTGAACCGGAAATTCTTAAACTGGATATTGAGATCCTCAAAGCTTTGTAAGGGACAAATTTACCTTGACCCGGATGTTGAACCGGTTTTGAGAGCTTCAAAGCTTTGCGGGAGAGAGATGTCTCTTGAGCTGTATTTTAAACCGGAATCTTCATTTTGGACCGGAAATTTTTCTGACGGTTTTAAAATATTCGCCAATAAAGCAATAGCCTCCAGGGCCGGGTTATCTTCCCTTCAATGATCCGGAGTTCCCGACTCATGGCATTGTAGCCCCCGAGTCTCAAGACGACTTGAGGAGTTGGCTTGAGATTCTCCATAAGTAACCGTGACATAGACCGGTTTTAATCCTGCATGGGACAACTTGCAAACCAAAGTAATTGCTATTTTGAAGAATATAATATGTAATATAAAATATATTGGATGGATTTCACCTGACATGTTAGGCCAGTGATTATCCACAGAAGGTTGAGGTGACTGCGCCGGGTTACAGATGATCCCGTATGAGCCGTGTCAGCAACTCGGCCAATGGTTCCTTCCAACTAGTTGTTTGAAGTTAACCAAACTGTAGTGGCGGCGACTTGTGCACCTACCCATTGAGCCATCCAGTGCAGACATCGGCTGATAATATATGATAATTTGCCTCCAATTTGTTGGAAGAAAACCGGGCTTCCCAAGTAGTGACTTACTCATACTCAATAAACAGCTCATCCAGGAAAGGGTGGCCCGGTGTGTTGATGTAGACCAGGCCTCGAGAAACGGTCGGTAAAGACGACCGCCGCATCAGAGGCGGCTCAGACGGATGAATTGGCCGCGGTGTTGTAAACCGGCGCAGGCGAGTCAACCACGTCGTTTTGATGTAGGGAACAATTGTCAGGTGAGTCAGCCGTGGGAGCAGACAGATGAATCAGCCGCAACGTTTGTAAGCCGGTGCGGACGGGCGAGTCGTCCTCCTTGTTCTAAGCCGGTGCGGTTGCGAGAGACGGCCACGGTGTTGTAAGCCGACGCGGTCGCGAGAGACGGCCACGACGTTGTAAGCCGGTGGGGGAGACTGTTAAGTAACGACGACCACCTGTGCCAAAAGATGTTGGCGTGCCTCCGTCTCCGCGGTATAATATCACTTTTTATCATAAATAATTGCCCTTCATAACCAATATTTCATACAAAGGCAAAGATAAACTGCTCTTTGACAAAGATAATATGTGTTAATAAAACAAACTTGGATAAATATCACCTGATTCGCCCGGACAACAGATGAGTCGGCCGCGGCACTGTAAGCCGGTGCGGAAGGGTGAGTTAATCACAGTGTTGGGAATAACACGGACATGGGTGAGCCGGCCACGGGCGACGAGTCAGTCGCATGTGTTGTTGTAGCAGAGGCGGCGACTTAACTGTAGGAGCAGACAGATAAGCGGCCCGGCGTTTGTAAGGTGGTCCGGACGGGGAGTCAGCCGGTACGGTGACGCAAACCGGACCGCGACACCCTGTCCGTGAAGCCGCGCGATACAGCCGAACGTGCATCCATGGTATAACACCACCCCTTTTTTTCTTTTAATAGTTGCCCTGCGTAAAAATATTACAAGCCAGAGTAATCGTTGTCGGATGAATTAACATGTACTGGTAAAATACATAGAAAGGATAGCACCTGTTATATTTTGCCGGATGCTGGCGCTGGATAATGCATAGTGCTGCTTTTGTTTTTGACAAAAGAGTTGATTGGTTCTGCGTCTTCTAGTGCCTGAGCTCTCCATATAACCTGGCCGGTACTTTTTGAACCAAAATTTCTGGAACCAGAACTTCTTGATAATCCGGCCGGAACTTTTGATAATCCAGAACTTTTGAACTGGAACCTCTTGATAATCCGGAACCTTTGAATCGGAACCTCTTGATAATCCGGAACCTTTGAATCGGAACCTCTTGATAATCCGGCCGGAACTTTTCATAATCCAGAACTTTTGAACCGGAACCTCTTGATAATCCGGAACCTTTGAATCGGAACCTCTTGATAATCCGGAACTTTTCTGTAGCCTAAATCGGAACTCTTTGACGACTCGGACAGAACCTTTTGGCGATGCGGTTCGAACCCTTTGGTGATTCGGACTGAACTTTTCGTCGAGGCGATCGAAACTCTTTGATGATTCAGACATAACCTTTCGTCGAGACGGTCGGAACTTTTCAGTGATCCGGCCGGAACTTTCCGACGAACCGGCGGAACCTTTCGATGAGCCTGACAGAACTTTTTTGGCAAGCTGGCTGGAATTCTCCGATGAACTGGCCGGAACCTTTTCAATAAGCCGGTCGGAGCTTCTCGATCCCTGGGATAGCGCCCTCCAAGAACTCAACACCACCGTGCGCAGGCCCCACGGTGAGCGCCAACTGTCATGGAATTGTCACGGCAGATGTCCTTAGTGTCATGACTTAATCGCGAGGCCAACGCATCTATGTGATAGCTTGAGAGGGGTTGATCGGGACGAGAGACGCAACACGCAAGACAAAGATTTAGACAGCTTCGGGCCCCGGGAAACATCATCCGGTAATAACCCTACATGCTGTTTGTGGCTAGGTCTCATTATGATCATGAGAGAGTCGCCGGTAAGCCGGCTCTTTGTGTCTAGCCCTAGAGATTGTTCTTGTTTTTCCCTCCCTCTTTGGGGAGCCCTGCCCCTCCTTATATAAGTTTAGAGGGGCGGGTTACATGTGGAGTCCAAATAGGATTAGTACTAGTTTATCTTGTACTACAAGCCGGATACAAGTCCGGGTCTTGATTCCTTGTAAGGGAGATATTCCTCACGCCTTTCCTCTTAAGCCGACCTGTCATAACGTAAGCCGGCCTTCTGGGCCTTGAGCCTCCTGGGCCCCTGGGTCTTGTCGCTCCTCTGATCCGCTTGCCAGGTCACCCATAAGTCACCAGGATTGGGCGGGTCACTTAGTGTGTCGTCCAGTCAGGGCGGGTCATTAATGAGTCGCCATGTCCGACCGGCTTATAGTTCCGGCCGGGTTACACCGTGGGGTATATCCCCGACAGTAGTGCTTTGCTTTCTTATACTAATGGATCTCACGAAGGTTTTGTTGAGTTTTGTGTGATTGAAGTTTTCAAGTTTTGGGTGATATTACGATGGATAAAGGAATAAGGATTAACAAAAGGCTAAGCTTGGGGATGCCCGAGGCACCCCAATATAATGTTCAAGAAGTAGAAAGCAACTAAGCTTGGGGATGCCCCCGAGTGGCATCCCCTCTTTCTTCTAACACCATCAGTGTTTTACTTGGAGCTATATTTTTATTCGTCACATATTATGAGTTTTGCTTGGAGCGTCTTTTATGATATGAGTCTTTGTTTGTTTTGCTTTGTGTTTTAAGTCTTGAGTCCTTGCTGGACACACCTCTTTGAGAGAGCCAAAAAAATTGATATGCTTGCTCCGCTGCTTCACTTAAATTTTTAGAGCCTTGGAATTGCTCTAGTGCTTCACTTATATCTTTTTGAGCACGGTGTGCTTGGTTATTTTTGAAGAAATGCTCTCATGCTTCAGTTAGATTTATTTGAGAGTTAGTAATTTTTTAAGAAATTCTCTTTTGCTTCACTTCGATTATTTCGAGAGAAAGAAATATTATGCTCATGTTCTTCACGTAAATTTGTTTGAGCTTATTAAAAGTAACATATGAAACTAGTCCCAAAGTGATAGATATCCAAGGAGGATATAATAAAAACTTTCATGAAGATCATTAGACAAAATAAACTTGGTTCTTAGTAATGGTTTTGAGATATGACAATACGATATGTGAGTCATGTTGATGAGTAATTATGCTTTAGTAAAAATATTGGTGTTAAGGTTTGTGATTCCCTATGCAAGCATGAAAGTCAATAGTTATGCAATGAAATTACATCCTACTTGTGGTGCATTATTCGGGGTTAGTTATGCTTAATGCTCGCTTACGAGATTTTTCATTTCTTGGTTGGACGCTTCTCAATCTTTTTGCTAGCCTTCATTTGCACTAAGTATGCATGATCACTACTTGTGCATCCAAAACCCTTTAAACCTGTTTTGCCATATGAGTCCACTATACCTACCTATATGCGGTATTTCCATGCTGTTCTAAGCAAATTTTTATGTGCCATCTCTAATTTTCGAAATAAATTTCTCTTTTGTGTGCTCGTACCGCTCGCGAGGCGGTGAGGGGTGGTCTATGTTTTCCATGCTAGATGTGTTATTCTCACGATGAGTGTTTATTCACTTGTCATTGCACGAGAGTACGACAAAGGTATTAGGGATGCCCAGTTGCGAAATGAAAAATGAATTTACTTTATGTTGTCAAATAATAAATTACTTGAAAAGTGTTGGTATGGAGGGCACCTGTGGATACGGTTAGCCATGGAATGTCAAAGTATGGTGGAAAAAGGAATACATTTTATTTTCTGTTTGGGAACCGCCTACAATGTATCTAGCATGGAAAGTATTGGGAACTCTAAGTCATTTTCGTTGGTGGGAAATATATGCCTCCCAAAATGTTTTTATCTCTCAATTTTCGCTTTGAGCTCTGGCACCTCTAAAAATCCCGACTTCCCTCCGCGAAGGGCCTTTCTTTTACTTTATGCAATTTTTATTTTTAAACTTGAGTCTCCATCTTCTCTTATAAAGCACCAACTAAGGGGCACTATGATCGTACTTGAGCATTGTGTATAGCTAGTATTCCAGTGTGTTTCATGAATGGATCAATGATTGAGCATAATGGGCTAGGGATAACTTGCTTTAGCGTTGATATTTTGAAAGACATTATTGCTTGTTGATATGCTTGAGTATTAAAGTGTTCATGTCAAAACTAGATTATTGCTTTGAACCATATAAAAGTCCAAATGTCCATGCTACAAAGAAAAGAATATGTTATGAAACATGTTAGGAAGCATTCCACATCAAAAATTCTGTTTTTATCATTTACCTACTCGAGGACGAGCAGGAATTAAGCTTGGGGATGCTGATACGTCTCCAATGTATCTATGATTTTTGATTGTTCCATGCTGTTATATTATCATTCTTGGATGTTTTACAATCATTTTATAATCATTTTATATCATTTTTTGGTACTAACCTATTGACATGGTGCCCAGTGCCAGTTATTGTTTTCTGCTTGTTTTCTACATCGCGGGAAATCAATACCAAACGGAGTCCAAACGCAGCCAAACTTTTGGTGGATTTTTTCTGGACCAGAAGATAGAAGATGGGCCAAAGGAGTACCAGAGGGGTGCCCCGAGGGGGGCACAACCCACCAGGGCACGCTTGGGGGCCCAGACGCTCCCAGGTGGGTTATGCCCACCTCGGTGGCCTCCAGCACTGCCTCTTTGCTCTATAAATACCCCAATATTCCAGAAACCCTAGGGGATTCGACGAAAATTCCAGCCACCACAAGTTCGAAAAACACCAGATCTAATCTAGACACCATCACGGAGGGGTTCATCATGTCCATTGGTGCCTCTCCGATGATGCGTGAGTAGTTCTTTGTAGACCTACGAGTCCGTAGTAAAGTAGGTAGATGGCTTCCTCTCTCTCTCTCTCTCTCTCTCTCTCTCTCTTGATTCTCAATACAATGGTCTCTTGGGATCCATATGATGTAAGTCTTTTTGCGGTGTGTTTGTTGGGATCCGATGAACTTTAAGTTTATAATTAGATCTATGTTTTTATCCATGAAAGTTATTTGAGTCTTCTTTGATCTCTTATATGCATGATTGATTATAGCCTCGTATTTCCTCTCTGATATTTGGGTTTTGTTTGGCCAGCTTGATCTATTTATCTTGCAACGGGAAGAGGTGCTTTAAGATGGGTTCGATCTTACGGTGCTTGATCCCAGTGACAGAAGGGGAAACGACACGTATGTATTGTTGCTATTAAGGATAACAAGATGGGGTCTATTTCTACATAAATAGATCTTGTCTACATCATGTGATCGTTCTTATTGCATTACTCCGTTTTTCCATGAACTTAATACCCTAGATGCATGCTGGATAGCGGTCGATGTGTGGAGTAATAGTAGTAGATGCAGGCAGGAGTTGGTCTACTAATCTTGGACATGATGCCTATATAATGATCATTGCCTGGATATCTTCATGATTATTTGAAGTTCTATCAATTTCCCAACAGTAATTGTTTTCTCACCGTTTGCTATTTTTCTCGAGAGAAGACACTAGAGAAACCTACAACCCCTAGGTATCTTCTTTAATATATTTGCCTTCACGATCTATTTTTATTTGCTTTTATTTTCAGATCTATTAAACCAAAAATACAAAATTACTTTGCTGCACTTTATCTTATTTGTGATCTATTTATCCAATCTATTATAACTTTATCCCATCTCTGTGCCAATTTCTGGCGCCGTTACCCGAAAGGGATTGACAACCCCTTTAACACTTCGTGTTGCGAGTAATTTTTTATTTGTGTGCAGGAGATGTTTATGTTGTGTTGCGTGTTTGTCCTCCTGGTTCGATAACCTTGGTCTCATCACTGAGGGAAATACCTACAGTTGTTGTGCTGCATCATCCCTTCCTCTTTGGGGAAATACCGACCTAGTTCTAGTAGACATCAATAGTGTAGTTGCAAGTAGGAGCATCACCACTAGCAAGCCTAGCAAACAAATGAGAATGTTGCAACACGTTATATCATTGAGAGTATCCGACATACCAAAAAATCAATGGCAAATACATAAATCCTCGGATGCTACGGCCTCTAGGACAATTGTTGCATCACGAGACTTGCCACAATACATTCCCTGCCATGCTTCCAGGTAGTTTTTCCAAGTCCATGCATACAAAAAAAAATCAATGCTTCCTAGCATGCCAGGCCAACCTCTTCTCTCACTTGATGCCATCAACTTTTTCGTGTCTTCCTCGTTGGGTGCCCGAAGATATTCAGGACCAAAGACACGGATGATCACTTTGGCAAACCTACGCACTGACTCAATTGTAGTATCTTCACCAATGCGAAGGTACTCATCGGCATAGTTAGCCGGAATGTCGTATGCAATTACCCGCATAACTGTGATTTTTTGATATGCACTAAATCCCTTCAAGCCCATGTCATTTCTTATTTTGGTAAAATAGCGACAATTGGCCTCGCAAGCTTGCACTATTTTTACAAAGAGGGATTGATGCATTCGATAGTTTCTTCGGAAGAGGTGCAGCGGATATGTTGGATTGTCTGTGAAGTAGTCTTGCATCAACATCTCATTCCCGAGATGGCGATTGCAAGGAATGCAAAGATGGCCCACGGTCGATCCTCATCGTCTCTTTTGGTTCTCATCGTCGTGCTCCTTCACGATGAGGGCCATCACCAACATCTACTGCCAATGGTTCGCAAGAAGCGTCTCAACACCTGAGTCGTTCGAATCAGACGAATCCTCGAGCAAAAACATCTCGTGAGGGCTCAATTCCATCCAAAATTATAAATACGAATGCCGCATGAACCAACTATGTGTATCGCATCCGAAAGCACAAGTACTCACCGACGGCTCGGGACGATGGCTCTATGGCAGTCGATCCCGGGGCGGCGATGGCGACTCGGGGCAGCTCAGCTCGGCGGATCCGGGGAGCCGGTGAAGCGGCTAGGTGGAACCGGGTGAGTGCCGCTCCGACGACATGATTCCGTCCGCAGATATGGTCGGAATCATCGGTGGCGGACGAGCTTTTCTTGGACGGCTATGATGAGAGGAAATCTTCCCCTAGTCTGCTCCTAAGCTTTTCAGATCTAATGGTGGTTGTTTATCTCAGATGTCTCTGGGTTGTTTGAAGTTTATGTGCTCCTGTTGGTGGCTGATCCTAGTTTGATGGTGCTAGGTGATTAGTCTTTTCTTTTTCTATCCCCATGAATGACATAATCTTGCAGCCAAGCCACTAAAATCTTATAGGCAACACCCTAAAGCTTTTATTTCGTTACAAAGAAGGACGATTTTTTGACAATTCATGGTAATTTTCGCCAAAAATTTCAACAGCATAATACGTCAGAAAGAAACGCATCCACAACCGCACCACATGAGTGAAAAGAAAATTTTTATGCTAGAAAAGGATGGATTAAAACTCGGGTGAAAGCAACTTGGCATGAAAACATGTCAGCATGGTCAACTATAACCGCATGGTTTCCTGAATAAGATTCTATACATGCCGAATCATGACACTAGTCCATTCGATTCTGAATCTGTGCTAGTTGTGTCATATAAATCCCAAGGCACACAAAAAAATACCGATAACCCACAAGTGTAGGGGATCGCAACAGCTTTCGAGGGTAAAGTATTCAACCCAAATTTATTGATTCGACACAAGGGGAGCTAAAGAATATTCTTGAGTATTAGCAGTTGAGTTTTCAATTCAACCACACCTGGATAACTTAGTATTTGTAGCAAAGTATTTAGTGGCAAAAGTGGTATGATAATAAAGGTAATGGTAGCAAAAGTAAAGATAAATGTTTTTGGGTTTTTGTAGTAGTTGTAACAGTAGCAACGGAAAAGTAAATAAGCGAAGAACAATATATGAAAAGCTCGTAGGCAATGGATCAGTGATGGATAATTATGTCGGATGCGATTCCTCATGTAATATTTATAACATAGGGTGACACAGAACTAGCTCCAGTTCATCAATGTAATGTAGGCATGTATTCCGTAAATAGTCATACGTGCTTATGGAAAAGAACTTGCATGACATCTTTTGTCCTACCCTCCCGTGGCAGCGGGTTCCTAGCGGAAACTAATGGATATTAAGGCCTCCTTTTAATAGAGAACCGGAACAAAGCATTAGCATATAGTGAATACATGAACTCCTCAAACTACGGTCATCACCGAGAAGTATCCCGGTTATTGTCACTTCGGGGTTGTCGGATCATAACACATAATAGGTGACCATAGACTTGCAAGATAGGATCAAGAACACACATATATTCATGAAAACATATTAGGTTCAGATCTGAAATCATGGCACTCGGGCCCTAGTGACAAGCATTAAGCATAGCAAAGTCATAGCAACATCAATCTCAGAACATAGTGGATACTAGGGATCAAACCCTAACAAAACTAACTTGATTACATGGTAAATCTCATCCAACCCATCACCGTCCAGCAAGCCTACGATGGAATTACTCACGCACGGTGGTGAGAATCATCAAATTGGTGATGGAGGATGGTTGATGATGACGACGACGACGAATCCCCCTCTTCGGAGCCCCGAACGTACTCCAAATCAGCCCTCCCGAGAGAGATTAGGGCTTGGCGGCGGCTCCGTGTCGTGAAACGCGATGAAACTTTCGCCTTGATTTTTTCTCCCCGAACGTGAATATATGGAGTCGGAGTTGAGGTCGGTGGAGGTCCAGGGGGCCCACGAGATAGGGGGGCGCCCCCCTGTCTCGTGGACAGGCCCTGGGCCCCCTGGTGTATTTCTTTCGCCCAGAAATTCTTATTAATTCCAAAAAGTGCCTCCGTGGATTTGCAGGACATTCCGAGAACTTTTCTTTTCTACGCATAAAACAACATCATGGCAGTTCTGCTGAAAACAACGTCAGTCCGGGTTAGTTTCATTCAAATCATGCAAGTTAGACTCCAAAACAAGGGCAAAAGTGTTTGGAAAAGTAGATACGTTGGAGACGTATCAACTCCCCCAAGCTTAAACCTTTGCTTGTCCTCAAGCAATTCAGTTGATAAACTGAAAGTGATAAAGAAAAACTTTTACAAACTACATTTGCTCTTGTTGTTGTAACATGAAAAGCCAGCATTCAAGTTTCAGAAAATATGTCGGTGTACAAAAAGAGGGGTACACTTTTTGTACCCCTATAACTGTGCACGGGCAGTCTGAGCCGCAGCACCGCCAAGACCTTGAGCAAGGCGAGGGAGGTGAGCCAAGGTAAGGCCGAAGCTCGAAAGGAGGAGAACGACGCCAAGACCAAGGCCACAAAGAGCAAAGGGGACGAAGCGGACTCCCCCAATAAGATCCTTGCCGAGGGGCGGTTTTAGCAAACCCGGCAAGACCCTTGCCGTGGCCGCTCGCCCCATACCTACGGAGCGAATCACCCTTGAGTCCACTGCCCCCATGGGGCAAGGATTCGGCAGACATCCCCATGGTGGCATGCAGATCTTTGTGAAGACATTCAAGATCAGCTACACACTACAGAAGATGACGAACCTTGGCGGGATCCCAGCCAAGGAGGACCACAAGGCCCCCGGCAAGAGCCTTGCCGGGGATGACAGCAGGCGCCACGGCAAGACCCTTGCCAGGGCCCCGGCAAGACCCTTGCCGGGGCCCCGGCAAGACCCTTGCCGGGGCTACAGCGAGGCCCTTGCCAAGGACACCCATAGGGCCACCATCAGGCCCACGCCAATCAAACCTTCACCGCCGTTCGCATGCAGCTGCCGACCTGACCAGTTGGGCAGGCACCTGCGTGGCGGCAAGCGGATCTTCGTGGAGAGCCACCGCTGCGCCACCTCAGCTGCCTGCCTGCCTACATGGCACCACGGGTACCGCTGGCCAGGGCGCGTGTCGACACGAAAGGGAGCGGCGACGGACGAGACTGGGCTCTCCCCCGTCCCCGATAAAGCAAGGACACCTAAGCAAGACGCATTTAATGCGCCTTGTCATGTAATGCGAGGGATAAACTTCGCATCATCTGTACCTTTCCACCTCCTGTGTGCCACTGTGGCAACCCCTTTCCCTATAAAAGGAGGCCCAAGGCGACCAGGAGGAGGATTCGGCTTTTTGGAGCTCCTCACGCCCCATTGCTAGTTCAAGAACACAAATAAACAAACCTCCAAAACAGGATTAGGGTTTTACGCATCCTCGCGGCCCGAACCTGGATAAAGAAACCGTGTGCTATCTGTTTGATCCGCTCTTCTCACGACCCCACGCCCCGCAACCGTAGTAGGGATTCTTGTGATCCCATAGGTGTCGTCCTCACACCGACATCTTTGGCGCGCCAGGTAGGGGGCAAAGTTGTGAGAATCAGCTCTAGCAGTTAGTTCGACGCTTCTTCATCGTCATGGCACCCAAGAAGAAGATGACGGTGGCGGTTGGCCCGTCAGAAGCCGGACATCCCGTCCCGACGCGGGCGAGCAGCGGACCGGTTGTAGAAAGGACCCGGGGTGCTGCTCGCGAACACCAACACCGTCCCAGCAGCCGAAGTTTGTGTGGCGGCGATGTTCGTGCGCCTGGTAACGGGCCGCACGCCGCCAAATCCAAAGACGAAGCCAGGCCCCCCGCGGGTGGTGCGGGGCCTTCCAAGATCGCTGCCACCCCGCCCGAAGGCGACGCGAGGGCTTCAAGACTCCACACCCGGCGCCGACGCGCGCTCCTCTCAAGCGGCGCGCGATGAACGACGTAATCACGCCGAGGACCCCGGGCGTCGCCGCGGAAAGAGCCCCGAGCGTCACTCCCGGGATTTAGAAGACCTGCCCGCTTGCCGAGGCGCTGGTGAAGATGGCATGCGACCGCGGGCTCGTGATAGAGCTCCTTCTGACATGGTCAGAAGTCGAAGCGCTCGCGCTCCATGCAGGTTTCGCTGCCACCAACGCCAGCAGAAGCCCTGGCGCGCGCGCAGTTGCTCCTCGATTTTCCTCCCACTACGGGGAAACTCGACGAATGGAGAGCCACTATCCGAAGCCTTGTTGCGGTGGCCAACAAAGACGAACCAAGTCCGGTGGAGCCCGCGGGTCGACGCTCCGACGGAGTCCGACGCACCAATGGCAGGAGAGCCGGCGGCGCCGCAACCACGGTGCACTCGCCTCGTCCTCGCCCGGTACCGCGGACGCCAGCCCGTCGCGACGTTACGAGCGACGAGATTTCCGTAGCATCGTCTGACCCGCGGGCCCACTGTGACCAGCGCCAAGTTCTTCGGGAACGAGAACATGAAGACGCTCGAACCACTATCGAGCGCCGGTGCGGAGCGCGCCACCAATCAGACAGGCGAGCAGGGCCCGCTATGAGCCACCCGGCACCGGGGAGCCCTGGAGGCCTACCTTACGAGGTAGGCTGTCGGCTTTACCCGTGAGCTGCGGCAGTTCCGGTGGCCCACTCACCGCACCTTCAAACCCGGCGTGGGCGAAAAGTACGAGTGGCAAGACCCACCCGTCCGAAGTTCCTCGGCGTCTACACCATCGCGATGCAAGCTGCGGAACCCGCGACGATAAGGTGCTGCGAATTACTTTCGTTGGCTCTTAAACCCAATGCCATGTCATGGTTGATGCACTTGCCGGTAGACTCTACTTCCTCTGGTCGATTTGTGCCATGAGTTCGTGGGCGCCTTCTTTGGAGGCCACCAAGCCCATGGCCAAGCAAGCGACCTGCACGTCATCCCCGAAGGGGCGAGAGTCTCCGCAAGTATATCTGAGAGGTTCAGCCGGTGCAGTACAATATCCACGATGTTCACCTGCCGCCATCATCGGTAGCGTTCCATCGAGCGCGCGTAACCGCAAGATGCACGAAGAGCTGGTAATGAACAAGGTGAGAGATGTAGCAGAACTCTATGTTCTCGCTGACAAATGTGCCTGGGCTGAAGAGGGAAGGCAGTACCCCGGCGAAGATGCCGGCGTGGAAACCGACTCCTCAGATGAGGATATTGCCGCCCCGGCGAAGAAAGGTCGGCGCCGCAACAGGAAGCACAAAGGAAAAGCCGTGCTTGCCGTCGAGGGATCTGATGACGCCGGCTCCACCAAGAAAACCAAGGCAGATGACCCCGACAAGGAGGTTGCCGGATGTGTCGCCTGCCGGGCCTTGGCGGCTGCCGAAAAGCCAGGAAACTCCAACAAGCAATACTGCAAGATCCATCGCACCAAAGGCCATGCTCTCCAGGACTGCCGACAGGTTGAGCTCCTCGCTGAGAAGCAGAGGGCTGAGTATGAGAGGCGGGACAAGGAGAAGGGCCCAGACGGTGTTGAGGGGTCCGGCAAGAAGCGTGACGGCCAGGCGGGCCGTCGCGGCAAGGATAAGCAGCAAGAGAGGCCCGCCCGGGGCCATGACAAAAAGCCAGAAGACGACGATCACGAAGAGGAGGACGAATTCGGCGACCAAGAGTTTCAGAAGGCTACAGAGGCCATGTGCGTCGACGGTGGCGCCTCGCTGCATACTTCTCACCGCCGGCTTAAACAGTGGGCACGCGAGATTACAGTGGCAGAGCCGTCGTTTGATGCCCAAAGGCCGCTGAAGTGGTCCAGCACACCTATCATTTTTGACACCGAGGATCACCCTGATCGCATTACCGCGGTCGGGTGCTTGCCGTTGATGGTTTCACCAACAATACGCAACCTCAAGGTGACGAAGATGCTTGTCGATGGCGGGGCCGGTCTGAACTTGATCTCGCCTGCCGTGGTCGAGAAGCTGCAGATTCTTGATGGAGACCTCGAAGAGACGGGCACGTTTCAGGGGATCAACCCGGGAAGAAGCCAACCCAAGGGAAAGGTCACGTTGCCCGTAACTTTTGGAAGCGACTTGAACTTCAGGACGGAGAGGATCGTGGTCGATGTTGCCAAGGTCCCCTTGCCCTACAACGGGATCCTTGGTCGCCCAGCGCTGGCCAAGTTCATGGCGGCGTCACACTACGCCTACAACACCCTGAAGATGCCAGGACCTGTGACGATCATCACCATCCCCTCCGACAAGAAAGATGCGCTGATTTGCGCTGACCAACTATACCAGCAAGCAGTGGCAGCAGCTGCCGCCGCTAGAGCACTTGCTCCTGCCACTGGGACCCCGGGAGGGAAGAAGAAGAAGACCGGTGAGACCACAGACACCCACTCTGGCAAGCGCACCTCTTCGGAGTGTAGTGCTGCCGTCGAGGACGTGCCAGAGAGCTCCACCGGCGGAAACAAGAAGCCTAGGGCCATACAGCCGGGAACCAAGAAGGTTTCTGTCAGTGAGGACGGCATGGGAGGAGCTTTCACCATAAGCTCCACCCTTGACGACAAATAGGAAGACGCGCTCGTCACCTTCCTGCGGGAGAATGTCGATGTGTTTGCATGGCAAGCTTCCGACATCCCCGGTGTTCCCAGGGAGGTGATTGAGCACCACCTTGCTGTCTGCCCTCATGTGCGGCCCGTCAAGCAGAAGGTCAGAAAGCAATCTTTGGAACGACAAGAGTTCATCACAGAAGAGATCCGGAAACTGGAAGCAGCAGGTTTGGTAAGAGGAGTGCTCCATCCAACGTGGTTGGCCAATCCGGTCGTGGTGCGCAAGGCAAATGGGAAGTGGAGACTGTGTATTGATTACACAGATATCAATAAGGCTTGTCCTAAAGACCCCTTCCCGTTGCCACGCATCGACTAGATTGTTGACTCCACGGCTGGGTGTGATCTGTTGTCATTCCTCGACGCCTACTCCGGCTACCACCAGATCTTCATGACAAGCGAAGACGAAGAGAAAACAGCATTCATCACCCCATGTGGTACGTATTGTTTCATCCGGATGCCTTTCGGGTTGAAGAGTGCTGGTTCGATGTTTGCATGAGCGGTCCAAATTGGTTTTGAACCCCAGCTCCATAGAAATATGGAAGCTTATATGGATGACATAGTGGTCAAAAGCAAGGACAGGGCAACCCTCATACTAGGTTTGCAAGAAACATTTGCAAACCTGCGCAAGATCAATCTCAAGCTGAACCCTGAGAAGTGCGTCTTTGGCGTCCCGTCCGGCAAGCTTCTCGGGTTCTTGGTGTCACAGCGTGGGATAGAGGCCAATCCGGACAAAATCAAAGCTATAGAGCAGATTGAAGCACCCAAGCGAATCAAGGATGTGCGTCGGCTTGCTCGTTGCGTCGCCGCCATGGGCAGGTTCATTTCACAAGTCTGCCGAGCGCGCCCTTCCCTTTTTCAAGATCCTGAAAAAGGCGGGCCTGATGGAGTGGGCGCCGAAGTCAAGCAGCATTGCAAGGTTTGAAGAAGTACCTCTCCTCGCGCCAATACTAGTTGCGCCTAGGGCACATGAGCCGTTGTTGCTATACCGGCGGCAGCGGACCAGGTGGTCGATGCCGCACTAGTAGCGCAGAGGAGGTTGACGACGAGGTAATGGCAGCGCAGAGCCCGACACCACCAATGCAGAGACGACACAGCCAGTTGAAGTGCCGCCGAAGAAGAAAATGATGCAGCACCCAGTCTACTTTGTTAGTTCCCTCCTGCAGGGGGCTAGATCAAGGTACTCCGGTGTGCAGAAACTGCTCTTCGGCCTCCTTATGGCCTCGAGGAAGCTGCATCACTACTATCATTCACACGAGATCACTGTCATCACTCGCTTCCCTCTGCAACAGATATTACACAATCCAGATGCAACAGGAAGAATTGTGGAATGGGCACTGGAGCTGTCCAGCTTTGGCCTCAAGTTTGAAAGTACTTCGACGATTCAGAGCCGAGTCCCAGCGGACTTCATTGCAGAATGGACCGCAACGCCTGACGAAGAAGTCCAAGAGACTACTCTCCCTGGCAAGGAGGCAAGTTGTGATTGGATCATGTACTTTGATGGAGCTTTCTCCTTACAGGCGCCGGGGCTGGCGTACTGCTTGTCGCGCCCACCGGAGAGCACCTCAAGTACGTGATCCAGATGCACTTCCCCAGGGAGGTGTCAACAAACAATACGACAGAGTACAAAGGGCTGCTTGCCGGTCTTAGGATCGCGGCGGACCTCGGAATCAAGAAAATCATCGTCAGGGGGGACTCATAGCTTGTCGTCAAGCAAGTCAACAAGGATTACCAGAGCCCGTTGATGAAGGCCTACGTCGATGAAGTGAGAAAGCTGGAAGAGCGTTTCGATGGTATACAGGCTGAACACGTTCCCCGAGTGGAGAATGATATCGCCGACTACCTATCAAAACGCGCTGCCCTCAAGCTACCTGTGGAACCAGGTACCTTTGTGCTTCAGCTAACTCAGCCATCCGTTGATCCATCAACAGAGCAGAATAAAAGGAGGAAATCAGGGCCCGGCAAGTACTTTCCCGCCGAGCTCCCCGGAGCCGCCGACAAGGATGTTGCTGGGGATACTGAGCCCGCCAAGGGACGACTGGCTCCGGCGGAGCGTCAAGCTCTTGCCGTCGAGGCAGCCGCTCCTATAGCGGAGGAGATGCCTTTAGTCCACGCCGTCGAGCCCCAAGCTCCAGCGTGGGCACAGCATACCGTCCGATTCTTCCAAACAGGGGAACTTCCTGAGGAGCAGGAAGAAGCGGAAAAAGTAGCCCGTCGCTCTACCATGTACCAGTTCGTCGATGACTTCCTATATAGAAAGAGGCCGAACGGTGTGAAATTGAAGTGTATCCCTCGAGAGGAAGGACTGGAGCTGTTGGCGGAAATACACGGAGGCATATGTGGATCCCACATTGGGTCAAGGGCCCTTGCCGGCAAGGCATTCCGGCAAGGCTTCTTCTGGCCCACCGCCCTCCAAGATGCGATGACACTAGTCACCAGGTGTGAAGCGTGTCAGTTCCATTCAAAGAAGCTTCATCAGCCAGCTCAAGCCCTTCAAACCATTCCTCTCTCCTGGCCCTTCTCGGTCTGGGGGCTCGACATACTGGCCCCTTCCCCCGCACTGTCGGGGGCTTTGAGTACTTGTATGTTGCAGTCGACAAGTTCACAAAGTGGCCGGAGGTGGAGGCAGTGAGGAAGGTCATAGCTCAGTCAGCCGTCAAGTTCTTCAAGGAACTAGTGTCCCGTTTTGGTGTACCCAACAGGGTTATCACCGACAACGGCACACAGTTCACAAGCCGCACCTTCATGCAATATACCCAAGACCTCGGCAGCAAAGTCTGTTTCGCTTCCATTGCTCACCCGCGAAGCAATGGTCAAGCTGAGAGGGCAAATGCTGAAGTACTGCGAGGCTTAAGGACCAAGACCTTTGACAGGCTGCACAAGAGAGGAAGGCGCTGGATTGATGAGTTGCCGGCGGTTCTTTGGTCGATCAGGCGACACCAAATCGAGCCACCGCCGGACACCTTTTGCCCGGTATACGAGGCAGAAGCAGTTCTCCCATCGAACTCATATACGGGTCACCTCGAGTGCTCGCTTATGACGAGCTTGAGCAAGAACAAGCTCGCGGCAAGATGAAGCAATGCTCCTTGAGGAAGATCGTCTTCGGGCGGCTGTGAGAGCAGCACGCTACCAGCAAGCCTTGCGCCGCTACCATAGCCGCAAGGTTCATGCCCGAAGCCTTGAGGAAGGCGACCTTGTCCTTCGGCGCGTTCAATCGGCCAAGAATTCCAACAAGTTGATGCCAAAGTGGGAAGGCCCTTATCGGGTAATACGAGTCACCAGGCCTGGCGCAGTCCGCCTGGAGACCGAAGATGCCGTTCCGGCGAGTAACTCATGGAACATTGAGCATCTTTGCAAGTTTTACCCGTGAGGCGCGGCTTTCCGGGCCCCCCGGCAAGCCACCTTTTTTACAAGCATTGCCGATGATGCATGTAACCCTTTGTACAAAGCCAGGCGCAGACCCTGAGCATAAACAAATGAAGCGCTGGTGCCCTAAGTTATAGCATGCATGCTAGGTTAAGTCTCGTCCTTGGTTAGGGCTGATAGTGCTTAGCGGCGACTAACCCCTAGCTTAGAGGTCGAGTGTGCGTCTATTTGCCGTTCTTTTGTCTTCTTTGGTTCACAGGACTCACAGATATCCTTGCCGGATCACTTGAGGACGAAAAAGAAAAGAGGGACAGACCGACATCTAGACCCTGGCAAGCCAGTATTGCCGGGGGCTGCAAGTACAAAGATTCACCCACGGCAAACCAGAGTTGCCGGGGGCTACAACTTCAGATAAGTTCCTCATCCCTTATCATGCATTCCCTTATGGACTGAGGTATGTGAAACCTCGTTTTCCCCAAAGCTACCGTGCTCCCCTAAAACTCTAGGCCCTAGGGCTCGTTCCTGGGGCCAGGTTTGGTCGTAGTCGCGGCAGCAAAAGGATGGAACGAGGATCCTGAACCCACCTCATCCCTGCCTCTGCCAAAAGCGTGAGAAAGGTCGAGCAAAGTGGGAAGACGGCAGGGCCTGTTGCCGGGCAAGGAGATGTTTATCTTTGGGATATCAAGGATTTACTCCTTGTCGTGGGTTCTACCATAAACAAATGACCGTCAAGCATCCCTTTTCATTAAAACATTCCACTCAGGTATAGCCCATGGGGAATGAAAAACATGAATGATGGGATTACAAGTTTTAAATCCAGCCAAGGCCCGAAGGCTTACAAACTAAAAAGAGATAAGGTGCCCGTAACCCCTCTCTTGTCCCTCTCCTCAGGAGGCAGGTCAAGGAGGCGAAAAGGGCAAAAGGGGCGCCTAGGCGAGCTACGAGTGGCAGGAGACACCAAGAGAACATCTCGGTGGCCGTCTGAAGGCTGGATGGTGATGGCGACGCCGGAAGCAGAGCTCGAAGACGAGGCGGCAGGACGTCAGCACGTGTCGAAGGCGTCGGTGCCAGCGTACTCCGATTTGACGGCCTTGCTGTCCGCCCTCTTCCTCTTCCACAGCCTCCAAACGCCAGCCGCCCAAGGAGACGACCCCGAGAAGTTAAGGAAGCCGGCGACACGGATGATGGGATCGCCGGTGCCGCGCGAAGCCGCGCCCGACACCTAGTCGGACCCGTCGTCCTGCCGCCTGCTACCCTCGACGTCGCTACCGCTGTCCTCCTCGCCACTGCCGCCCGAGGAGGAGTCTTCGCTATCAGAAGAGCTCTCCACGCAGCACCTTGCCCCAGTCCCGAAGCACCCGAAGACCTTGACGGAGAGGAGGCCGCCCTCCATCAGCTTGAAATGGAGAGTGAGCCCCGCCGTCAAGCGGTGGATATGAGCAAACGTCTTCCACCCTCAACCAAGATACATCACGTGAGGGGCTGGAAAGTCGACGCGAACTCGCGTACCGCTGATCCAACAGCCCCTCATGTGTAACCGCAATGACTCCGGCGGATCCAGCTCCATCTCGCTTGCGAATGGAGTCGGGAGACGAAGGCGACGGCGAGGCGGCCGGCGCAGCCTGACGAAGAACTCGCAAGGGTCATCCCCAACATGGCCCTCCATGGGGGGAGGAACTACTGGCGGAGGCGAGACCGCGCGCGCACCGTTCTCCTCTTCCTGGCGCCTCGGCCTGCCCGCAGCCTCGCCCCTCCCCTTCCCTCGCGGCTGGCTCTGCCACCGCAGGTGAAGGAGAAGGAAGGATGCGTTGTCGAGCGGCGACCCTTGCCGCCACCGTTGAAGGGCCAGGATTCCCTCTCTCCATGGCGGATGGAGGGGGGGGGGGAGCAGAACCTGAAGGAAGGAGAAGATGGAAGAGTGCGGGGCGCGTTCCCCTGCTCTTTATAAAGGCACGGGTGGGGCTCGCCGCCCGCTCAGCCAATCAAGACGCGGAAGGCGCAGGGAACTGGGACCAACCCGCTGCCCCGGCCCGCAACGGCCCGGTTTCTCGCCTCCACCGATCGCCACCCCAAGCGCATGAGAACCACGTGGCAGGCATGCGGGACCGAGGCGACGGGTGAGGCGACCTCTCCCCACCCCGTGATCGTGGGGAGTGGACGCCTTGAAGACCACGCCTCGGCCCCGTTCAGTAAATGGGCCGCGCCTCCACGCCTCCCTCCGTTTATGGGGAAGGCGCGAACCACCCCCTTTTACCACGACGTGACGCATGCGCGCAGAGCTCAGCCCCACGCATGATGCCCACGTCATGCACGCCTCCCCACGCCTCCCCACGCGCGGGAGGCATGGGAAGCGAGCGCCAAGAGACTTACATGGTAAAACCACCCCGCCTGCCACAAGACCGTCTTTGGGCCTAGCCCAACGACGCGATTGCGCTTACGTGTGGCCCAGGCCGGGGCTCTGTCGGTGTACAAAAAGAGGGGTACACTTTTGTACCCCTATAATAATGCCTGCAGGCAGTCTGAGCTGCTGGCACCGCCAAGACCGAGCAAGGCGAGGAGGTGAGCCAAGGTAAGGCGAAGCTTCGAAAGGAGCAGAACGACGCTAAGACCAAGGCCACAAAGAGCAAAGGGACAAGCGGACTCCCGGCAAGATCCTTGCCGGGGCGGTTTTAGCAAACCCGCAAGACCCTTGCCTTGGCCCTCGCCCCACACCTACGGAGCGAATCACCCTTGAGTCCACTGCCCCCATGGGGCAAGGATCCGGGAGACATCCCCATGGTGGCATGCAGATCTTTGTGAAGACATTCAAGATCAGATACACACTACAGAAGATGACGACCCTTGGCGGGATCCCAGCCAAGGAGGACGACAAGGCCCCCGGCAAGAGCCTTGCCGGGGATGATAGCAGGCGCCACGGCAAGACCCTTGCCGGGGCCCCGGCAAGACCCTTGCCGGGGCTACAACGAGGCCCTTGCCAAGGACACCCATAGGGCCACCATCAGGCCCACGCCAATCAAACCTTCACTGCCGTTCGCATGCAGCTGCCGACCCGACCAGTTGGGCGAGCACCTGCGTGGCTGCAAGCGGATCTTCGTGGAAACCCATCGTTGCGCCACCTCAGCTGCCTGCCTGCCTACATGGAACAACGGGCACCGCTGGCCAGGGCGCGTGTTGACACGAAAGGGAGCGGCGACAGACGAGATTGGGCTCTCCCCCGTCCCCGATAAAGCAAGGACACCTAAGCAAGACACATTTAATGCGACTTGTCATGTAATGCGAGGGATAAACTCGCATCACTGTACCCTTTCCACCTCCTGTGTGCCACTGTGGCAACCCCTTTCCCTATAAAAGGAGGCCCAAGGCGACCAGGAGGAGGATTCGGCTTTTTGGATCTCCTCACGCCCCATTGCTAGTTCAAGAACACAAATAAACAAACCACCAAAGCAGGAGTAGGGTTTTACGCATCCTCGCGGCCCGAACCTGGATAAAGAAACCGTGTGCTATCTGTTTGATCCGCTCTTCTCACGACCCCGCGCCCCGGAACCGTAGTAGGGATTCTTGTGATCCCATAGGTGTCGTCCTCACACCGACAAAATATTATGAACTAACCATACTAACAATAACACCTAGGTCTCACAATTACTCATACCAATAGCATAATCAGCTAGCGAGCCATAATAATAAAACTCGGATGACAACACTTTCTCAAAACAATCATAACATGATATAACAAAATGGTATCTCGCTAGCCCTTTCTGAGACCGCAAAACATAAATGCAGAGCACTTTTAAAGATCAAGGACTGACTAAACATTGTAATTCATGGTAAAAGAGATCCAGTCAAGTCATACCCAATACAAACCAATAGTAATGAATGCAAATGATAGTGTGCTCTCCAGCGGGTGCTTTCAATAAGAAGGGTGATGACTCAACATAAAAGTAAATAGATAGGCCCTTCGCAGAGGGAAGCAGGGATTTGTAGAGGTGCCAGAGCTCGATTTTAAAATAGAGATTGAATAACATTTTGAGCGGCATACTTTTGCTGTCAACGCAACAACTATGAGATGGTTGTATCTTCCATACTACATGCATTATAGGTAGTTCCCAAACAGAATGGTAAAGGTTTATACTCCCCCAACCACCAACAGGCATCAATCCATGGCTTGCTCGAAACAACGAGTGCCTCCAACTAATAACAGCCCTGGGGGAGTTTTGTTTAATTATTTTGATTTGCTTTGATCTTTTTGGATCATGGGACTGGGCATCCGATTCATGGCCCTTTCTCGTGAATGAGGAGCGGAGTCCACTCCTCTTGAGAATAACCCACCTAGCATGGAAGATATAGGCAGCCCTAGTTGTAACATGAGCTGCTTGAGCATACAAAACAGAATTTCATTTGAAGGATTGAAGTTTGGCAAATACAAATTTACTTAGAACGGCAGGTAAATAGCGCATATAGGAAGTTATAGTGGACTCATATGGATCAACTTTGGGGTCTTAGGAGTTTGGATGCACAAGCAGTATTCCCGATTAGTACAGGTGAAGGCTAGCAAAATACTGGGAAGCGACCAACTGAGAGAGCGACTACAGTCGTAAACATGCATTAAAATTAATTCACACCGAGTACAAGCATGAGTAGGATATAATCCACCATGAACATAAATATCATGAAGGCTATGTTGATTTGATTCAACTACATGTGTGAACATGTGCCAAGTCGAGTCACTCAATTCATTCAAAGGAGGATACCATCCCATCATATCACATCATAATCATTCTAATAGCATGTTGGCACGCAAGGTAAACCATTATAACTCATAGCTAATCAAGCATGGCACAAGCAACTATAATCTCTAAATGTCATTGCAAATATGTTTACCTCATAATAGGCTGACTCAGAAAAGATGAACTCATCATATTTACAAAAACAAGAGAGGTCGAGTTCATACCAGCTTTTCTCATCTCAATAAGTCCATCATATATCGTCATTATTGCCTTTCACTTGCACGACCGAACGATGTGTATAATAATAAGAGTGCACGTGCATTGGACTAAGCTGGAATATGCAAGCATTCAACTCAAGGGAGAAGGCAGGGTAACATGGGCTCTAAGTTAAATAGACAATCATGCATAAGAGAGCCACTAAGCATTTTCAATATGGTCTTCTCGACCCCCAAAGGAAAGAAAATAAAATAAAACTATTTACACGGGAAAGCTCCCAACAAGTAAGAAGGAGAACTAGAAATCTTTTTGGGTTTTCATTTTAATTCTACTACAAGCATAGAATTTTAAACTAACTAATTTTTTTGGTTTTTTCTTAAGGTCTATCAAACACACAAGAAGAAAGCTAGAAAAAGAAATTTAAACTAGCATGGATAATACAATGAAAGAGTATGAGCACCGACGACTAGTGTGTGAACATGAATGTAAAGTCGGTGAAATACGTACTCCCAAGCTTAGGCTTTTGGCCTAAGTTGGTCTAATACCAAGGACCGCGCTACTCTCCCGGTGTAATGGGAGGTATAATCATGATACCATCTGGTTGGTCATCTCCGGATCCCATCGGACAGATGATGCATGATAAGGGTCCGATTCAGGTTCGCTCGAGTTCAGTTCGAGTAAAAGCTTGGGCTCGATGTTTGTTCACCGCTTCCGGTGTGACATGAAAATTTCCTGCAAGCAAATCAAACAACAAAGGCGCAGGCAAAATAATAATCTCAATGTGCTTCTTATTAAATCTAAGTTTATACAAGAGCATCTTTTCTTCGTTGTCAACAATAAACTTGTGTGCTACCATGCTCTTGTAATCTAAAATGTGAGGAGGTAATTTTGTCTCCTCTTTCTCATGGTGCTTAATGGGTATCTGAAAATGTCTAGCAAGACGTGCATCATAGATACCTCCAAATATGGGGCCTTTTGTACGATTAAGGGCTAGCCGTTTAGCAACGACGGCACCCATACTAAAAGTATTGTCTCCAAGCAAGGCATGTTGAAGAATGATAATATCAGGAATGCTCAAGTTTCCACTATTTCCACGACCAATCAAGCATCTACTAGCAAATATGGCAAAGTAGCGTAAAACAGGAAAGTGTATGCTAGAGACTTTTGCCTCGGAGCCCTTCTTTGGCTCCTCTACAGCTATAGTATTAACAAAGCCACCCACATCTTCACGGTGGGGTTCCTCTAATTCTCCCTCATAAGGTATCCTACACACCGCACAAAAATTACGTAAAGACATTTCTTTGAATTCATCATATAAATGAAATGATACTACAGGCGGTGACTTCTTAGGATAATAATAAAAGTTTTGCATGAAAGTATTGGTGAGTAAGAGATACTGATCGATTCTGTCGTTGATGAAACCAATGAGTCCTTCAGTGTCGATCAAAGAATAAAAATCTTCATGAATTCCAGCTTCTTGCAAGCAATCCTCACATGGCCATTCACACGACCGTACTTCCGCTAAGCGAGGAAGATTATACTTGGCTTTTTCCTTCTCTTTGGCTTGTTTTTTCTGAGAGCTTTGGCTAGAAGAGCCTTTCAAAAACCTCCTTAACATTTTCTGAAAATTTCTGAAATTTTAGTAACTTCATAATGAAAGTGAATATAACTAAACAAGATTGATAGCAACTACTCATACAAGTGCCTAGAGCCTATATCATGCATTGGAATTTCTTGGGACCTCATAAATTTAACATGCAAGCTCAAGAACATGGTCACCTATGCAGCAAAAATTTGCAATGAATATAGCACCAGAACAAAAACTAATTGGACCAATGGAGGAGTCACATACCAAGCAACAATCTCCCAAAGCAGTTTGGTAAATGGAGCTTTGAGCAAGGAGATCGAAAATCGCAGTAAAACGAGCTAGAACTCGTGCTTGAGATGGATGGGGATTTTTTTGGGTAGAATATGAAGTGTGTGCCTCAAATATTCCAGAAAAAATTATACTAAATTTGCAGGGCATTTGGAGCACTTTTATTTTCGGACTATTTTTTAATGCACGGTTAATTCAAAAAAACAGACAACTAATACTATTTTTTCTTTATTTAATCTAAGTACCAGAAAGTAAAAAGAGGGTACAGAAGGTTGTGCCTTCTAGTTTCATCCATCTCGTGATCATCAAAATGAATCCACTAACAAGGTTGATCAAGTCTTGTTAACAAACTCGTTTCGAGTAACACGGAACCGGAGAAATTTCGAATAACACTAAGTTACCTCAACGGGGATATGAAAATCCCCAACAATAAGAATATCATACTTTTTCTTGATAGTAGGGAGAGGAAATTCAAAACCTCCAATAATAATAGTTGGAACTTTTCCAATAGAATTGATGCTATGAACTTGAGATTGTTTCCTCAGAAAGTGTACCGTATGCTCATTACCATTAACATGAAAAGTGACATTGCCTTTGTTGCAATGGAGGTAATAATATCAAAGTCGTGCTAGTTGATAATTGTGAATTTGAGAAATACTTGTGTTGAAGTTTGCAAGTCCCGTAGCATGCACGTATGGGTAAAGTTGTGTAACAAATTTGAAACATGAAGTGTACCTGGCTTGTGCATCCTTATGAGTGGCGGTCGGGGACGAGCGATGGTCTTTCCCTACCAATCTATCCCCTAGGAGCATTGTGCGTAGTACTTGATTTTGATGGCTTCTAAATTTTTGCAATAAGTATATGAGTTCTTTTGACTAATGTTGAGCCCATGGATTATCGCACTTTTATCTTTCCGCACTTGCTAGCCTCTTGATGCCGTGCATTGCCCTTTCTCACCTTGAGAGTTGGTGCAAACTTAGCGGTGCATCCAAACCCGTGATATGATATGCTCTTTCACACATAAACCTCCTTATATCTTCCTCAAAACAGCCACCATACCTACCTATCATGGCATTTCCAAAGCCATTCGAGATATATTGCCATGCAACTTCCATCATCATTATTATGACATACATTACTTTTGTCATATTGCCATTGCATGATCATGTAGCTAACATCGTATTTGTGGCAAAGCCACCATGCATTATTTTCCATACATGTCACTCTTGATTCATTGCACCATCCCGTACACCACGGAGGCATTCATATAGAGTCATATTTTTTCTAAGTTTGAGTTGTAATTGTTGAGTTGTAATAGAAATAAAAGTGTGATGATCATCATTATTAGAGCATTGTCCCAAGTGAGGAAAGGATGATGGAGACTATGATTCCCCCATAAGTCGGGATGAGACTCCGGACGAAATAAAAAAAAAGAGGCCATAAAAAAAGAGAGAAAAAAGGCCCAAAAATAAAATAAAAATAAAAACAAAAAAATGAGAGAAAAAGAGAGAAGGGACAATGCTACTATCCTTTTACCACACTTGTGCTTCAAAGTAGCACCTTTTTCTTCATGTAATGAGTCTCATATATTGTGCTTCAAAGTAGCACTAAGATCTTCATAATAGAGAGTCTCTCATTTTGTCACTTTCATATACTAGTGGGAATTTTCATTATAGAACTTGGCTTGTATATTCCAATGATGGGCTTCCTCAAAGTGCCCTAGGTCTTCATGAGCAAGCAAGTTGGATGCACACCCACTTAGTTTCTTTTGTAGAGCTTTCATATACTTATAGCTCTAGTGCATCCGTTGCATGGCAATCCCTACTCCTCATGTTGACATCAATTGATGGGCATCTCCATAGCCCATTGATTATCCTCGTCGATATGAGACTTTCTTTTTTTGTCTTCTCCACACAATCCCGTCATCATATTTCTATTCCACCCATAGTGCTATACCCATGGCTCACGCTCATGTATTGCGTAAAGGTTGAAAGAGTTTGAGATTATTTGAGTATGAAACAATTGCTTGGCTTGTCATCGAGGGTATAGAAGTTGGGAACATCTTTGTGTGACAAAAATGAAGTATAGCCTAACCATATGATTTTGTAGGGATGAACTTTCTTTGGCCATGTTATTTTGAGATGACATAATTGCTTAGTTAGTATGCTTGAAGTATTATTATTTTTATGTCAATATGAACTTTTGTCTTAAATCTTTCGGATCTGAATATTCATATCACAAGTAAGAGGATTTATATTGAAATTATGCCAAAGTATCACTCCGCATCAAAAATTCTCTTTTTATCATTTACCTACTCGAGGACGAGCAGGAATTAAACTTGGGGATGCCTGATACGTCTCCAACGTATCTATAATTTTTGATTGCTCCGTGCTACTTTATCTACTATTTTGGACTATATTGGGCTTTATTTTCCACTTCTATATTTCTTTTGGGACTAACCTATTAACCGGAGGCCCAACCCAGAATTGCTGTTTTTTGCCTATTTCAGTGTTTCGAAGAAACGGAATATCAAACGGAGTCCAAACGGAATGAAACCTTAGGGAACGTGATCTTCTCACCGAATGTGATCCAGGAGACTTGGACCCTACTCCAAGAAGTGCCAGAGGCGGTCATGAGGGTGGAGGGCGCGCCCCCCTGGGCATGCCCCCTGCCTCGTGGGCCCCCTGACGTTCCACTGACGTACTCCTTCCTCCTATATATACCTACGTATCCCCAACAGATCAGAGAGGGAGCCAAAAACCTAATTCCACCGCCGTACCTTCCTGTATCCACGAGATCCCATCTTGGGGCCTGTTCCGGAGCTCCGTCGGAGGGGGCATCCACCATGGAGGGCTTCTACATCAACACCATAGCCCCTCCGATGAAGTGTGAGTAGTTTACTTCAGATCTTCGGGTCCATAGCTAGTAGCTAGATGGCTTCTTCTCTCTTTTTGGATCTCAATACAATGTTCTCCCCCTCTCTCATGGAGATCTATTCGATGTAATCTTCTTTTTGCTGTGTGTTTGTTGAGACCGATGAATTGTGGGTTTATGATCCAGCTTATCTATGGACAATATTTGAATCTCCTCTGAATTCTTTTATGTATGCTTGAGTTATATTTGCAAGTCTCTTCGAATTATCCGTTTGGTTTGGCCAACTAGATTGGTAGTTCTTGCAATGGGAGAAGTGCTTAGCTTTGGGTTCAATCTTGCGGTGTCCTTACCCAAAGGATGTAAAGGGTTGCAAGGCACGTATTGTATTGTTGCCATCGAGGATAACAAGATGGGGTATTTATCATATTGCATGAATTTACTCCTCTACATCATGTCATCTTGCTTAAGGCATTACTCTATTTTTAACTTAATACTCTAGATGCGTGCTGGATAGCGGTCGATGAGTGGAGTAATAGTAGATGCAGAATCGCTTCGGTCTACTTGTCTCGGACGTTATGCCTATATACATGATCATACCTAGATAACCTCATAACTATGCTCAATTCTGTCAATTGCTCAACAGTAATTTGTTCACCCACCGTAGAATATCTATGCTGTTGAGAGAAGCCACTAGTGAAACCTATGGCCCCCGGGTCTATTCTCATCATATCAATCTCCATCACTTTATTTACTTGCTTTGCTTTTACTTTTTACTTTGCATCTTTATACCAAAAATACCAAAAATATTATCTCTATCAGATCTCACTCTCGTAAGTGACCGTGAAGGGATTGACAACCCCTAATCGCGTTGGTTGCGAGTAGCTATCGTTTTGTGCAGGTACGAGGGACTTGCGCGTGGCCTCCTACTGGATTGATACCTTGGTTCTCAAAAACTGAGGGAAATACTTACGCTACTGTTCTGCATCATCCTCTCCTCTTCGGGGAAAACCAACGCAAGCTCAAGACGTAGCATTTACCCAGGTTCGGGGCTCTCCGGAGAGATAACACTCCTACTCCTGCATGTCTGAAATATATGTGGAGTATATGTAGCAGTACAGAGTGCTCCTAGAGTTGTATTCGTACGAGGTCGTAGGAGCCGGGTACTCTGGCCATTGCCTCGTGCGCGAGGAGCAATGCATGTGTGAGCTATGTGTGACCGAGTACATTGATAACCCACAAGTATATGGGATCGCAACAGTTTTCGAGGGTAGCGTATTCAACCCAAATTTATAGATTCGACACAAGGGGAGCCAAAGAATAGTTGCAAGTATTAGCAGTTGAGTTGTCAATTCAACCATGCATGGAGATTAATTATCTGCAGCAAAGTGATCAGTAGCAAAGTAATATGATAGTTTTGATAATAGTAGCAACATCAATGGTAACGGTAACAGTGATATCTGTGATTTTGTAGCAAGTGCAATAGTGACAGTAGCAATAGTAACTTAGCAAGAACAATATGTAGGAAAATCATAGGCATTGGATCGGTGATTCGTTGGATGATATTCATCATGAGACAGTCATAACCTAGGGCGATACGACGCAGTTCATAAATATAATGTAGGCATGTATTTCGTAAATAGTCATACATGCTTATGGAAAGAACTTGCATGGCATCTTTTGTCCTACCCTCTCGTGCCAGCGGGTCCTATTGGAAACTAAGGGATATTAAGGCCTCCTTTTAATAGAGAACCAGAACAAACCATTAGCACACGGTGAATACATGAACTCCTCAAACTACAATCATCACCAGGAGTGGTCCCGACTATTGTCACTCCGGGGTTGCCGGATCATAACACGTAATAGGTGACTATAACTTGCAAGATCGGATCTAGAACATGGATAAAATGGTGATAGCGGAAACGGTTCAGATCCGAAATCATGGCACCCGGGCCCAAAGTGACAAGCATTAAGCATGGGAAAGTCATAGCAACATCAATCTCAGAACATAATGGATACTAGGGATCAGGCCCTAACAAAACTAACTTGAGTACATGATGAATCTCATCCAACTCCTCACCGACCAGTGAGCCTACGAGGTAATTACTCACTCCAAGTGGGGAGCATCATGGAATTGGCGATGGAGAAGGGTTGGTGATGATGAAGATTGAAGATCCCCCTCTCCGGAGCCCCAAATGGACTCCAGATCTGGCCTCCCGATGAAGAACAGGAGACGGCGGCGGCTCCGTCTCGTGAAACGCAATAATTCTTTCTCCCCTATTTTTTCTGGAAAAATAGGATTTTATAGCGTTGATTTCAGTGTCTTCGGGGCCACCAGGTGGGGAAAACCCACCTGGGCGCGCTTGGAGGGGGTGGCGCGCCCTGGTGGATTGTGCCACCCAGGTGCCCCCCTCCGGTGGTTCTTTGCTCCAGAAATTCTCTTTTATTGTTTAAAAATTCCTCGCAAAGTTTCGCTCCATTCCGATAACTTCTATTTCTGCACAAAAACAACACCATGGTAGTTTTGCTGAAAAGAACATCAGTCCGGGTTAGTTTCATTCAAATCATGCAAATTAGAGTCCAAAACAAGAGGAAAAGCGTTAGGAAAAGTAGATACGATGAAGACGTATCATGCATGCGCATGAGCATGTGTGTGTGGGCGTGGAGTGCTCATGGAGCCCGTGGTCAAGTGAGCTCCCCTGGTGCACCTTATATAGGGGTGCCCAGGGGACAAGGGGTGGCCCACATGACCAACTACACTATTGGAGTGGACATCCGAAGTGACGCATGATGTAGGCAATAGTTTGCCAATATTGGAGCGCAGTGAAGTGACGTATGACGCAGGCTATAGTGCTTGCTTTATCAACAATTGTGTCTGTGGTATGGCCTTCTTGTCCGTGTCGTGTCAGATGGGACATCATAGTTGACTTCGTGTAGTAGGTCAGCTGGATCAGCCGGACGAGGAGCTGGTTGGAGCAGCCAGGTGGCGAGCCGGCCAAGGCAGCCAGACGGGGAGCCGTTTGGAGCAGCCGCGTGGCGAGCCGGCCGGAGCAGCCGAACTGAGGGGCGTCAACTACCCCGATGTTTTGAATCTCCGTTTCGCGGTCTTGGGCCTACCCGGGGGTCATCCCCCCGACAGTAGCCTCCGAGCCTCCGGGCAACTTGGAAAAGTTGCGCGGAGGTTTTTTAGTGGGCGTCGATGAAGCAGAAGATGTCGATGACGGCCGGCAGTGGACCACAGCCAGTGGGGCTTGCTTCTGGAAGGGGCGCGCGAGCGCACCCACTGGGTGTTGCCTCCAAGCCTCCAGGCAACTTTAGAAAAGTTGGGTGGAGGGTCTTCGCAGTTGTTGGTGCAAACGATGGTGTGGAGGATGCCGGTTGCAGCTGGCGGTGATGAGGATACATACCTGGGGTAGGGTCATAGGCCTGACCTATACGTCCTACCCAAGGTCACTACCCTAGAAGATAAGAAGTCCAAGAGGCAACGAAGAACCCTCAGTCAAAGGTGTCGAGCGCAATCCACTCGACCAATCATATCACTCGGGTACCCCTCCTACCTGTTGTCACTCGACCATATGAGGAATCACTCGACCTACTGAAGGCCAGGAGTCACTCAGCACTACAACGGTCGGACATTCACTCCGTAGTCTTCAAGGCCATTAATAGCATTTATGACTGACGTTACCAGTAACGCCCCTACTTTATGTACATTAAGCCCCTTGTAATGGAGGTTGGCTGGGGTCCTGGCACACTCTATATAAGCCACCCCCTCCTCTGGGACAAGGGTTCGCACCACCTGTAACATCACACACATATAATCCAGTCGACCGCATCTGGGCACCGAGACGTAGGGCTATTACTTCCTCCGCGAAGGGCCTGAACTTGTAAATCTTGTGTGTACACCTTCACCATAGCTGAGATCTTGCCTATCCATACCTACCCCCCTTTCTGCTGTCAGTCTTAGAACCATGACAGTTGGCGCCCACCGTGGGGTAGGTGTCTTAGCGACTTGTTTTCATCTCCGGTGGATTGGCTGAGGGCCGCGAGATCCGTCTCGGCACGCTCGTTTTCATCGCCGACGACTCCGCCTGGCTTCAGGAAGCTCCCCTTGACGTCGAGGCGCTCCCTGTCCGAGGGGCGACACACTTTCGCGCGTGCGTTCACGGCGTCCTTCTCCGGCAGCCATCGGCCCAGTATCGGTCGGCTCCGATGGTGTCTTCTCTCCCCACTGTTCGCCGCCGCAAGCGATCCGGTCGATTGCGGCTTCAGCAGTGGGTGAAACACGCGATGGCTCGACATTCGGCCACCCATCAAGTCGCGGCAATCGAGCCAGATGAGACTCTCCACGGCCTGTTCGACTAGCTCCGTCGAGACCGCATCTGAGTGTGATAGCAGCGACCCTGCGACTGAAGTCTTGATGGTCAATGGACCATGTAGTCCGCCTGGTTTCCGCCGTGAAGATGGTGGGGATGGTGGCGGCGATCTGTCGCGTCCACGAGGAGTACCATCCCGAAACCCTCTCTTTGCAGCAGAGGGAAGAACTTCATCGCCGCAACATGGATGCACTCCACACGCCTATCGTTGGAGAAACCCCTGAGGCTCGGGCCTTGGAAGAGGTGCGCTTGGCTAATTTGGCTGAGCACACTCGACTGGAGAACCTCCAGCGCGCTCTCGATGAGCGTGCTCGGGAGCGGATCCCAGAGTCCAGTCGATGACTTCTTTTCCCACCTCCACCTAAGGTATACTGCACTCCGATTCAAAATCTCACAGCTACGGTCCGAATAGCATAGTCAATTCAACCATCCCAGTCAGAAGCTGGCAGAGGTTTGATGCAGATCCGGGCCTTACTCTGGGCAGCAGGAGAGCAGAACACAGCAGTGTCGCAGTCGCAGAATAGGATTCATAGCAGATCCTTGGTAGCAAATACTGTCTAGTTGGCCCACAGTCCAAGATCGCCCCTGCAGCGTGAAGGCCGTGGACAGTATGATCACCGACTCGACCGCGACAATCGTCGTCGAGTGCCCACACCTCCTCCGAGGAGTGCATCATATGTGCCTCGGCAGTACGATGATAGACACCTTCACAATGGCGAGCGCAGAGCACCAGTCGACCCAAGAGAGCCAGGATTTGATGCAAGATCTATCCTCGTTCAAGGTCTAGTTGACCGGAACAAAGCGCATAGGGAAGACCTTGGCAGAGATCGTCCGACTGGCAGCAGAGTTCATGTTTCAGGTCCAGAATATTTCAGCAGAGCCATCAGGGCTGCAGTGATTCCTCCCAACTTCAGCTTGGCGACTGGAGTCAGCAAGTTCACTGGAGAGTCCAAGCCTGAAACTTGGCTTGAGGATCACCGAGTGGCCGTGCATATTGGTGGCAGGAATGATGAAGTGGCAATGAAGCATCTTCCTATGATGTCGGAAGGGTCGGCCAGAGCATGGTTGACTCAGTTAGCCCCAGGCAGTATATACAGTTGGGAAGAGCTTGCTCGAGTGTTTGTTAGAACTTTTGAGGGCACTTGCAAGCGGCCAGTAGGGTTGATAGAGTTGCAGCATTGTGTGCAGAAACCGAGTGAGACTCTAAGGGATTTCATTCAGAGGTGGACCACTTTGCATCACACCGCGGAAAATGTATCAGAGCATCAAGCAGTGTGTGCCTTCAAGGAAGGTGTTAAAAACCGAGAGCTGGTCCTGAAGTTCGGTCGGACTGGGGATATGACTCTGACTCGAATGATGGAAATAGCCACCCGGTACACTAACAAAGAAGAAGAGGATCGACTCCGCAGCGGAAAGGGTAAACCAGTCGGCCAAGATGCCGGTGGGGGTAATTCCAATCGGAAACAGAAACGTAAGGCCGAGCCTCCAGCACCCGGTGAAATTACAGTAGTGGTTCAAGGAAAGTTGAAATGAAAACCTAAGGGGCCCTGGACCCCTAAGAAGGTAAAGGATCAAGCAGGAAATGATGTGTTGGATTTACCATGTCACATTCATACGAAGAAGGATGAAGAGGGTAATCTAATTTATCCTAAACACACCACTCGACAATGTCGACTCCTGATCCAGCAGTTCCAAGAGAAACAACCAAGTGCGAAGGAAAAAGAGTCAGACAAAGACGAGGACGAAGAGGAAGATGATGGTTATCCCAAAGTCAATTCCACCCTGATGATTTTTGCTGATGTTGAGAGCAAGAGTCGGTTGAAAGTTATCAACAGAGAAGTGAATATGGTTGCTCCGGCAATGACGACCACATACCTGAAATGGTCACAAACAGCCATCACATTCGACCAGTCTGATCACCCGGCGCGTATAGCCACTCCTGGGAGGCAAGCGTTGGTGGTCGACCCAATGGTCGAAGGCAGTCGACTGACCAAAGTGCTGACGGATGGTGGTAGCGGCCTGAATATCCTTTATGCTGAAACCTTGAAGGGGATGGGCATTCCGATGTCTAAACTTAGCGAGAGCAATATGAGATTTCATGGTGTTATCCGTGGAAAGAAAGCCGAGTCACTCGTCCTGATCGCCCTTGACATGGTTTTCGGCGATTCCAAGAATTACCGTAAGGAAAAGTTGACATTTGAAGTTGTGGATTTCCAGAGTGCTTATCATGCTATTCTGGGTAGGCCTGCCTATGCCCGTTTTATGGCTCGACCATGTTACGTGTACCTCAAGCTGAAGATGCCCGGTCCAAGAGGAGTGATCACAGTCACTGGTAATCGGCAGAAGGCAGAAGAATGCTTCCAGAAGGGTTCCAAAATTGCTCATGCACAAATGGCAGCAGGTGAATTCCAAGAGTATCAGAACAATGCAAATCCGAGTGATTTGCTCCGAGCCAAGAAGCCTACCACGGATTCTGCATTTCAGTCGTCTGGAGAAACGAAGCCGATTCATATCCACCCGACCAATCCCAATGTTGCACCGACTCATATCTCAACGACACTCGACAGCAAATAGGAAGAAGCGCTCATCCAGTTCCTCCATGAGAACTGGGACATCTTTGCATGGAAACCTTCTGACATGTCGGGTGTACCTAGAGAACTGGCTGAGCACCGTTTGCGTGTCGACCCCAAGGTAAAACCCGTCAAAGAACATCTTCGGCGGTCGGCTGTGCAGAAGAGAAAAGTAATTGGCGAGGAACTGGCTCGGCTCCTAGCAGTAGAGTTCATCTGAGAGATCTACCACTCCGAGTGGCCTGCCAATGTGTTCATGGTCCCTAAGAAGGACGATTCACTTTGTATGTGCATCGATTTCAAGCATATCAATCGGGCCTGCCCCAAAGATCATTTCCCTCTCCCCCGCATCGATCAGATTGTTGACTCGACTGTGGGGTGTGAGCGCTTGTCTTTTTAGATGCATATTCCGGGTATCATCAGATCCAACTGTATGGTCCTGATGAAATAAAAACAGCTTTCATCACCCCATTCGGGTGCTTTTGCTATGTCACCATGCCATTTGGTCTTAAAAATGCCGGTGCCACATTCATGAGGATGATTCAGAAGTGCCTGCTCACTCAAATCAGTCGGAATGTGGAAGCATACATGGATGACATTGTGGTCAAGTCACGCAAAGGTTCCGACCTGCTGACTGACCTCGCAGAAACATTTGCCAACCTAAGAAGGTATGATATCAAGCTTAATCCATCGAAGTGCACATTCGAAGTTCCAGGTGGAAAGTTACTCGGTTTCCTCGTTTCCGAACAAGGGATCGACACAAATCCAGAAAAAGTCGATACCATCCTCCGAATGAAATGTCCTGTGCGTGTGCATGACGTTCAGAAGCTTACTGGTTGTTTGGGCCCCTTGAGTCAATTCATTTCTCGTCTCGGTGAAAAGGCCTTGCCTCTTTACCGATTGATGAAAAAATATGATAAGTTCGAGTGGACTGCTGAAGCTGACGCAGCATTTGCAGAGCTCAAAACCCTGCTTTCCACCCAGCCGGTGCTTGTTGTGCCAATCAGCAAGGAGTCTTTACTGCTTTACATTGTAGCCACTGGACAAGTTGTCAGTACAGTACTCACGGTCGAGCGAGAAGAAGAAGGAAACACTTTTAAAGTTCAGTGCCCAGTGTATTATCTATCTGAAGTTTTGACTCCATCCAAGCAGAGATATCCACATTATAAGAAGCTTGTCTATGGAATCTACATGACCATGAAGAAGGTTGCACACTATTTCTCTGATCACTCCATTACAGTCGTCAGCGAAGCACCATTATCTGAAATTCTGAACAACAGAGATGCAACTAGTCGAGTGGCAAAATGGGCGATTGAACTTCTTCCATTGGATATCAAGTTTGTGGCAAAGAAAGCTATCAAGTCCCAAGCAATCGCAAATTTCCTTGCCGAGTGGATTGAGCAGCAACTGTCGACTCAAGTTCACTCGGAGGATTGGACCATGTTCTTTGATGGCTCCAAGATGCTGAATGGTTCCAGTGCTGGGGTAGTGTTGGTAGCCCCCCGTGGAGACAAGCTTAGCTATGTTCTCCAGATTCATTTTGATTCTTCCGAATGAAGCTGGATATGAAGCACTTTTATACGGGTTGCGTATGGCCATTTCACTCGGCGTCCATCACCTTATGGTCTACGGTGACTCGGATTTGGTGGTTAATCAAGTGATGAAATAGTGGGATGTCAGGAGCCCAACCATGATTGGTTATTGCAACGCAGTAAGAAAGTTGGAGAAGAAGTTTGAAGGGTTGGAGCTTCACCATATACCCCGACTGAAAAATCAAGCTGCAGATGAATTGGCAAAGATAGGATCCAAGAGAGAGGCCATTCCCAACAATGTGTTTTTGGAGCATATTCATTCACCTTTAGTTCAGGAAGATCCTTTCACTGAAGAGCCCCCACGGCCTAAAAGCGCCACAGATCCGACTGAAGTCGAAATCCTAGCCGTGGTCGACTTAGTCATGGAGGTTTTGGTCGTCACTCCTGACTGGACAGTGCCATACGTTGCATACATTCTTAGGAAAGAGCTTCCAGAGGATGAAGAAGAGGCTCGACAGATCGTCCGACAATCTAAAGCCTTCACTGTGATAAAAGGTCAGTTGTTCAGAGAAAGTGTAACTGGAGTCTGCCAGAAATGCATCACGCCAGAAGAAGGCCGAATGATCCTCAATGATATTCACTTGGGGACCTGTGGTCACCATGCGTCCTCTCGGACCATCGTGGCCAAAGCATACCGAGCCGGATTTTACTGGCCACATGCCAACGAGATGGCAGAAGAAATAGTAGACAAATGTGAGGGCTGTCAGTTTTACTCCAAGATGTCCCATAAGCCTGCGTCAGCTCTAAAGACTATTCCACTCATCTGGCCTTTCGCTGTCTGGGGATTGGATATGGTTGGACCTCTGAGGACTGGCAGGAGTGGATTTACTCATGTGCTGGTAGCAGTCGACAAGTTTACCAAATGGATTGAAGCCAGGCCCATTAAAAACCTTGAAGCAAGTACAACTGTAAGTTTCATCAGAGAATTGACATTCAGATATGGCGTTACGCACATCATCATCACGGATAATGGGTCGAACTTCGACTCTGAGGAGTTCAGAGCCTCTTGTGCTTCCCAAGGCACGAGGGTCGATTACGCTTCCGTCACCCATCCTCAGTCGAATGGGCAAGCTGAAAGAGCAAATTGATTGATTTTCAAAGGACTGAAACCCCGATTGCTGCGTGACCTCAAGCATGCCGCAGGTGCCTGGGTCGATGAACTTCCATCAGTACTTTGGGGATTGAGGACAACTCCTAATCGGTCGACTAGACGAACTCCATTCTTCTTAGTCTACGGAGCTGAAGCTGTACTCCAAGTGATTTGCTTCACAATGCGCCCCGAGTCGAGCTCTTCCCTGAAGAAGAAGCGGAATAGGCTCAGCAAGATGCAGTCAATCTCCTGGAAGAGGGAAGAGAGATGGCCTTGATCCGGTCGACCATTTATCAACAAGACCTGCGTCGATTCCACGCCAGAAACATCCTACCGAGTGGTGAGCCAGCCTCTCACTCGGGGGCTTAGCTGCGAATCCGTTTCGCCTAAGTTTGAAAAATCCTACCGAGTGGTGAGCCAGCCTCTCACTCGGGGGCTTAGCTGTAGTCTAGTACTCGCCTAAGTTTGAAAAATCCTACCGAGTGGTGTGCCAGCCTCTCACTCGGGGGCTTAGCTGCAGTCCAATACTCGCCTAAGTTTGAAAAATCCTACCGAGTGGTGAGCCAGCCTCTCACTCGGGGGCTTAGCTGCAGTCCAGTACTCGCCTAAGTTTGGAAAATCCTACCGAGTGGAGAGCCAGCCTCTCACTCGGGGGCTTAGCTGCAGTCCAGTACTCGCCTAAGTTTGGAAAATCCTACCGATTGGTGCAGGTCGACCACGACCCCCCCTGGGCTGCACCGTCAAGAAGAAGGACGAGATTGTGCGAGCGATCCTCCCAGTTGAGGGCTTAGCTGTAGTCCAATACTCGCCTAAGTTTGAAAAATCCTACCGAGTGGTGAGCCAGCCTCTCACTCGGAGGCTTAGTTGCAGTCCAGTACTCGCCTAAGTATAAAAAATCCTACCGAGTGGTGAGCGATCCTCCCACTTGGGGGGTTAGCTGCAGTCTAGTAATCGCCTAAGTGTAAAAAATCCTACGGAGTGGTGAGCGATCTTCTCACTCGGGGGCTTAGCTGCAGTCCAGTACTCGCCTAAGTGTAAAAAATCCTACCGAGTGGTGAGCGATCCTCCCACTCGGGGGCTTAGCTGCAGTCCAGTACTCGCCTAAATGTAAAAAATCGTACCGAGTGGTGAGCGATCCTCCCACTCGGGGGCTTAGCTGCAGTCCAGTACTCGCCTAGGTGCAAAAATCCTACCGAGTGGTGAGCGATCCTCCCACTCGTGGGCTTAGTTGCAGTCCAATACTCGCCTAAGTCTAAAAAATCCTACCGAGTGGCGAGCGATCCTCCCACTCGGGGGCTTAGCTGCAGTCCAGTACTCGCCTAAGTTTGAAAAATCCAACCGAGTGGTGCGGGTCGACCACGACCCCTCCCTCCATGGCTGCACCGTCAAGAAGAAGGACGAGATTGTGCGCACTGCCAAAGGCGAGCTGCTTTCAGGAACGTCAAGACAATTGCTGAATGCCGCGCTGATGAGCAGATCAATGCTGCCAAAGGCTCATCCAACAGCTAATGCCAAGACGAGCTGCTTTCAGGAACGTCAAGGCCATTGCTGAGTGCCTCGCTGATGAGCTGATCAAAACCTCTCAGGGCTCGTCCAACAGGTCGACTGCGGCCTCTTCCTTAGAAGCTGCATCAAAAGTACAAGAACCAATCCGAGTGAAGAACGAGTTCTGCTCGAAGACAAACACAACATATTCAAAGATAAACCAAGTTCAGATAAATCCAAAGGTTCCAAACCATGGATTAAAGTGCTCGGGCGTCAGGCCCGAAGGAGTTTCAACGATTACAAAATCACTCGGCATTCCGATGCAAATAAGGGTGAAGCATAATGTTTTTATCACTCTTCAGGAGAAAGGCTGGCTGGATCACGGAAGCTGTCAAGATCAATGCTGTCCGCAATACGAGTGGCAGCCTCAAGGAAGGTGTCCATGAAGTACTGGAAAGTGTGCTTCTTAGTATTCACAACCTTGAGGGCCGCCAACTTGTCTTCTCTGGTGTCCTTGCAGTGCACTCGGGCCAATGACAGGGCGACGTCAGCGCCACAACAAGCGGATGACTTCTTCCACTCCTGCACTCGGCCAGGGATTTGAATGCGTCGAGTCATCAGCTACTCGAGATCTTGAGAAAATTTTGCCTGAGGCCAGAGTTCGGCGTCATCCCGAGTTATCGCGGCCTTCAGTCGAGCCAGATAAGCCACGGCGTCGTCCAAGCGTGATCCCAACCGCAGCAAGTTCATCGCAACCTCATCTTTCACAGGAAAATTGATGGGGTCGAGACCTGTCTCGACCCGCCCGGTCTCAGCTTCAAAATCCTGACAAAGTTCTGCACAATAATGAAAAATATTCAGTCGACAATATAACAACATACTTCAATCGACGAGAGCTAACCAGTCGAGCGGTAGTACCTTCAAGCTTTAGAACTAGTTTTGCGGCAAGCTGTCCTAGATAGGACTCTAGCTCGCTTGTCCTAGCTCTGAGGCCTCCAACTTCATTGGTCAGGTTCTCCTTGTCCTTCTTCAGTTGCTCAACTTCTCGATTGGCTTCAGAGATGGCAGTCTTCAACTTCGTGTTCTCCTCTTCCAACTTGCGGACTGAAGCCAGCTTCTTGTCCGCAAGTGCTGTCTTCTCTCGTGCTTCCTTCTGGGCAGTAGCAAGGTCCTGATCCTTCTTCTCCAGAGCTTCCTTCATTCTCTCTAAAGAAACAACACTCTTCGGACGAGCCTGAAGCTGACGGTTTTCACTACGCACATCTGCTTGCGTGAAGCCACTCGGTTCAAAGAGACTGAAAGAAAAAACACTGAAAGTTGCGAGCTACTAGGTGGACAAGTGTCGATTGATTACCTACCATGATGGCTGTTTCTTCTTGAGCAGTCTTGAGGTTCTTCTTTGCAAGTTCAAGATCAAGTTCGAGGCTGATGTGCTTCTTGTTTAACTCAGAAAGCCGAGCTCCAAGATCACAAGACCTCTGCAGTCAGCGAGGGAGATATATCAGTCGACAGAAATAAGAGACAATAACAGTGAAAAATTACTCTAAGACTACTGCCGAATCAAATATTCAACAGTAGTCTTGGGGACTACACCCAGTGGGTGCACTTAGCGTGCCCCCACTGGTTTAGATCAACACTCAGCATGGCCTGCCCAACATGAGTCAAAAAAAGAAAAAAACATAGATTCTCAGACCTCAGCCGACTGCCAGCAGTGGACCATGGTCTCGGGGACTACACCCAATGGGTGCACTCAGCGTGCCCCCACTGGTCCGGACAGAATAATAAGACTCAGCATGAGTCGAGTGGAGCGGGATACTTCCTTAACTCTAAAAACAGGCACACCCCAGTGGGTGATCAGATATAAAACATCATTCAAAAGTTGTGTCGGGAGTTCACTGACCTTAACATTGGTCTGCAGAGCGGTGCTGGCATTATAAGCTACCTGGCTGGCCTCGTGCATTACCTTCAACTGCTCCATAACAAGGTTCACCTGGCAAAGAGCCTCCCTGGCAGCACTTGGTGAATCATCTGGGGTCTGGTATGCAGCAAAGAGTGATGGCTCCAAGGTGGCCGAGGCAGCTAGTGGGTCGGATGCGTGGAGTTGCACTGGAGCAGCAGGAGCCAGAGCAGTCGACCCCGACGGACGATCAGTCGTCAGCGGGTTGTCGAATGTGACGTTGGTCTGAACCGGATCTCCAGAACGCTCGACCACCGCCTCAAGCACCGGCGTCGACTCAGGGACTTGAACTTCAAGCCCTCTCCTACTTGAGCCCCCTCCTCTCCTCCTCTTCCCCTGTTGAGGCACTTCTTCTTCTTCTTCATCGGGAAGTACGACAATGTCTCGCGGAACTGCAGCGAAAGCAAAGCATCGGAAATTCAGCCGACCGATTACTCAATCGACTAATGAGCTGTGGTCGAACAGACTTACTAGCTCGGGAGGTGGCCGCGTCGTCGGTCTTCTTGTCTCCTGGAGCTTTGTCGATATCCATGTCAGTCACTGCAGAGGTTGGGCTAGAAAGATACATGATCCATTTGGTTAGAATAGAAGCTTCAGCCATCCTAGATAAATGCAAGAAAGATACTCACCCTGAAGCTTCAGTCCATCTTGATCCGTGGCAAAGTCTTCCGAGTCTTTGGAGGAGCAACCTTGGGCTGCTTGGTGACCTTCCCTGTTGGCTCTGGAGTCGACGACCGAGTGCGCTTCTGTGTGTGGGTACTTGGAGCCACGTTCTTCCCACGCCCGCCCGCCGGGTCATGGTGTTGCTTGGGTCAGCGTTAAGAGCGCGGCGGCGAGTCGACCGCTTCCTCGTCGTCCGACTCCTCGCTTTCCTCCTCCTCGTCGTCATCCAAAGATTCCCATTCACCGCTCTCCTCTGTGCTGGCCTCTCCCTCCTGGTCCTGCTCTAGAACTTGTTCACCGTTGGCCATCGAATACATGTCAGTAAAAACCTACAAGGCAAGAAGTCGAGTGAAAGTTAGTCGAGCTCAAGGACAGCCGGAATGTGCATGCAAAAGTAGTCGGAATTAAGAACATACCTTGTCAGGATGATTGTCGTCACTGAAGGGGACGTCTCTCCTGGCTCCTCTGGGGTTGTCCTCGTTGCCTGTAATGCTCTTCAACCACATGGCCACGGTCTTGGCTGGCACTTCCTCTAGATGAACACGAGCGGTGTCGTCAGCCCCAGAGTACAACCACATGGGATGGTCATGGGCCTGAAGAGGCTGGATGCGTCGACTGAGGAATACTTCCAGCAGGTCCATGCCAGTGACACCCTGATTGATCAGTTGGACCACTTTCTCAAATAGCATCTTCGTCTCCACGTTCTCAGCAGCAGTCACTTTCAGTGAGGAAGGAGTCTGGACTCGGTCAAAAGTGAAGTGGGGAAGGCCAGTCGACTGACCTGGAGTTGGGAGGTCCTGGCAGTAGAATCAGGTCGACTGCCAGCCCCTAACCGACTCATGGAGAGTCATGGAAGGGAAAGAACTCCTCTGCCTCTTCTGGATACCCAAACCCCCACACATCTGAATGACATGGGTTTTCTCGTCACTCGTTTTCACTTTCTTCACCGACTGGGAACGGATGGTGAAAATATGTTTGAAAAGATCCCAGTGCGGTCGACACCCCAATAAGTTTTCACACGTCAACACGAACGCGGCAAGGTACGTGATGGTATTGGGAGAAAAATGGTGGAGTTGGGCACCGAGGAAGTTCAAAAAGCCCCGGAAGAAGGGGTGCGGAGGAAGCGAGAAGCCCCGGTCGACATGGGTGGCGAGCAGTACGCACTCACCCGGTCGAGGCTGCGGCTCCATCTCCCCCTCAGGCAGCCTTTGCCGCACCCTTGGCAATCAGCCCGGATTCCTCCATCTCATCCAGATCCTCTTGCCGAAGCGAAGACCAGATCCAATCACCCTGGATCCATCCTGTCGGCAACCCCGAGCGCGATGACAACCAGCGGTTCTGCTTCTTGCCCTTCGCCGCCCCCGTCGCCTTCTTTGCGCGTTCCAGCGCCACCGTCTTGTCTTTCACCATGGTGGCGGAGCGGCGGCGTCGAGAGCAGAGGAGCCAGATGCGGTGGAGAAGCAGAGGAAGAAGAAAGAAAAACAGACGCGCACAGTGCACGCACCTCGGCTCTGTCGCCTTATAAAAGGCCGCTTCCGAGTGGCTGACGCGTGGGACTAGGCGATCCTGTCAAATCCCGCAACAGTCGCGCGCAACGTACGTGGCAAAAAAGGTGGTGCGGAGATCGAGGCGCTACTGTTTATCCGCCCCGCTTACTTCGGCGCGCCCCGTCCCGCGCGCTTCCCCGAAATTTCGTATCCCGTGAAATCTGGGATACCCTGCTATCAATCGCGCCAAAGATTCTGCACCCCAAAACAGCACTCAGAAGATGATGCTACAAGTTCAGTCGGCAACTCTCTGAATGGATCAAGGCGACTGAATCAACGCTGAAGTACCAATGTAAGCCTTCCGTCCCGCGTAAAACATTCGCGAGACGCAAAGCTCGGAGCAAGTTCAACTTCAAACTACTTTCCACTTGAACCTTAATCCATTCGGGGGCTACTGATGAGGATACAGTCCTGGGGTAGGGTCATATGCCTGACCTATACGTCCTACCCAAGGTCACTACCCTAGAAGATAAGAAGTCCAAGAGGCAACGAAGAACCCTAAGTCAAAGGTGTCGAGCGCAATCCACTCGACCAATCATATCACTCGGGTACCCCTCCTACCTATTGTTACTCGACCATATGAGGAATCACTCAACCTACTGAAGGCCAGGAGTCACTCAGCACTACAATGGTCGGACATTCACTCCGTAGTCTTCAAGGTCATTAATAGCATTTATGACTGGCATTACCAGTAACGTACCTACTTTATGTACATTAAGACCCTTGTAATGGAGGTTGGTTGGGGTCCTGGCACACTCTATATAAGCCACCCCCCTCCTCTGGGACAAGGGTTTGCACCCCTTGTAACATCACACACATATAATCCAGTCGACCGCCTCCGGGCACCGAGACATAGGGCTATTACTTCCTCCGCGAAGGGCCTGAACTCGTAAATCTTGTGTGTACACCTTCACCATAGATGAGATCTTGCCTCTCCATACCTACCCCTTTCTACTGTCAGTCTTAGAACCACGACAGGCGGCGGGCATGCAAGAGGCGCAACGTGTTCCGAGTGGGGGCGCGCAAGCGCACCCACTGGGTGTAGCCTCCGAGCCTCCGGGAAACTTGCAAAAGTTGGACGGAGGGTCTCGTTGTTGATGATGAAGCCGACAGCGATGTCGAGGGTGCTAGGCACGGACACGGAGTCCATTAGCTGGTGGGCGCGGGGCCCTGCCGGCCGCAGACGCGGAGTCTGCCGGCTGATGGGCTGGGCCGTCTGCTGGCATGGACTTGAGTCCACCGCTGATGGGCGCGGGCCCTGTCGGGCGTCGACGCTGAGTCGGCCGGCTGATGGGCGCGGGGCCCTGCCGAGTGTGGGCGCGGAGTCCGCCGGCTGATGGGCGTGGGGTCCTGTCAGGCGCTGGCACGGAGTCCATCGGCTGATGGGCGCGGGGCCTTGCCGTGCGGGTACGCGGAGTCCGCCGGCTGAATGGGGGCGGGCGAGCGCACCTTCGGGCAACTCGAAGAGTCGGGTGGAGGGTCTTGCGTTGTTGAAGCAGATGGTTGATGATGTCGGTAGACTGCGGGCTGCAGCCGGCGTGGCTCGCTTCCAGTGGGGGCGCGGAAGCACACCCACCGGGTGTAGCCTCCGAGCCTCCGCGTGAGGAGGGTGGTTCCCCATGGAGATGATCATGCAAAAACAAAATTAGTCTCCGTAGGTATATCAAATGTTTGCTTTTAGCAGTGCAATTGTTATACAGAGGGTGTCGACCCAATCTCCTCCGGACCCCCTTCAATCTTTTTCATGTTCCCTCCACTCTTTGGCTCATACTCTCGCTAGCCGGACAGCCACATGGTGGTCTGTGGCTGAGAGTGGGCTGTGGAGTGGAGTGCACAGTACTCAGACTCTTGGAGCAGGCTTGACCGAGCAGATACTCATAAAGGAAACGACCGGGTTGTCCAAGCCGTTTTCTCCCGGACATTTTTCACGTGGGGTGACCTCCGACTTTTGCTCTTGCTAGCCAGACAGCCGCGTTGCGGTCTGTGGCTGAGAGGTGGGCCTTTGGCACCGTAAGCGCTACTAAGCCGTCTGCGGGAGCGAATGTATCGGGCTGAGTAGCCAGCCTCCAGGTCGAGACTAGCTAGCGTCGGGGCGAACAATAATGCAACTAATAAAAAATCAGAGGTGGTCCCTGAGGGTCGCTCGGGGTTATCCGTGTTTGCACGTGGTGCAAAAATATGCGGGTGAGGAGCTCACATTGCTTTGGCGCACACGAGGCAGAGATTTCTGATGACAGTCGGCTGCCGACTTGCAGCCGGTGATACGTCTCCAACGTATCTATAATTTTTGATTGGTCCATGCTATTATATTATCATTCTTGGATGTTTTACAATCATTTTATAGTCATTTTATGTCCTATTTTGGTACTAACCTATTGACATAGTGCCCAGTGCCAGTTGTTGTTTTCTGCATGTTTTTTACGTCAGAGGAAATCAATACCAAACGGAGTCCAAACGCAGCGAAACTTTTTCAGGATTTTTTTGGAGCCAGAAGACATCCAGTGGGCCAAGGCTGCACCTGCACTACAGGAATCAGCTACTTTGTCGTCTGCCATGGCGGACGGCAAAGGCATGAATGGCGGACGGCAAAGGTTTTTGCCGTCCGCCACAGACGCCAAAAGGCTCCGGCAAAGAGCTACTTTGCCGTCTGCTTTTGGTGGCTGACGGCGAAGGGGCCTTTGCCATCAGCAGCGGACGGCAAAGAAACCAGACGGCAAAAATTGCGTTGTTAGTCCGTTAGGTGGCTAATGGCAGGCCTTTGCCGTCCGCCGCTGACGGCAAAATTTGTCCTGCCTTTGTCGTCCGCCGTATGATGTCAGCTAGACGTGACTACACGGCAGGCCTTTGCCGTCCGCTGCTGACGGCAAAATTGTTTACTCTTTTCCGTCTGCCACTGTAGGCAAACTGACCAAACGGGTCAACTCCCAGGAAGCATAGTTGGCTGCGACGTTCATAATCCTCTTCCTTTGGGGGAGATAGTCTAGCACGTGGCGGCACTTCATAAACGACATCCCAACCTTTCAGATTTGGATTAGTTTGGCAGGCCCACGGTAGATAGAATACTTGAGTCGCCTGTTGAGCCGTAATATAGACATCAGGAACATCTAAATGGGTGCTTTGGTTGATTTCAACTAGCCCTATATGTTCATGAGTCCTTCTAGTCTCCTTCGGCTGAAACCAATAACATTTGAAGACTACGACATTCGTGGTTTTCACCATAGAATAGAAGTTCATAAATTGCTTCAACTCTCCCATAATACTCGGTACCTCCTTCGCCGATAGCAGATACACAACAATTTGTAGACTTTCAATCGGCCATAGATAGCTCTTTGCCATAGGTAGTAAAGCGATACTGTTGATGTCGATTTGTCAAATGAACAGACCTTATAGTCAAAACCATTAGCGACTTGTCTCAATTCGGTGTCCATAGACTCTGAATTAGCCTACAAGTTTAATATGAAAGGATGGTTGCATTATGCACAAATTAGCGAATGAAATGAAATTGTCTAATAGAAATTACCGTTTGTTTGAACCAAGAGATGAAACCGGGATAGCCGCCTCCTTGCTTTGCGCTCATACTCTTCGATGGAATCCTTTTGGATCACCGCTCCATACGAGAATATGGCGACATATCGACTGTATGAAATATCCAGGAATATGAGCAGTTCGAAGGAAATAGAAGTTGAGAAACAATGTACCGAGAACTTACTCGATGTACGGCCGCACTTCTATCAGGTTGTTGAAGATATACAACGAAATGGTCCGCCATTCTTAGTTATCCAAAGATACTGGATTTGAAACACTGGCTGGTGCGAGATTCCCTTTGAATAGGTTGAGGTTGGATCCACCCTTTTTAGGGTTGTCAGCATTGTACCGAGGCTTCGGATTATGCAAATGACGATTTTTGGCTTCGTAGTGTGCTGTCACGAAGTTTGCCGCCTCCTTAGTGATGAATGCCTCAGCCATCGATGCTTAAATCCTATGTTTATTTTTACATTTTTCTCGAAGCGTCTTCTGCATCCTCTCAGTTGGGTAGCACCAACGATTTTGCACGAGCCCCCCAATCTTGCCTCGGTCGGGAGATGCAAAATCAAATGCTGCATTGGATTAAAGCAGCCCGGTGGAAAGATCTTCTCTAACTTGCAGATCAACTCCGGCGCCAACTATTCCATTTCTTCTAGCACACCAGGCGATAGTTCTTTCGCACAAAGAACATGGAAGAAATAGCTGAGTTCTGCCAGTACTAGCCATTCATCCTCAGGTATGAAGCCACGCAACATCACCGGCATTACTCGCTCAATCCATACGTGCCAATCATGACTCTTGAGACCAAATATCTTCAATTTATCAAGACTCGCTCCCCTCTTTAGATCCGCTGCATACCCATCGGGGAACATCAACTGCATTTTCACCCACAAGATAATTTCCCTCATAGCTGGCCTTCCAAGATTGAACCATGCCTTTGGCTTCGTCCAGTTCTGCTTTCCTTTCGGTTCTTTCATGTTTTGTAACGGCCTATCACATAGCGCCTCCAGATCGACTCTAGCCTTAGTATTATCCTTTGACTTCCCATCTATGCCGAACAATGTACCAAAAAGTGCTTCGGTGATATTCTTCTCAGTGTGCATCACGTCGATGTTGTGTGGGCAAAGGAGGTCTTTGAAGTAAGGCAGATCCCATAAGCATGTTTTGTGAGTCCAGGCATGCTTAGAATTATACCCCTTGAAGTACCCTGGACGCTCTGGATCTGGCTCGAGAGCGCTTAACTGATCCAGGGTCTGTTGGCCTGTCAACGCAGGTGGTGCAGAGTTTTTTACAACTCTACCTCTGATGAAGTTCTTCTTGTCTTTCCTGAACTTATGGCGAGGATCCAGGAACTGTCTATGCATTTCAAAGCAAGAAAACTTACGACTGGCCTGAAGCCAACAAAACTCAAGAGCTCCCTTGCATGTGGGGCACGGGAACCTTCCATGCACACACCAGCCAACGAATAGCGCATAAGCCGGCAAGTCATGCGTTGAGTACATGTACCAGACACGCATTATGAAGTTTCGTTTGCTATAGGCGTCGTATGTCTTGAACCCATTATCCCAGGCTTCTTGAAATTCGTCCTTAAGCGGCTGCATGTGCACATTCATATTTTTCCCGGATAGTTGGGCCCTGGAATTATCAACGTCGGAAAATGTTATTTCTTTGCATAATCTGTCCGGGGTGGAGATTGAGTGGAAAGACAAACACGGGCCAACAAGCTGTATTGGGCTACCGTCATACCAAAACACATTGAACCCATCCGTGCTGATGCCGACTCGAGGATGCCTCGGATCTGCCGCTTTGTCGACATGTAATTCATCAAACTTTTTCCACGCAACACCATCCGATGTGTACCATCATCGATTCCCATCCGCATCTAGTTCGGTTCTTTTGCCTGTTTTGTGCCATGTCATCTGTCCGCCGTCTCTTCGACCATGAAAAGACGTTGAAGTCTTGGTATGATTGGCATATACCAAGAACACTAACGGGATTTTGGTGCGTGTCTTCTCACCCATACCGTTGTTCACCACAATATACGGAAGACTTGCAAATGGGACAATAGTTCAAGTCCGCATAGTCAAGCCTAAATAAGGCACATCCTTTCTCACATGCATGTATCTTCTCATAGAGCATCTTGATTGCATGGAGGATTTTGTCCGATGGTACAGGTTTGTAGGCATTACATGGCCTTTGGGTAGAAAGCGTCCAAATCTTGTCATAATTGCGTCGTAGCATTCTCGCCCAAGTTAGGCGAGCCTTGAGCCATTACTTGTGAGACGGCATCCAACCGACAAAGCTCGGTGTGCTCGTGGGCGGGACGCTTTGAAGACTCCAATATTTCATTGAAGGCCTTTGCAGATTCCTCCATCTCCTCGTCCGAATCCCGAGCATCATCATAGTCTTGCACCATGTTTTCCATCCCGGTACCATGCTCGTCGGTGCGACGACGATCCACCTCAGCTCGGTCACGTTGGGCAGACTCACCATGAAATGTCCACACCGTATAATCGGGCGTAAAACCACTCTTCTGCAGGTGCTTGCCCATTTCAGCCTCTGTCCTCTTTTCCCAATTGACGCACCGGAAACAGGGGCACCAAGTTTTCCTCTGGCCATTTGCAAATGCGGCTTGCACAAACCCCTTGGTTTTTGTGAACCATTCAACGCTCCATTTGTTCTGACCAGTGTGACCGGTATACATCCACGCACGATCACTCATCTTGACTTTCAGAGCTACTAGACACACAACAATTATATATATAATTCACCATGTATATATTCATCAGTTGATCTACTTTGTCAATTTTATTACGTCCATGCAACCTACACTCTAATAGGTAATGATAGGTCCTAATCCCACCCGAGTATGTGTAGATTGGGTTCATTTTCCCATGCTATGCTCCGGATCCGGACTTAAAATTTGGCAGCACCTCCCCATTTGTTCTCTGATACGCGTCTCGCAATAAGCAGAGAGGATGTGTACCGGAGAACAACAGGGAGGCAATCGATTAAATTTATGCGTCGGATCCGAGCAAAGCATATGGGAAAACGAACCCAATCTACACATACTGGCTGTCCATGGATAGTGTTGTACAATTGAAGAATCAAGGTTATAAATATGCAAATGCATGCATATTTATAACTATGACGCTTTCGAACGGGAGACACATATTGATTACGACATCGATGATTCAAGACACATATATAGCTATCTATCAAATTTCATCGGCACGAACACCGGAACAGAGAAAATAATTAATGGGGAGGAGGACATGTCATTTGTGCTCACCCACGAACGAAGGGGCAGAGCTCGTCAAACGCACGGCGAGGTCGTCGAACACCAAACCTCGCAGCGATGAAACAACTGCACATTTAAATCTACCCGATCAACACAATTATATATGATGTTTTTCATAACAAAATCGAAAAATATATGACCTAACTAATAATTCACAAATATATGACCCCATCGGCCTCTGGAAGGCCAAAGAACACCTTTTCGGGAGGTGTCGGGGTCGGGTGTCGGTCGGTGTCGGGTGTCGGGTGTGGTGTGGGGTCGGCGTGTGCTGCCGGGTCGGTGTGGTGCCGGGACGGGTGTCGGGTCGGGGTCGGGGAGGTCGGGGTGTCGGGGTCGGGGTGTCGGGGTCAGGGGTGTCAGGGGGTCGGGGTGTCGGGGTCAGAGGGTCGGGGTGTTTCCTTCTATCCTTCTTCTTCTTTCTTTCTCTTCTTCTTCTTCTTTCCATTCTTCTTCTTCTTCTTTCATCTTTTTTCTACTTTTTTACTTCTTTTCGTTTCTTCTTTTCTTCTTCTTCTACTTCTTCTACTTCTTTTCTTCTTCTTCTTCTTTTTTCATCTTTTTCCTACTTCTTTTCTTTTCTTCCTTTCTTCTTCTTGTACTTCTTTTCTTCTTTTCTTTTTCATCTTTCTCTACTTCTTTTCTTATCTTCTTGTTCTACTTCTTCTACTACTTCTACTTCTTCTACTTCTTCTACTTCTTCTAATTCTTCTAATTCTTTTCTAACACTAACACTAACACAATGTAGCACTAACAATTAAACAGCAAAAAAATGAAAAACAGAAAAAAGAAGTAGTCACTCACCGAACAATGGGACGGTCGTGGGGGTGGTATGGGGCACCCGTCGGCGGCGATGATGGGCGGCGGCTGGCGATGGTGGCGAGGCGACAGGCGTGGGCGGGTGGGGTGAGGCGGAGGGTGGTGGGGGGCGACGGGCAAGCGAGGCGGTGGAGGGAGGCGAGGGCGAGGGGGGGGCGGGTGGCGGAGGGTGGTGGGGCGACGGGCGTCGGCGGGTGGGGCGGGGTGGAGGCAGGGGTGGTGGGGCGACAGGGCTGCTGGTGCGGTGGGGGGGGGCGGGCGGGGGGGGACGGCGCCGGCGGCGGGGTAGGCGATGGGTGGGGATCTGGTGGCGGGGCGCCGGGGAGGAGAGAGGGAGAGAAGAGAGAGTAATTAACGGGGGGGGGGGTGGCGGCCGTTAGTTAGTCTGCTCTTTGCCATCCGCCGATCTTTACCGTCCGCCTTTTGTTGGGGAACGTTGCAGAAAACTAAAATTTTCCTACGGTTTCACCAAGATCTATCTATGAGTTCATCTAAGCAACGAGTCGGGAAAGAGAGTTTGCATCTACATACCACTTGTAGATCGAGTACGGAAGCGTTCGAGGGAGTGGTGATGATGGAGCCGTTCCCAACGTGATTCCGATCACCGATGACCAAGCGCTGAAAGGACAGCACCTCCGTGTTCAACACACGTACGGGACGATGGCGTCTCCTCCGTCTTGATCCAGCAAGGATGAAGGAGAGGTTGAGGAAGACAACTCCAATGGCAGCACGACGGCGTGGTGTAGTTGGTACGGCAGTTCTCCGGCAGGGCTTCGCCAAGCTCGCAGGGAGAAAGAGAGGTGTTGGGGAGGGGAGGGGCTGCGCCTTCAATGGTGTGTGCAGCCCTCCCCCCCCCCCTCTATTTATAGGAGGAGAGGGCAAGGGGGCGGCCACCTAGGGAAACCCTAGATGGGGGGGCGGCCAAAGGGAGGAGGAGAGGGTGGCTTGCCCCCAAGCCAAGGCGCCCCTTTGGGTTCCCTCCCATGCCCTAGCCGCATGGGCCTAGGTGGGGAGGCGCGCCCAGCCCACCAGGGGCTGGCTCCCTCTCCCACTTAGCCCATGTGGCCCCCCGGGAGGGGTGGCCCCTCCCGGTGGACCTCCGGAACTCTCCCGGTGGCCCCGGTACATTACCGGTATACCCCCGAAACTTTCCGGAGTCCGTTTAACCACTTTCCATATATAAATCTTTACCTCCGGACCATTCCGGAACTCCTCGTGACGTCCGGGATCTCATCCGGGACTCCGAACAACATTCGGTAATCACATACTTGTCTTCCTAATAACCCTAGCGTCACCGAACCTTAAGTGTGTAGACCCTACGGGTTCGGGAGACATGTGGACATGACCGAGACGCTCTCTGGTCAATAACCAACAGCGGGATCTGGATACCCATGTTGGCTCCCACACGCTCCTCGATGTTGTCGTCGGATGAACCACGATGTCGAGGGTTCAAGCAACCCCGTATGCTATTCCCTTTGTCAGATGGTATGTTACTTGCCCGAGACTCGATCGTCGGTATCCCAATACCTCGTTTAGTCTCGTTACCGGCAAGTCACTTGACTCGTACCGTAATGCATGATCCCGTGACCAGACACTTGATCACTTTGAGCTCATTATGATGATGCATTACCGAGTGGGCCCATGATACCTCTCCGTCATACGGAGTGACAAATCCTGTCTCTATCCGTGTCAACCCAATGACACTTTCGGAGATACCTGTAATGCACCTTTATAGTCACCCGATTCGTTGTGGCGTTTGGTACACCCAAAGCATTCCTACGGTATCCGGAGTTACACGATCTCACGGTCTAAGGAAGAGATACTTGACATTTGAAAAGCTCTAGCAAAACGAACTACACGATCTTTGTGCTATGCTTAGGATTGGGTCTTGTCCATCACGTCATTCTCCTAATGACATGATCCCGTTGTCAATGACATCTGATGTCCATAGTCAGGAAACCATGACTATCTGTTGACCAACGAGCTAGTCTACTAGAGGCTTACTAGGGACGTATTGTAGTCTATGTATTCACACGTGTATTACGATTTCCAGATAATACAGTTATAGCATGAATAAAAGACAATTATCATGAACAAGGAAATATAATAATAATGCTTTTATTATTGCCTCTAGGGCATATTTCCAACAGTCTCTCACTTGCAATAGAGTCAATAATCTAGTTACATTGTGATGAATCGAACACCCATAGAGTTCTGGTGTTGATCATGTTTTGCCCATGAAGAGGTTTAGTCAACGGATCTGCGACATTCAGATCCGTATGCACTTTACAAATTTCTATGTCTCCATCCCTGAACATTTTCACGGATGGAGTTGAAGCGATGCTTGATGTGCCTGGTCTTCTTGTGAAACCTGGGCTCCTTGGCAAGGGCAATAGCTCGGTGTTGTCACAGAAGAGTTTGATCGGCCCCGACGCATTGGGTATGACTCCTAGGTCGGTGATGAACTCCTTCACCCAAATTGCTTCAATGCTGCCTCCGAGGCTGCCATGTACTCCGCTTCACATGTAGATCCCGCCACGACGCTTCGCTTGCAGCTGCACCAGCCATCGCTCCACCATTCAACATATACACGATCCGGTTTGTGACTTAGAGTCATCAGATCTGTGTCGAAGCTAGCATCGGCGTAACCCTTCTGACGAGCTCTTCGTCACCTCCATAAACGAAACATTTCCTTTGTCCTTTTGGTACTTCAGGATATTCTTGACCGCTGTCCGGTGTTCCTTGCGGGATTACTTTGGTACCTTCCTACCAAACTTACGGCAAGGTTTACATCAGGTCTGGTACACAGCATGGCATACATAATAGATCCTATGGCGAGGCATAGGGATGACACTCATCTCTTCTTTATCTTTTGCCGTGGTCGGGCATTGAGCTGAGCTCAATCTCACACCTTGCAATACAGGCAAGAACCCTTCTTGGACTGATCCATTTTGAACTTCTTCAAAATCTTATCAAGGTATGTGCTTTGTGAAAGACCTATGAGGCGTCTCGATCTATCTCTATAGATCTTGATGCCAAATATATAAGCAGCTTCTCCAAGGTCCTTCATTGAAAACACTTATTCAAGTAGGCCCTAATGCTGTCCAAGAATTCTATATCATTTCCCATCAAAAGTATGTCATCTACATATAATATGAGAAATGCTACTGAGCTCCCACTCACTTTCTTGTAAACGAGGCTTCTCCATAAGTCTGCATAAACTAACGCTTTGATCATCTCATCAAAGCGAATGTTCCAACTCCGAGATGCTTGCACCAGCCCATAAATGGATCGCTGGAGCTTGCATACTTTGTCGACATTCTTAGGATCGACAAAACCCTCGGCTGCATCATATCAGCTCTTCCTTAAGATATCCGTTAAGGAATGCTGTTTTGACGTCCATCTGCCATATCTCATAATCATAGTATGCGGCAATTGCTAACATGATTCGGACGGACTTAAGCTTCGCTACGGGAGAGAAAGTCTCATCGTAGTCAATCCCTTGAACTTGCCGATAACCCTTAGCGACAAGTCGAGCTTTATAGATGGTGACTTACCATCCGCGTCCGTCTTCTTCTTAAAGATCCATTTGTTTTCTATCGCTCGCCGATCATCGGGCAAGTCAGTCAAAGTCCACACTTTGTTTTCATACATGGATTCTATCTCGGACTTCATGGCTTCTAGCCATTTGTTGGAATCTGGGCCCGCCATCGCTTCTTCATAGTTCGAAGGTTCACCGTTGTCTAACAACATGATTTCCAGGACAGGGTTGCCGTACCACTCTGGTGCGGAACGTGTCCTTGTGGACCTACGAGGTTCAGTAGCAACTTGATCTGAAGTACCTTGATCATCATCATTAATTTCCTCTTCAGTTGGTGTAGGCATCACAGGAACATTTTCCTGAGCTGCACTACTATCCTGTTCAAGAGGTAGTACTTCATCGAGTTCTACTTTCCTCCCACTTACTTCTTTCGAGAGAAACTCTTTTTCCAGAAAGGTTCCGTTCTTGGCAACAAAGACCTTGCCCTCGGATCTTAAGTAGAAGGTATACCCAATGGTTTCTTTAGGGTATCCTATGAAGACGCATTTTTCCGATTTGGGTTCGAGCTTTTCAGGTTGAAGTTTCTTGACATAAGCATCGCATCCCCAAACTTTTAGAAACGACAGCTTAGGTTTCTTCCCAAACCATAATTCATACGGTGTCGTCTCAACGGACTTAGGCGGTGCCCTATTTAAAGTGATTGTAGCTGTCTCTAGGCGTATCCCCAAAATGATAGCGGTAAATCAGTAAGAGACATCATAGACAGCACCATATCCAATAGAGTGCGATTCGACGTTCGGACACACCGTTCTGTTGAGGTGTTCCAGCGGCGTTAGTTGTGAAACGATTCCACATTTTCTTAAGTGTGTACCAAATTCGTGACTTAAATATTCTCCTCCACGATCTGATCGTAAGAATTTTATCTTTCGGTCACGTTGATTCTCTACTTCATTCTGAAATTCCTTGAACTTTTCAAAGGTCTCAGACTTGTGTTTCATCAAGTAGACATACCCATATCTACTCAAGTCATCGTGAGAGTGAGAACATAACGATATCCTCCATGAGCCTCAACGCTCATTGGACCGCACACATCGGTATGTATGATTTCCAACAAGTTGGTTGCTCGCTCCATTGTTCCTGAGAACGGAGTCTTAGTCATCTTGCCCATGAGGCATGGTTCGCATGTGTCAAATGATTCATAATCTAGAGACTCCAAAAGTCCATCAGCATGGAGCTTCTTCATGCGCTTGACACCAATGTGACCAAGGCGGCAGTGCCACAAGTATGTGGGACTATCGTTATCAACTTTACATCTTTTGGTATTCACGCTATGAACATGTGTAAAACTACGCTCAAGATTCATTAAGAATAAACCATTGACCATCGGAGCATGACCATAAAACATATCTCTCATATAAATAGAACAACCATTATTCTCGGATTTAAATGAGTAGCCATCTCGCATTAAACGAGATCCAGATACAATATTCATGCTCAAACTTGGCACCAAATAACAATTATTAAGGTTCATAACTAATCCCGTAGGTAAATGAAGAGGTAGCGTGCCGACGGCGATCACTTCGACTCTGGAACCATTCCCGACGCGCATCGTCACCTCGTCCTTTGCCAGTCTCCGCTTATTCCACAGCTCCTGCTGTGAGTTATAAATATGAGCAACGGCATCGGTATCAAATACCCAGGAGTTACTACGAGTACTGGTAAAGTACACATCAATTACATGTATATCAAATATACCTTTGGTGTTGCCGGCCTTCTTGTCCGCTAAGTATTTGGGGCAGTTCCGCTTCAAATGACCCTCCCTTGCAATAAAAGCACTCAGTCTCGGGTTTGGGTCCATTCTTTGACTTCTTCCGGTAACTTGCTTGCGGGCGCCGCAACCTCCTTGCCGTCCTTCTTGAAGTTCTTCTTGCCCTTGCCCTTCTTGAACTTAGTGGTCTTATTGACCATCAACACTTGATGTTCTTTCTTGATTTCAACCTCGGCTGACTTCAGCATAGAGAATACTTCAGGAATGGTCTTTACCATCCCCTGCATATTGTAGTTCATCACAAAGCTCTTGTAGCTTGGTGGCAGCGACTGGAAGATTCTGTCAATGACCGCCTCATCAGGGAGGTTAATATTCATTTGGGTCATACGGTTGTGCAACTGGACATCTTGAGAATGTGCTCACCGACAGAATTATTTTCCTCCATCTTACAACTATAGAACTTGTCGGAGATGTCATATCTCTCGACCGGCGTGAGCTTGGAAAACAAGTTTCAGCTCCTCGAACATCTCATATGCTCCGTGATGCTCAAAACGCTTTTGGAGCCCGGTTCTAAGCTGTAAAGCATGCCGCACTTGAACGAGGGAGTAATCATCAAGACGAGACTGCCAAGCATTCACAATGTCTTGGTTCTGCGGGACAGGGCGTCACCTAGCGGTCCTTCTAGGACATATTGTTTCTGGCAGCTATGAGGATGATCCTCAAGTTCGGACCCAGTCCGTATAGTTCTGCCGCCGTCATCTTTCAGCTTGGTTTTCTAGGACGCGTTGAAGTTCAAGTTGACATGGCGTTGGCCATTTGATCTACAAGACATATCATTCAAAAGTTTTAGACTAAGTTCATGATAATTAAGTTCATCTAATCAAATTATTTAAATGAACTCCCACTCAGATTAGACATCCTCTAGTCATCTAAGTGTTACACGATCCGAGTCGACTAGGCCGTGTCCGATCATCACGTGAGACGGACTAGTCTCGTCGGTGAACATTCTCATGTTGATCGTATCTTCCATACGACTCGTGTTCGACCTTTCGGTCTCCGTGTTCCGAGGCCATGTCTGTACATGCTAGGCTCGTCAAGTTGACCCTAAGTGTTTTTGCGTGTGTAAATCTGTCTTACACCGTTGTATGTGAACGTAAGAATCCATCACACCGATCATCACGTGGTGCTTAGAAGCGACGAACTTTAGCAACGGTGCACGTTAGGGAAACACTTCTTGAAATTGTTGTAAGGATCATCTTATTTACTACCGTCGTTCTAAGTAAACAAGATGTATAAACATAATAAACATCACATGCAATTATATAGTAGTGACATGATATGGCCAATATCATATAGCTCCATTGATCTCCATCTTCGGGGCTCCATGATCATCTTGTCACCGACATGACACCATGATCTCCATCATTGTGCCTACATGAAGTTGTCACGCCAACGACTACTTCTACTTCTATGGCTAACGCGTTTAGCAATAAAGTAAAGTAATTTACATGGCGTTCTTCAATGACACGCAGGTCATACAAAAAAATAAAGACAACTCCTATGGCTCCTGCCGGTTGTCATACTCATCGACATGCAAGTCGTGATTCCTATTACAAGAACATGATCTCATACATCACATTATGTCATTCATCATTCATCACAACTTGGCCATATCACATCACATGTCAATTGCTGCAAAAACAAGTTAGGCGTCCTCTAATTGTTGTTGCATCTTTTACGTGGCTGCAATTGGGTTCTAGCAAGAACGTTTTCTTACCTCGAATAACCACAGCGTGATCTTGTCAACTTCTATTTACCCTTCATAAGGACCCTTTTCATCGAATCCGCTCCAACTAAAGTAGGAGAGCAGACACCCGCCAGCCACCTTATGCAACTAGTGCATGTTAGTCGGTGGAACCGGTCTCACGTAAGCGTCACGTAAGGTTGGTCCGGGCCGCTTCATCCCACAATACCGCGGAAGCAAGATAAGATTAGTAGCGGCAAGTAAGTTGACAAGATCCACGCCCACAACTAAATTGTGTTCTACTCGTGCAAAGAGAACTACACATAGACCTAGCTCATGATGCCCTTTGTTGGGGAGCGTTGCAGAAAATTAAAATTTTCCTACGGTTTCACCAAGATCTATCTATGAGTTCATCTAAGCAACGAGTCGGGAAGAGAGTTTGCGTCTACATACCACTTGTAGATCGAGTACGGAAGCTTTCGAGGAGTGGTGATGATGGAGTCGTTCTAACGTGATTCCGATCACCGATGACCAAGCGCTGAAAGGACAGCACCTCCGTGTTCAACACACGACGGGACGATGGCGTCTCCTCCGTCTTGATCCAACAAGGATGAAGGAGAGGTTGAGGAAGACAACTCCAATGGCAGCACGACGGCGTGGTGCAGTTGGTACGGCAGTTCTCCGGCAGGGCTTCGCCAAGCTCGCGGGGAGAAAGAGAGGTGTTGGGGAGGGGAGGGGCTGCGCCTTCAATGGTGTGTGCAGCCCTCCCCCCACCCCTCTGTTTATAGGAGGAGAGGGCAAGGGGCCGGCCACCTAGGGGAAACCCTAGATGGGGCGGCGGCCAAGGGGAGGAGGAGAGGGTGGCTTGCCCCCAAGCTGAGGGGCGCCTTTAGGTTCCCTCCCATGCCCTAGCCGCATGGGCCTAGGTGGGGAGGCGCGCCCAGCCCACCAGGGGCTGGCTCCCTCTCCCACTTAGCCCATGTGGCCCCCCGGGAGGGGTGGCCCCTCCCGGTGGACCTCCGGAACTCTCCCGGTGGCCCCGGTACATTACCGGTATACCCCGAAACTTTCCGGAGTCCGTTTAACCACTTTCCATATATAAATCTTTACCTCCGGACCATTCCGGAACTCCTCGTGACGTCCGGGATCTCATCCGGGACTCCGAACAACATTCGGTAATCACATACTTGTCTTCCTAATAACCCTAGCGTCACCGAACCTTAAGTGTGTAGACCCTACGGGTTCGGGAGACATGTAGACATGACCGAGACGCTCTCTGGTCAATAACCAACAGCGGGATCTGGATACCCATGTTGGCTCCCACACGCTCCTCGATGTTGTCATCGGATGAACCACGATGTCGAGGGTTCAAGCAACCCCGTATGCTATTCCCTTTGTCAGACGGTATGTTACTTGCCCGAGACTCGATCGTCGGTATCCCAATACCTCGTTTAGTCTCGTTACCGCAAGTCACTTTACTCGCACCGTAATGCATGATCCCATGACCGGACACTTGATCACTTTGAGCTCATTATGATGATGCATTACCGAGTGGGCCGATGATACCTCTCCGTCATACGGAGTGACAAATCCTGTCTCGATCCGTGTCAACCCAAGACACTTTCGGAGATACCTTTAATGCACCTTTATAGTCACCCGATTACGTTGTGGCGTTTGGTACACCCAAAGCATTCCTACGGTATCCGGAGTTACACGATCTCACGGTCTAAGGAAGAGATACTTGACATTTGAAAAGCTCTAGCAAAAGCGAACTACACGATCTTTGTGCTATGCTTAGGATTGGGTCTTGTCCATCACGTCATTCTCCTAATGGCGTGATCCCGTTGTCAATGACATCGATGTCCATAGTCAGAAACCATGACTATCTGTTGACCAACGAGCTAGTCTACTAGAGGCTTACTAGGACGTATTGTAGTCTATGTATTCACACGTGTATTACGATTTCCGGATAATACAGTTATAGCATGAATAAAAGACAATTATCATGAACAAGGAAATATAATAATAATGCTTTTATTATTGCCTCTAGGGCATATTTCCAACACCTTTATCTCTCTTTGTCGTCTGCTAGCAGACGGCAAAGAGGTGGGGCGTTAGGTTTTTTCTAAACGGGCGGGAGGGGGGGAGGTGGGGGCCACCTCTCTCTTTGCCGTCAGCCAGCCGACGACAAAGATTCTTTGCCATCAACTGGCTGACGGCAAAGAGCCGGCCGATGGCGAAGGCCTCTTTTGCCGTCTGCTTTTCGGTAGCTCATGGCAAAGAGCTTCTTTGTCGTCCGCTAGCAGACGGCAAAGAGTTGGCAGATGGCAAAGTAGCTGATTCCAGTAGTGCCGGGGGGTGCCTCGAGGAGGGCAGCACCCACCAAGGCACGCCAGGAGGCCCAGGTGCGCCCTGGTGGGTTGTGCCTACCTCGGGTGCCCCCTGAACCGCCTCTTTGCTCTATAAACACCCCAATATTCCAGAAACCCTAGGGGAGTCGACGAAAATCAATTCCAGCCAACGTAGAGTCCAGAACCACCAGAGCCAATCTAGACACCATCGCGGAGGGGTTCACCACTTCCATTGGTGCCTCTCCAATGATGCGTGAGTAGTTCTTTGTAGACCTACGGGTCTGTAGTTAGTATCTAGATGGCTTCGTCTCTCTCTCTCTTGATTATCAATACAATGGTCTCTTGGAGATCCATATGATGTAAGTCATTTTGCGGCGTGTTTGTTGGGACCCGATGAACTTTGAGTTTATGATCATATCTATGTTTTTATCCATGAAAGTTATTTGAGTCTTCTTTGATCTCTTATATGCATGATTGCTTATAGCCTCGTATTTCTTCTCCGATATTTGGGTTTTGTTTGGCCAACTTGATCTATTTATCTTGCAATGGGAAGTGGTGCTTTGTAGTGGGTTCGATCTTACGGTGCTTGATCCCAGTGACAGAAGGGGAACCGACACGTATGTACCATTGCTACTAAGGATACCAAGATGGTGTCTATATCTACATAAAAAGATTAATAGATCTTGTCTACATCATGTCATCGTTCTTATTGCATTACTCCATTTCTCCATGAACTTAATACGCTAGATGCATGCTGGATAGCGGTCGATGTGTGGAGTAATAGTAGTAGATGCAGGCAGGAGTTGGTCTACTAATCTTGGACGCGATGCCTATATAATGATCATTGCCTGGATATCGTCATGATTATTTGAAGTTCTATCAATTGCCCAATAGTAATTGTTTTCCCACCATTTGCTATTTTTCTCGTGAGAAGCCACTAGTGAAACCTACGGCCCCCGGGTCTCTTTTCATCATATTTTCCTTCACTATCTATGTTCCTTTGCATTTATTTTTAGATCTATTAAACCAAAAATACAAAAATACATTGCTGCAATTTATTTGTTCCGCGATCTATTTATCCTATCTACCACTTTCACCTCAGGTTATTTGCCTATCTTGAGGCGCCGTACACGAAAGGGATTGACAACCCCTTTAACACGTCGGGTTGCAAGTATTTGTTATTTGTGTGTAGGTGCTATTTACGTGGTGTGAGGAGGTTCTCCTACTGGTTCGATAACCTTGGTCTCATCACTGAAGGAAATAGCTACCGTCGCTATACTGCATCATCCCTTCCTCTTTGGGGAAATACCGACGTAGTTCTAGCAGACATCAAAAGGAATTCCTGGCGTTGTTGCCGGGGAGCATCTTCAATATCAACCAGGTTCCTAATCACAAATCTCATGTCCTCGCAATTTACATTATTTTCCATTTGTCTCTCATTTTCCTCTCCCCCACTTCACAAAAAAATTGCCGTTTTATTCGCTCCCTTTTTCGTTCGCCGTTTTTTTTCTCGTCAGATCTCTTATTTGCTTGAACTCGTCACCATGAGTGACTTTGGTATGGCAGAAACAGATGATGGCCTAACTCCTAAAATGGAGCGTACGGGTAATCTGGATGCCAAAACTTTTGTCTTGGGGCAAGGGAATTTTATGGGAAAAGAACATATCCAAGAATTTTTCCATTGTGTCAGAAAATTGAGTCTTGATGATATTCCTATACTTAAAAGGACTAAATCTTATGCGGAAGCCATTTCGGCACTCGTTCTGAAACCTTGAAACTAGATTTATTCGTACTCATCCTACCTTGCAAATATTTTTTATGAGTTGCCCGTTATAAAGGATCCTAAAGCTAAAAAGTTAGCTACTCTTGTTTTGATGAATGAATTTGATTACATAATTCGGGAAGCTAGGGAAATCTTTGATTTTTATGGCATGAATCGTGAAAAACCCGTGATTGATGAAATTCTTTATAATAGTGATTATGCTTTAAGACATTTGCTTGGAGATAACCAAATCTTTGATGAGAACCTTAAAAAGCAAGTCCTCGTTTTAGATATGATCCAACAAGTTTTTCATGATGTTAATCAACACTATTCTTGGTGACGAGGACATGTACCTAGGGAAGGGTCTTAGGCCTGACCTAGACACCCCACCCAAGGACACTGACCTACTGTCAAAGACATTCAAGGACCAACAGAAAGTGCCGACTGGAATTACCCTGAAGTGCAATCCACTCGACAACAAACTCCAATCGGATATGCCAATTCCACTCGACCACAGCATAGTCACTCGACCATATGGAGAACCACTCGGAGTACAGAAGATCTAAAGTCACCCCAGGATGGCAATGGTCAGGCGTTCACTTTGTAGTCTTAAAGATCATTTATGGCTAGCGTTACCAGTAACGCTCCATCTTAAATAACATTGAACCCTGTGTAACGGAGGTCTGAGAGGGTCCTGGCACACTCTATATAAGCCACCCTCCTCCTCTGGCACAAGGGTTCACAACCATTGTAACATTCACACATAATCTAGTCAACATAGCCTCAGGGCACCGAGACGTAGGGCTTTTACCTCCTCCGAGAGGGGCCTGAACTCGTAAAACTCATGTGTACAACCTCACCGTAGCTAGGACGTTGCCTCCTCCTACGTACCCCCTATTCTTACTGTCAGACTTACTCTGACGACAGTTGGCACCCACCTTGGGGCAGGCGTCTAAGTGACTTCCGGTGAGGTTGCAAATTTCGTTCTCCGACAACATGGTTTCCGGCGGTGGTTTGGCGTTGGGCCGCGAGACCCATCTCGGCACGCTCGTTTTCATCGCCGATGACTCCGCTTGGCTTCAAGAATCTCCCCACGACGTCGAGGCCCTCCCCGTCCGCGGGGCGACGCACTTCCGTGCGAGTGCTTGCGGCGTTCTTCTTCGATAGCCGCCGACCCAGTATAGGTCGGCCCTGGTGACATCATCGCTCCCCGCTGTTCGCCGTCGCAAGCGGTCCGGCCGTTCGCGACTCCAGCGATGGGTGAAGCATGAAGTGGCTCGCTAGTCGACCACCCTTCAAGTTGTGGCAATCGAGCACGACGAATCTCTTTATGGTCTGTTCAATCTGCCGACTGGTCACTCGGATTCCCTCTCCGAGTGCGAGAGTAATGACCTAGCGGCAGAAGTTCTCGTGGTCACTTCCCAGAAAGGCCCGCCTGGATTTCGCTGCAACAGTGCGGTGATGGCGGAGCTAGCCCGTCACAAGGGCATGATGAGTATGTCCCTGAGGCCCTCACCATGGAGCAGAGGGAAGAATTGCATCGACACAACGTTCTGGCGCTCCAGTCCCCCATCATTGGGAAGACCGCCAAGGCTCGGGCCCTGGAGGCTGCGCGCTTGGCCACTTTAGCTGAGCATTCGCGTTTGGAGAATCTGTAGAAGGCACTCGACGAGCGTGCTCGTTAGTGGGTTCCTGAATCCAGTCGACGGGCAAGACAGTTGTTTCCGACTGAAACTCAGGTAATACCGAACTCCGATTCAAAATGTTGCAGCAGTAGCATGCATAGCAGAGTCAATTCAGCTGCCGTGCTTAGAAGCTGGTAGAGGTTTAGAATAGATCCGGGCATTGCTTAAGGCCGCTAGAGAACAGAATTCTGCTATTTCCCATTCGCGCAACATAATTCATAGTAGATCAGTGGTTGCAGACATAGTTCAGTCGGCGCATAGTCTGAGGTCACCCCGGCATCGGGAAGATCATGGTCCCCGCCAGGACCAGTACCTGGAGCGGGGCCACATGCAGTTTGATTGTCAATTTTCCCGCGATGACCACCGTCGAGAGCTTACGCCCCCTCCGAGGAGCGGATCGTACGCGTCCCGGCGTTATGTTGATAGACACCCGTACAGTGATGAGCAGAGGGCCCCGATCGACCCAAGAGAACCGGGATTCGATGCAAGATCACTCCTTTTGCAGGGTTTGGTTGACAGAGGCCGAGCAAACAGAGAAGGACGAGGCAGAGATCGTACGACTAGAAACAGAGCATTTATTTCTAGGCCAGAATGTTTCAGTATGGCCATTCGATGAGCCGAGATCCCTCCCAACTTTAGGTTGGCAGCAGGCATGAGTAAATTCATCGGAGAATCAAAGCCAGATACCTGCCTAGAAGACTACCGAGTGGCTGTGCAGATCGGTGGTGGCAATGATGATGTAGCTATGAAGCACCTTCCCCTGATGCTTGAGGGTTCGGCCAGAGCTTGGTTGACTTAGTTAGCTCCTAGGAGTATTTTCTGTTGGGATGATTTGGACCGAGTGTTCATCAAAACGTTTGAGGGCACTTGCAAGCGACCTGCTGGGCTAACTGAATTGCAACATTGTGTTCAGAAGCCGAATGAAACTTTGAGATACTTCTTCCAGAGATGGACCACCCTTCATCATACGGTGGAAAATGTGTCAGATTGCCAGGCAGTTTGTGCCATCAAAGAAGGCGTCAGGTACAGAGAGCTTACCCTGAAATTCGGTCGGTTCGGAGACATGACTCTAACCCGAATGATGGAGATAGCCACTCGATACGCCAATGGTGAAGATGATGACAGACTCCGCAATGGCAAGGGGAAAACAGTCGTCCATGACTCCGGGGCTGGGAATTCCAGTCGGAAGCAGAAGCGTAAAGCCGAACCTATAGGTCCTGCTGAGGCTACAATCCTGAATGCAGGAGATGGAAAGTTCAAAGGAAAACCGAAACCACAGTGGAAGTCTAAGAAGGTGAAAGATCAGTTAGGACATGATGTCCTGGATTTGCCGTGTTACGTACACACGAAGGAAGATGAGGAGGGTAACCTGATTCAACCCAAGCATACCACTCGGCAGTGCCGACTCCTGATTCAGAGCTTCCGAGAGAATCAGTCCAGTGAGAAAGAATCTAATAAGGAAGATGAGAAAGAGGAAGAGGATGGTTACCCTCAGGTCAATGCTACCTTGATGATTTTTGCTGATGTAGAAAGCAAAAGTCGACTGAAAGTCAATAACAGAGAAGTGAATATGGTTGCTCCGGCAACTACGACATATTTGAAGTGGTCGAAGACTCCCATTACATTCGACCAGTCAGATCACCCGGCTGACGGCAAGCGCTGGTGGTCTAACCAGTCGCTGGGGGCACCCGACTGACCAAGGTCCTTACGGATGGCAGAAGTGGGCTGAACATTCTATACGCTGAGACCCTGGAAGGGATGGGCATTCTGATGTCTAAACTCAGTGAGAGCAACATGCAGTTCCATGGCATCATTCCTGGGAAAAAGGCAAAGTCACTCGGGCAGATTACTCTTGATGTGGTTTTCGGTGATTCCAAGAATTACCATAAAGAAAAGTTGACATTTGAGGTGGTGGATTTCCATAGTGCTTATCATGCCATTCTGGGCAGGCCTGCATATGTTCGTTTCATGGCTCGACCGTGTTACGTGTATCTCAAGTTGAAGATGTCCAGTCTCAGAGATGTGATCACGATCACAGGAAATAGACAGAGAGCAGAAGAGTGCCTTCAGAAGGGTTGCAAGATTGCATATGAACAGATGGTAGGCGTAGAGATGCAGGTGTACCAAAAAACTGCAGATCCGAGTGATTTGCTGCAGTCCAAGAAGCCTGCTTCAGAATCTGCATTTCAGTCAGCGTGAGAGACCAAACCTGTTCATATCCACCCGGAAGACCCTAATGCAGCTCCGACTCACATATCAACGACACTCGACAGCAAATAGGAAGCCGCACTCATCCGGTTCCTTCGTGATAACTAGGACATCTTTGCATGGAAACGTTCTGACATGCCAGGTGTACCCAGGGGACTGGCTTTGCATGTCGACCCACAGGCAAAATCAGTCAAAGAGCATCTCCAACGGTCCTCCATTGAGAAGAGAAAGGCGATTGGCGAGGAGGTGACTCGGCTCTTGGCCGCTGAGTTCATCCGCGAGATTTACCACTCCGAGTGGCTCGCCAACATCGTCATGGTCCCTAAGAAAGATGATTCACTTCGTATGGTATTGACTTCAAGCATATCAATCGGGCCTGCCCGAAAGATCATTTTCCTCTCCCCCACACTGATCAGATAGTTGACTCGACTGCGGGGTGCGAGCTTTTATCCTTCTTGGATGCGTATTCCGGGTACCATTAGATCCGTCTGTATGGGCATGATGAAATAAAAATAGCCTTCATCACCCCATTCGGGTGTTTTTGCTACGTTACCATGCCTTTGGTCTGAAGAATGCTGGAGCCACGTTCATGCGCATGATACAAAAGTGCCTGCTCACTCAAATCATTCGGAACGTGGAAGCATACATGGATGATATCGTGGTCAAGTCACCAAGAGTTCCGACCTGCCGACTGACCTCGCTGAAACCTTTGCCAAGTTAAGAAGATATGGCATCAATCCGAATCCATCCAAGTGCACATTCGGGGTTCCAGGTGGGAAGCTGCTCAATTTTCTTGTTTACAAACGAGGAATCGACGCAAACCCAAAAAAGATTGGAGCGATTGTCCGAATGGAACGCCCTGCGCGCGTGCATGATGTTCAGAAGCTTACAGGTTGTTTGGCTGCACTAAGTCAATTCATTTCTCGCCTCGGTGAAAAGGCATTACCTCATTACCGACTGATGAGAAAGTCTGATACATTCGAGTGGACTCCTGAAGCTGAAGCAGCATTTGTAGAGCTCAAAGCCCTGCTTTCCACCCAGCTGGTGCTTGCCGCTCTAGTCAACAAAGAGCCTCTGTTGTTGTATATTGCAGCAACTGGACAGGTTGTCAGTACAATGCTCACAGTCGAGCGGGAGGAGGAAGGCAAAGCCTATAAAGTTCAGCACCTAGTGTATTACATTTCTGAAGTGTTGACTCCATCCAATCAAAGGTATCCGCATTACTAGAAGCTTGTCTATGGAATCTATATTGATGCCCCATTGTCAGAAAATTTTGAACAATCGAGACGCAACCAGTCGAGTGGCTAAGTGGGCTATTGAACTCCTTCCTCTTGATATCAAGTTTGAAGCAAAGAAGGCTATTAAGTCTCAAGCAATTGCAGATTTCTTGGCCGAGTGGATTGAGCAACAACAACCGACTCAAGTCCACTTGGAACACTGGACCATGTGTGAATACATAAACAAATATTGTGTCCCTAGTAAGCCTCTACTAGACTAGCTCGTTGATCAAAGATGGTTAAGGTTTCCTAATCATGGACATGAGTTGTCATTTGATAACGGGATCACATCATTAGGAGAATTATGTGATGGACAAGACCCATCCGTTAGCTTAGCATAATGATCGTTCAGTTTTATTGCTATTGCTTTCTTCATGTCAAATACATATTCCTTCGACTATGAGATTATGCAACTCCCGGATACTGGAGGAATACCTTGTGTGCTATCAAACACCACAACGTAACTGGGTGATCATAAAGATGATCTATAGGTATCTCCAAAGGTGTTTGTTGAGTTGTCATAGATCGAGATTAGGATTTGTCACTCCGAGTATCGGAGAAGTATCTCTGGGCCCTCTCGGTAATACACATCATAAGCTTGCAAGGAAATGACTAAGGAGTTAGTCACAAGATGATATATTACGGAACGAGTAAAGAGACTTGCCGATAGCGAGATTGAACTAGGTATGAAGATACCGATGATCGAATCTCGGGCAAGTAACATACCGATGGACAAAGGGAATTACGTATGTTGTCATAATGGTTCGACCGATAAAGATTTTCATAGAATATGTAGGAGCCAATATGGGAATCCAGGTTCCGCTATTGGTTATTGACCGAAGAGGTGTCTCGGTCATGTCTACATAGTTCTCGAACCCATAGGGTCCGCACGCTTAACGTTTGTTGACGATATAGTGTTACATGAGTTATATGTTTTGGTGACCGAATGTTGCTCGGAGTCCTGGATGGGTTCATGGACATGACGAACAGTCTCGAAATGGTCGAGAGGCAAAAATTGATATATAGGATGATGATATTTGGACACCGGAAGTGTTTCCGGACGTACCGAGAATGAATCTGGTAACCGGAAGGGGTTCCGGGCACCCCCCGGCAAGATATGGGCTTTATGGGACAAAGGAGGGGACAGACCAGCCCACAAGGGGGCTGGTGCGCCCCTCCCTTGTTTGGCCAGCCATAGGGAAGGAAAAAGGGGAGGGCTAGCCCCTCCCGCCTTTCCCTCTCATGGGAGAAAGGAAAGGGGGGAACCACCCTCCCTTGCCTTTCCCCACACTTCAAATAAGGAAAAGGGGGGCTCGGCTTGGGAGGGACCCCAAGTAGGATTCGTCCTACTTGGGTGCCTCTTTTGGCTTCTCCTCCCTCCCTCCCTCCCACCTATATATATTGGGAGGGGGCGCCCAACACAGCATAGACAATTGCCTAGTCGTGTTCGACGCCCCCTCCATCGTTTACACCCTCGGTCATATTTTCGTAGTGCTTAGGCGAAGCTCTACGGAGATCACTTCACCATCACCGTCACCACGCCATCGCGCTATCAGAACACATCTACTACCTCGCTGCCTTGCTGGATCAAGAAGGCGGAGGACATCACCGAGCTGAACGTGTGCAGAACGCGGAGGTGTCGTACGTTTGGTGCTTGATCGGTTGGAGCGCGAAGAAGTTCGATTACATCAACCGCGTTGTTAGACGCTTCCGCTTAGGGTCTATGAGGGTACGTGGACACACTATCCGCCTTCGCTGCTATGTATCTCCATGGATAGATCATTGTGTATGCCTAGAATTTTTTTGTTTTTCATGCAACGCTTCCCAACAGGAGCGGCGCGAGGCGAGCCGGCCAGGCCTGCCGCAGCCGGCGCGGGAGCAGGCAGGCATGCGGCAGCCAGTGAGGGAGCAGGCAGGCACGCGGCACCCAGTGGGAGCGTGGGAGAACATGAGCGCGACGAGGGGGTCCCAGGCGCATGGCGATGGGTCCCGAGCGCGCGGCCACGGGTCGGTGGCTCATAACCCACAAGTGTAGGGGATCGCAACAGCTTTCAAGGGTAAAGTATTCAACCCAAATTTATTGATTCAACTCAAGGGGAGCCAAAGAATATTCTCAAGTATTAGCAGTTGAGTTGTCAATTCAACCACACCTGGATAACTTAGTATCTGCAGCAAAGTATTTATTAGCGAAGTAGTATGATAGTAATGGTAACAGTGGCAAAAGTAAAGATAGCGGTTTTGTAGTAGTTGTAACAGTAGCAACGGAAAAGTAAATGAGTGAAACACAATATGTGAAAAGCTCATAGGCATTGGATCCGTGATGGATAATTATGTCAGATGCGATTCCTCATGTAATAGCTATAACATAGGGTGACACAAAACTAGCTCCAGTTCATCAATGTAATGTAGGCATGTATTCAGAATATAGTCATACGTGCTTATGGAAAAGAACTTGCATGACATCTTTTTTCCTACCCTCCTGTGGCAGCGGGGTCCTAGCGGAAACTAAGGGATATTAAGGCCTACTTTTAATAGAGTACCGGACCAAAGCATTAACACATTGTGAATACATGAACTCCTCAAACTACGGTCATCACCGAGAAGTATCCCGATTATTGTCACTTCGGGGTTGTCGGATCATAACACATAATAGGTGACTATAGACTTGCAAGATGGGATCAAGAACTCACTTATATTCATGAAAACATAATAGGTTCAGATCAGAAATCATGGCACTCGGCCCCCTCTTGACAAGCATTAAGCATAGCAAAGTCATAGCAACATCAATCTCGAACATAGTGGATACTAGGATCAAACCCTAACAAAACTAACTTGATTACATGGTAAATCTCATCCAACCCATCACCATCCAGCAAGCCTCACGATGGAATTACTCACGCACGGGCGGTGAGCATCATGAAATTGGTGATGGAGGATGGTTGATGATGACGACAATGACGAATCCCCCTCTCTGGAGCCCCGAACGGACTCCAGATCAGCCCTCCCGAGAGAGATTAGGGCTTGGCGGCGGCTCCGTATCGTAAAACGCGATGAAAGTTTCTCTCTGATTTTTTTCTCCGTGAAACGGAATGTATGGAGTTGGAGTTGAGGTCGGTGGAGCATCAGGGGGCCCACGAGACAGGGGGGCGCGCCCAGAGGGGGATGGCGCGCCCCCACCCTCGTAGCTAGGGTGTGGGCCCCCTGGCCTTGATTCTTTCGCCAGTATTTTTTATATTTTCCAAAAGTTATCTCCGTGGATTTTCAGGTCATTCCGAGAACTTTTGTTTTCTGCACAATAAACAACACCATGACAATTCTGCTAAAAACAGCGTCAGTCCGGGTTAGTTTCATTCAATTCATGCAAGTTAGAGTCCAAAACAAGGGCAAAAGTGTTTGGAAAAGTAGATACGTTGGAGACGTATCAACTCCCCAAAGCTTAAACCTTTGCTTGTCCTCAAGCAATTCAGTTGATAAACTGAAAGTGATAAAGAAAAACTTTTACAAACTCTATTTGCTCTTGTTGTTGTAAATATGTAAAGCCAGCATTCAAGTTTTCAGCAAAGATTATGAACTAACCATACTCATAATTACACTTAGGTCTCACATTTACTCATATCAATGGCATAATTAGCTAGCGAGCAATAATAATAAAACTCGGATGACTACACTTTCTCAAAGCAATCATAATATGATATAACAAGATGTTATCTCGCTAGCCCTTTCTGAGACAGCAAAACATAAATGCAGAGCACCTTTAAAGATCAAGGACTGACTAAACATTGTAATTCATGGTAAAAGAGATCCAGTCAAGTCATACCCAATATAAACTAATAATAATGAATGCAAATGACATTGTGCTCTCCAGCGGGTGCTTTTTAATAAGAAGGTGATCACTCAACATAAAAGTAAATAGATAGGCCCTTTGCAGAGGGAAGCCGAGATTTGTAGAGGTGCCAGAGCTCGATTTTAAAATAGAGATGAATAACATTTTGAGCGGCATACTTTCACTGTCAACGCAATAACTATGAGATGGCGATATCTTCCATACTACATGCATTATAGGCAGTTCCCAAATAGAATGGTAAAAGTTTATACTCCCCACCACCAACAAGCATCAATCCATGGCTTGCTCGAAACAAGTGCCTCCAACTAACAACAGCCCCGCGGGAGTTTTGTTTAATTATTTTGATTTGCTTTGATCTTTTTGATCATGGGACTGGGCATCCAGGTTACCGGCCATTTTCTCGTGAATGAGAAGCGGATTCCACTCCTCTTGAGAATAACCCACCTAGCATGGAAGATATAGACAACCCTAGTTGAAACATGAGCTGCTCGAGCATAAAAGACAGAATTTCATTTGAAGGTTTGGAGTTTGGCACATACAAATTTACTTGGAATGGCAGGTAGATACCGCATATAGGAAGGTAAGGTGGACCCATATGGAAAAACTTTGGGGTTTATGGAGTTTGGATGCACAAGCAGTATTCCCGCTTAGTACAGGTGAAGGCTAGCAAAATACTGGGAAGCGACCAACTCAGAGAGCGACAACAGTCATGAACATGCATTAAAATTAATTACACCGAGTACAAGCATGAGTAGGATATAATCTACCATGAACATAAATATCGTGAAGGCTATGTTGATTTGTTTCAATTACATGCGTGAACATGTGCCAAGTCGAGTCACTCAATTTATTCAAAGGAGGATACCATCCCATCATACCACATCATAATCATTTTAATAGCATGTTGGCACACAAAGTAAACCATTATAACTAATAGCTAATCAAGCATGGCACAAGCAACTATAATCTCTAAAGGTCATTGCAAATATGTTTACCTCATAATAAGCTGAATCAGGAACGATGAACTCATCATATTTACAAAAACAAGAGAGGTCGAGTTCATACCAGCTTTTCTCCTCTCAATCAGTCCATCATATATCATCATTATTGCCTTTCACTTGCACGACCAAACGATGTGTATAATAATAATAGTGCACGTGCATTGGACTAAGAGAGAAGACAAAGTAATATGGGCTCTAAGTTAAGTAAACAATCATGCATATGAGGCCACTAAACATTTTCAATATGGTCTTCTACTCTCGACCCCCAAAGAAAAGAAAAGAAAAGAAAACTATTTACACGGGAAAGCTCCCAACAAGAAAGAAGAAGAACGAGAAATCTTTTTGGGTTTTCATTTTGATTTCTACAACAAGCATGGAAATTAAACTAACTAATTTTTTTGGTTTTTCTTAAGGTTTATCAAACACACAAGAAGAAAGCTAGAAAAAGAAAACTAAACTAGCATGGATAATACAATGAAAGAGTATGAGCACCGACAACTAGAATAGTGTGTGAACATGAATGTAAAGTCGGTGAGAAATACGTACTCCCTCAAGCTTAGGCTTTTGGCCTAAGTTGGTTTATTGCCAAGGATAGCCTGGCTGATATCCGAATTTATAACTGGGTCCGTACTGAGATGCAGCAGCAAATGCATCCTGAGCCATGGCATGTTGGCGAGCCGCCTCCGCTCTCCCCTGGTGTTCAGCTGCCTCCTCCCTAGTAACAACATATCTTCATTTTGCCTTGTAATAAAAAAGGAAAGGAGCAGGAAGAGTAACATGGATAGAGCTACGTCTGTCAAAGATTAGTCGATACTGGAGGAATTGTTCGTTCCTCAAAAGAAAATGATGTTTGACCATCGCGTCATAATCTAAATAAGCAGGAAGCAACTCAACATCCTCCTCACGTGGAGCTATACCAAGATAATTAGCAACATGGGTCACATAAATCCCTCCAAATAAATCTCCAGATAAACCATTATTATGCAACCTACGTGCAACTATTGCCCCCAAGTTGTAATCTTTATTACCTAACACAACACTCTTGAGGACACAAAGATCAGGGACACACATATGACATGCTTCATCTTTACCGTTAATGCATGTGCCAATGAAGAGAGCAAAGTAATTTATAGCAGGAAAATGAATGCTCCCTATGGTAGCTTGTGCTATATCCCTAGATTCTCCCACAGTAATACTAGCAAGAAAGTCTTTATATTCAGATCTGCGGGGGTCATTAACATTGCCCCACTGTGGGAGTTTGCAAGCAATTGTAAAATCTTCTAAGTCCATGGTATAAGGTTTATCATAAATATCAAACATGACATTGTGAGACTTACGTGAATATTTATATGTAAACCTTCTCACAAATGAATCAGTCAATTGGTAGTACCGAGGACACTTATCTTGTAAGAAGTCCTCAAGATCGGCATTATGCACATATGCGTCAAATTCATCCTTGATGCCTGCTTTGACCATAAACTCGTCTGATGGCCACTCACAAGCTCGCACTTCTGCGTACCTTGGTGGTTCATCGTCTTGCTCACGCATAGCACGCCTGGGTCCTTTCTTTGTTGAGGAACCACCTTGGTACATTCTCCTAGACATATTTCTTTTTCTGAAAAATTTCTGAAATTTTTTGTAACTTCAAAATAGAAGTGAAAATAACTAAACAAGATTGGTAGCAACTACTCCTACAAGTGCCTAGAGCCTATATCATGCATTAGAATTGCTTGGGACCTCATAAATTTAACATGAAAGCTCAAGAACAGGGTCACCTATGCTGCAAAAATTTGCAAAGAATAAAGAACTAGAACAAAAACTAATTGGATCAATGGGGGAGTCACATACCAAGCAACAATCTCCCAAAGCAGTTTTGTGAATGGAGCTTTGAGCAAGGAGATCAAAAATCGCAGCAAAATGAGCTAGAACTCGTGCTTGAGCTGGATGGGGATTTTTTTGGGAAGAAGATGGAGTGTGTGGGTGCAGGATAAATGGAGGGGGGCCACCATGGGCCCACGAGACAGGGGGCATGCCCAGGGGGTGTGGGCGTGCTCTCCACCCTCGTGGCCAGGTGCTTGCCCCCTGCAGTGTTTTTAGTGCCTAAAATCCTCAAATAATCCATAAAAAATCATACTAAATTTGCAGGGCATTTGGAGTACTTTTATTTTCGGGATATTTTTTATTGCACGGATAATTCCGAAAACAGACTGATAATACTATTTTTGCTTTATTTTTTTCTAAATAACAGAAAGTAAAAAGAGGGTACAGAAGGTTGTGCCTTCTAGTTTCATCCATCTCACGATCATCAAAATGAATCCACTAACAAGGTTGATCAAGTCTTGTTAACAAACTCATTCCGAATAACATGGAACCGGAGAAATTTCGAATAACACTAAGTTACCTCAACGGGGATATGAACATCCCCAACAATAAGAATGTCATATTTTTTCTTGACAGTAGGAAGAGGAAATTCAAAACCTCAAATAATGATAGTTGGAATTTTTCCAATAGAATTGATGATATGAACTTGAGATTGTTTCCTCGGAAAGTGTACCGTATGCTAATTACCATTAACATGAAACGAGACATTGCCTTTGTTGCAATCAATAACATCCCCTGCAGTATTCAAAAAGGGTCTACCAAGGATAATCGACATACTATCGTCCTCGGGAATATCAAGAATAATAAAGTCCGTTAAGATAGTGACATTTGCAACCACAACAGGCACATCCTCACAAATACCGACAGGTATAGCAGTTGATTTATCAGCCATTTGCAAAGATATTTCAGTAGGTGTCAACTTATTCAATTCAAGTCTACGATATAAAGAGAGAGGAATAACACTAACACCAGCTCCAAGATCACATAAAGCAGTTTTAACATAATTTCTCTTAATGGAGCATGGTATAGTTGGTACCCCTGGATCTCCAAGTTTCTTTGGTATTCCACCCTTAAAAGTATAGTTAGCAAGCATGGTGTAAATTTCAGCTTCCGGTATCTTTCTTTTATTTGCAATGATATCCTTCATATACTTAGCATAAGGATTTAATTTAAGCATATCAGTCAAGCGCATACGTAAGAAGATAGGTCTAATCATTTCAGCAAAGCGCTCAAAATCCTCATCATCCTTTGTATTGGATGGTTTAGGAGGAAAGGGCATGGGTTTCTGAACCCATGGTTCTCTTTCTTTACCGTGCTTCCTAGCAACAAAATCTCTCTTATCATAATGTTGATTCTTTGATTGTGGGTTATCAATATCAACAACAGGTTCAACCTCTACTTCATTATTATCGCTAGGTTGAGCATCAACATGAACATTATCATTAACATTATCACTAGGTTCGTGTTAATCACCTGATTGTGTTTCAGCATCAGAAATAGAAATATCATTGGGATTCTCATGTGTGTCTACAACAGGTTCACTAGAAGCATGCAAAGTCCTATCGTTTTTCTTTTTCTTCTTTGTAGAAGAACTAGGTGCCTCTAAATTATTTCTCTGAGAATCCTGCTCGATTCTCTTAGGGTGGCCTTCAGGATACAAAGGTTCCTGAGTCATTCTACCGGTTCTAGTAGCTACTCTAACAGCAAAATCATGTTTATTATTTAATTCATTGAGAAAATCACTTTGAGATTTAAGTACTTGCTCAGCTTGAGTGGTAACCATAGAAGCATATTTGCTAATGAGTTTAAGTTCACCTTTAACTCTAGCCATATAATCACTCAAGCGTCCTATCTCGAAAGCGTTATTCTTTAATTCTCTACCAACATAAGCATTAAAACTTTCTTGTCTAGCCATAAAGTCATCAAATTCATCTAAGCATGGGCTATGAAATTTAGTAGACGGGATTTCAACTTTATCATATCTATAGAGAGAATTTACCTTTACTACCTGTGTCGGGTTATCAAGACAATGTGTTTCTTCAACAGGCGGTATATTAAGACCATGTATTTCTTCAATAGCAGGTAAATTCTTAACATCTTCAGCTTTAATACCTTTTTCTTTCATTGATTTCTTTGCCTCTTGCATATCTTCAGGACTGAGAAATAGAACACCCCTCTTTTTCGGAGTGGGTTTAGGAATAGGCTCAGGAGTTGGCTCAATTGGCTCAGGAATTGCCTCAGGAATTGGCTCAAGAAGAGTCCAATTATTTTCATTAGTCAACATATTATTCAATAGTAATTCTGTAACATCCCAAATTTCCTATTTGGAATGTTTTACAATTATAGCTAAGCATCTATGCATTCTGTTTGAATTTGAGTGGCATTTGAAGTTTCAGAAGTTTTTGGATTTGTTGGAATTGAATTCAAATTTTGGCAAGTAGAAATCCTTTCAAAAACTATGCCTGATAAATACTTGAGAAAAAGTATGAGAGGAGTAAACATGACACTCCAAAAATATCAGAGGAAAAACATTGCCAAAAGTTTGGAATTCAAATTTGAGTTTTATTTGAATTTTGAAAAAAATGAATTTTTATAAAGTTTGGATTTTGCCCCTGGAAAAATGTCCAAATAATAGGAATATTCCCGATCATTTTGGTATATATTTGTCCTATATAAAATATTTATAGTTTATATATTATCTCTGTTTTGTTTTTCAAAAAATAAAATTAGAAAAAAATACCCAAGCGCCGGCCAGCCGAGTGCCCAGCCAAAGACTGGCGACCCACCACCCAGGCGGCCCACCAGCGCCACCGACCGAGCCCACCCAACGGCCGAGGCCCACCAATATGAGGCCCAGCCGCGCCCACCCAACCGCCCGACCCCCCCCCCATGCTGAAACCCATCCGGTCGGCCAACCGACAACCCGCTCACTCTCCCTCACCGACGCCCGACCCCACCTCGTCCCTTTTCTCGCCCACGCCCCCCCACGCTGAAACCACTCACACACAGACCTGCCCGGAGACCCCGGATCCTCCCGATCCTCCCGATTCCCCTCCTCCAAGCCGACCCCCGCCCTATAAATGCCCTCCCCTCACCCCATTCCCCCCTCCCCTCGCCGGACCTCTCCTCTCCCGCAAAGCCTCGCCGGAGTAACCCAAACGCCGCTGCCGCCATTAACCTCGCCACGACGCCCTAGCCTCCCGAGCCCGCTGACTCCACCAAACGGACCTCGTCGCGCCGCACTCACGGACACCTCCGCCGTCGCCCCGACCACCGGCGACGCTGAACACTCGCGCTGAGCCGAGCCGCCGCCGTCGATCTCCGTAAGTCGCTGAACTCCTCCCGCCGTCCGATCTATTCCAACGGCTTAGATTAGAACTCAAGGGTATGTTTTATTATTAGGTTTAGTTATAAAAACCGTTCAGATTGGTTTAGTTGGTTTAGTTAGGTTTTATTTAAAACCGCCGATTCGATTATAAACCACTAGGGCCCGTTTAGCTATATTACGCCTGTATGCTAGTTAGCCCATTAGGCCGCTTTTTCTTTATTTTCATTTTCTGTTTTAGCAGAATAGTTTCAGATTTGAAAAATTCATATCTTTTAATCTGCTTAATATTTTAAGTGATTCCTTTTTGTTGGTTTGCAAATTTATTATAGTTTCTGCAGAAAATATAATTAGCTATGTTAAAATTATTTACAATTGCTTTATTTTAGATTTAGTCAGAATAATAAATCTGCTATAAAATGAGTTAGGAAAATTATTTTTAATGATTCTTTTTGTCCCAACTTTGTTTTGACATTGGCTAACCGTAGGAATTTATTTGGGCATTTTAAGATTAATAAAAAATAGTTTTAATCAGAATCATGTTATTCTTAATTAATTAACTAGCTATTGTTTTCCTATTGTTTTAGTTAGCAAATAAATTTATTTTTCACTTGTGATTGATTATTCTAGGTTAGTTTCTGTCACTTTAGAGCATGAACTTTTATTTGTAATAAATAAAATTGTTATTTTATTTTTCTTACTAAAAATTGCATTAGGCCTAATAGGAGTTTTAAAATAGCTTTTAAATTGATTCTTTTTGTTCCTAGTTGCTTAATGCATTCTTTTCTGTTAAGTTAACATAAACCCATGATTAGGTTATGTTAATAAAATTTTTGTTATGTAAAACTATTTCTAGTTGTTGCTTGAAGTAGGAAAAACTTTGAGTTGGATTTCTTCGAGTTTTCCTTTGGGTTTTGATTCGTTTGTTTTGATGTGTTATGTTACTATGCTATTGTGTTAAGTGATCATATGCTATGTGCTTATTATGGTTATTGTTTGCCTCGGTAGAATTTCCGGAGTGCGAAGTTTGCTACCACGAGTCCCTAGTTTTCGAAGATCGTCAGCAAGGCAAGTTCACTTTGACCATGTTTTTCATACCTATGTGTTTTATTGCATCTAGTGTCAACTTCGCAACAATCCCTCCAGTAGTGATACTGAATTCTTGTAGTTGAGTAGTATGCATGAGGTAGGAACCCATCACCCTGTTACCAAGCCCGGACGTATTTATTTTAATGCTACGCTATAGTAGACGGGGTTTGGTATGAGTGCTCGAGAGTGGTGTGAAGAAGGAGGACTCTACGTCAATGACGACAACTCCATGATGGCATCTGCAAGGACTGCATTTTCAAGGCCTCAAGACTTCAAGACTCAAGACAAGAATTCAATACACACTAACTGGGTGAAGGCCGGTTGACGGGCACCTGGAGAAACCAGTGGTTGGCCGGGATGCATGGAGAAGCGCCATGACATCTTGCGGAAAGCTTCACCAGACTCAAAGAGACGGAAGAATACTTCATGCCCGAAGCTTACTGTGCAACCGCAAGTCATTATGGGCTCGCTTGGTTGACCTTAGTGGTGACTCGGCTGGGACGGTACTAGCAGATGTAGAACTACGGTAGGATTGGATGAGTACCGGACGGTGGTCGAGGAACTCTTCGAAGACCATGTTTCGTTGTCTTGTTCTCAAACACCTCAAGTGCGAGAACGTAAAAGAGGATCGAATCTTGCGGGTAAAGTGTACAAACCTCTGCAGAGGGTTTAAACCTAATCGATTAGCCGTGTCCCGATTACGGACAATTTGAGCATCCGGACTTGGATCTATCTCGAACTCTCAACACCGGATGATAACTTAATTGTGGGCAACTTATGATGTTTTGGGTGATGAGACATCGGTTGGCGGAACCATGTCATGATAGAAAACTCCATAGTACAGACTTCATTTATTCCTTTGATGTAGGGAAAATAAATCAGCTTTTACGCAAACAAAACTCAGACACAGCGCCATAAAGCCATATTGCATATAGTATAGTTTTATCATCTGTTTTCTCATGTTGTGATCTTGCCGGTACATTCAATGTACTGACCTACACGGCTGCAACGTATCATGTTGCAGATATTTCCTCGACGAGTAAGAGTTACGATACAGGGTTACGGTCTACACTCAACCTGCCGATGGCGTTGATGGGACTCCACACCCGTTCGATTGTTTTCCGCTGAGTATTATGAGGTATATATATCATTTTACGTTATTTATACATGTGATTGCACTTTGATATATACATTGATGTACTGTGTGTGCAAAGATACTGATCCGAGGATGGCACAGATACGGAGAGGCTTGACTGTCGAGGTCGGGTCGCTACAGAAATGGTATCAGAGCACATGTTGACTGTAGGACGTGACCCTAGAAATCGGAAAGCCCCTAGGACAGGAAATTTCTAGAACTTTATTTTCAAAAAGACTCTTACTTCTCATCTTTTCAGATTTTATCAAATAGACACTCTCACCTCAAATAGTTAGAATATACCCCTTTCCTTTTTGACCACACGGAGGATCAACTGAAGCCACTCCAAGAAGGACAAGATATCGGATAACTGATGGCCTCTTCAGAGTAAAGAGGATTTGACCATGCATTAGAAGAGTTGAAGCTGCAACAATTGAAGACTCCGAAGACTAGAAGAATTTGAAGAATCTGAAGAATTATTTGACCTTTAGAGACCAAACCCCTGTTATACACTTACGTTAGATGCGGCGATTTGTGAGCTGTCATTTGTTTGATGTTTTCCGACAGCCACAAAGTAAAACTCGTTTCTTCAAAACTATTGTTTGTATTGTGTGTATATCCCTCCTCATCTCTCTCATATCTCATCCCAAAACTCTTGGACCCCATAGATGATGAATGAAGTTGGACTGATATTCTCTGGATCGAAGACTCAGCCGGAGGCAGAGCTATGGATTCGGAACATGGAGAATCACTTCGGGAGCAATTTGATTTCAAGGAAGAATGAAGTATCGTACGCTCTTCAGTACTTTGAAGGAAGTGCTGCAACATGGTGGTAGATGCATCAAGCTATACAGGGATGGAATGGAGCAAAGACTTGGGAGGAATTCAAGAAGACCCTGTTGAGATCACGTCTCATCAGGAAGCACCATGATACACCAAGAAATAAACCTTGTGCCTGCAAGATTTGCGGAGAAATAGGACACACCCAGGAGGAACACAAGGATTGATGCCCTCATTGTGAGGAGAAACACCCAGCTGAGGAATGCCCAACTAGTCAGGTGACTTGTTTCTTGTGTGAAGGAACCACCCACTACCCGACTCAAGGTCACATTTACCCCATGGTGCAACAAACTATTCAGGAGCAGGAAGAAGGAATGAAAGAAGCCCTCCGAGAAGTTATGAAAGAACCTGTGATGAAGGAATGTGTTGAAGACCACGATGGAGAAGGCCTCGACAGATTTTACTCCAATGCCTGCTATTCATGTGGAGAAGAAGGACATTTTCGCAGATTGCACCAAGGAAAGAAAAGAGTATCTGGGATATTTCCCGGCAGAAGTGAAGTTTGACCTCGGAAATAGAAACTCGATCATTACAGAGAAATCTAGGAAGAGAAAAGAAGGCAACCCCAGAACAACACAATTTTCGCAGAGAAGGACTTGAGTCATATCACTTGTTACAGGTGCAAGGATTTAGGTCATTACGGTAGTAAATGCCCAGCAAAGAAGCCAAGAATCCAAGGAGCCTACATAATCACAAAGAAGCCCCGAGACATGTCGGAAGCCTTTTGTTTTCGCTGCAAGGAAGCAGGACATTATGCTACTAAATGTTCCATCAAGACGAAAGCTGGAGTTGAGTAGTTGGAATTTTGATATGGATAATAAGAGTAGTAGAAAGCAATTTCATTTTCATGAGTTCCGATGAGTTGAGTTATGTAATAGATTACTCAGAGATTGTAATAGTTCATGACTCAATAAAGTTGTAATGTCACATGCTGAAAGGCTTTAAGGAGTTGTTATATTTTATCTTGGAAATTAATATTCTGGATGAACATGGAAGAAAGTGAGTTGTGATGCATAAACGGGAAATTGGAAATTGAGTTTGAAGTTTTGATTGGATGATATGAATGTGTGCCCCAGGAGATATGCACCTTATTCTGAGCACCATTTTTCGTTTCACAACTGCAGATGACGACCCTTTATGAGTCTTTCCTTAAAGGTCAGGAAACAATCATGACCTCGACAAGTGATCATGATTACCCAAGATCTGAAGGACATGATGAAGCATATTCACCTTGAAGGAGATGCAGTCTACAAAGGCTACCCTTCATGCAAAAGGGAGTGGAACTTTGGTATGTGGAGGTACACCTCCACCATTTGAAAGGAGTTTGCCCAAAGATGATGGGACAGTATTTTTCATTTCACGTGTGCCACAAGCAACTTTCTTGATGCTGTTCGTGAAGCAGCCATGGAAGCCATACGCCAGATCGGAGAAATACTTGAAGCAAGACTCCGTTATACTCAGGAATACCTAAGCGAAGTACATGCAGAGATGATGGAGGTGAAGCTCAAGGCCACCACGATGAAACAGAAGATTGAAGATTTCAAGGTGCATGTCGCACAATTCCAGTGGGACTGAAGAATCCTCAAGGAGGAAAAATGAATAAGTTGGAAGTAATGTCTGACCATACCGAACCATGTGGGTGGCGGCATTTGTAATAAGCTTTTTGGAATTTGGATTCACGAAAAATGGTTAAGGATGTAATAAAAGATTGATATGAAAATAATGAGATTTATGGATAAACTAGTGCATTTTCATTGGTGTCGTAGTACTCCGTAAAGCCACAGGATCAATGAAGAAAGAAATGTGTTATTCATGACGGTCCATAGAAGGAAGCTGGACAAAATAAGTTGGAGTTTTGTTTTTGATATGATGGTATGAAGAAACAGAGTACTACTGGATTTAAAGGAGGTGTAATATGGAACAAGAGAGTTACTCCAAGGATGAGTTAAAGCTGCACTAGTGTTGAAGTGGGCCATAACCCACAGGCCCAGGATTTTGAAAAGGAACAGATGTAACCTTGATAAAGGAATAAATTTGGAAGAATCAGTGATCCAATCAGCATACGTTTCGTAGGAGGTTACGCAAAAGCCTGAGAGTGGTGAAGTAACGATAGATGTTTGTTCAGCTTGCAGAAACCATGGATTTACTCGAACCCAGTTCGAGAACAAGAGAAATTCTGCAATGCTTGTGAGTATGCCCAAGTGTTAGAATACGTGATTCACTGTTTACGTATGTGGTAATGATTCAAGTACGGGATGGATTGGCCCCCATACCGGAGACTTCTATCATGAACTATCATATGTTGATAGAAAATCAGAGAGCCTTGAAAACCTTAGAAGAGTGTCGACGCGATAAGCCATAAAACCATAGAATGGTAGGACGATGGAACCCTTTACAGGCAACCATTGCCAATCATAGGTTATACGGTGAGGTTCAACCTAGACCCGTTTCTGCAGGAGAAACCATAAATTGTAGACCACCATGAGTATTTCGATAGTTGTCTAGAATGGGCACGGACCTATCAGCTAAGAAGATCCAGTCTCGGACGAACTTCAACTTTGACGAACCGACCCAAGATTCTGAGGAAAACTCTACGCTTCTGACAGAAGAGCGTTAATGAAGGAGGTATTGTAAGATATGTGAAGAGACATATATTGTCGGCACTCCAGAGGAAGTATCTGAGTTTATTGGAACCGTAACCTTGTTTTTTTTAAATGTGGTAGCACCCCTGACCTTTCTGACCAAAACAATTGCTAGAAGACCCCCAACCCCTAACCCTTTCTTGCTAGCCTCTTCGAATCTCGAGGACGAGATTCATTTTAAGTGTGGTAGGTTTGTAACATCCCAAATTTCCTATTTGGAATGTTTTACAATTATAGCTAAGCATCTATGCATTCTGTTTGAATTTGAGTGGCATTTGAAGTTTTAGAAGTTTTTGGATTTGTTGGAATTGAATTCAAATTTTGGCAAGTAGAAATCATTTCAAAAACTATGCCTGATAAATACTTGAGAAAAAGTATGAGAGGAGTAAACATGACACTCCAAAAATATCAGAGGAAAAACATTGCCAAAAGTTTTGAATTCAAATTTGAGTTTTATTTGAATTTTGAAAAAAATGAATTTTTATAAAGTTTGGATTTTGCCCCTGGAAAAATGTCCAAATAATAGGGAATATTCCCCTGATCATTTTGGTATATATTTGTCCTATATAAAATATTTATAGTTTATATATTATCTCTGTTTTGTTTTTCAAAAAATAAAATTAGAAAAAAAATACCAGCGCCACCAGCCGACCGCCCAGCCAGCCACTGGCGACCCACCAGCCAGGCGGCCCCCAGCGCCACCGATCGAGCCCACCCAACGGCCGAGGCCCACCAACATGAGGCCCAGCACGCCACCCAACCGGCCCGACCAACCCCCCTCGCGCGAAACCCATCCGGTCGGCCAACCGACCAACCCGCCACTCTCCTCACCGACGCCTGACCCCACCTCGTCCCTTTCCTCGCCCATGCCTCGCCCCCACGCTGAAACCACCTGGCCTGCAGACCGCCGGAGACCCCGGATCCTCCCGATCCTCCCGATTCGCCCCTCCTCCAAGCCGACCCCGCCCTATAAATGCCCTCCCTCACCCCATTCCCCCTCTCGCCTCGCGGACCTCTCCTCTCCCATAAAGCCTCGCCGGAGTAACCCGACGCCGCCGCCGCCATTAACCTCGCCGCCGACGCCTAGCCCTCCCGAGCCCGCTGACTCCACCAACGGACCCCTCGTCGCGCAAGACCACGGACACCTCCGCTGTCGCTTCGACCACCGGCGACGCCGAACACTCGCCGCCGAGCCGCCGCCGCCGATCTCCGTAAGTCGCTGAACTCCTCCCCGCCGTCCGATCTATTCCAACGGCTTAGATTAGAACCCCGAAGGGGTATGTTTTATTATTAGGTTTAGTTATAAAAAACCGGTTCAGATCGGTTTAGTTGGTTTAGTTAGGTTTTATTTAAAACCGGCCGATTCGTTATAAACCACTAGGGCCCGTTTAGCTATATTACGCCCAGGGCGCTAGTTAGGCCCATTAGGCCGTTTTTCTTTATTTTTCATTTTCTGTTTTAGCAGAATAGTTTCAGATTTGAAAAATTCATATCTTTTAATCTGCTTAATATTTTTAAGTGATTCCTTTTTTGTTGGTTTGCAAATTTATTATAGTTTCTGTAGAAAATATAATTAGCTATGTTAAAATTATTTATAATTGCTTTATTTTAGATTTAGTCAGAATAATAAATCTGCTATAAAATGAGTTAGGAAAATTATTTTTTAATGATTCTTTTTGTCCCAACTTTGTTTTGACATTGCCTAACCGTAGGAATTTATTTGGGCCTTTTAAGATTAATAAAAAAAATAGTTTTAATCAGAATCATGTTATTCTTAATTAATTAACTAGCTATTGTTTTCCTATTGTTTTAGTTAGCAAATAAATTTATTTTTCACTTATGATTGATTATTCTAGGTTAGTTTCTGTCACTTTAGAGCATGAACTTTTATTTGTAATAAATAAAATTGTTATTTTATTTTTCTTACTAAAATTGCATTAGGCCTAATAGGAGTTTTAAAATAGCTTTTAAATTGATTCTTTTTGTTCCTAGTTGCTTAATGCATTCTTTTTCGTTAAGTTAACATAAACCCATGATTAGGTTATGTTAATAAAATTTTGTTATGTAAAACTATTTCTAGTTGTTGCTTGAAGTAGGAAAACTTTGAGTTGGATTTCTTGAGTTTTCCTTTGGGTTTTGATTCGCTTGTTTTGATGTGTTATGTTACTATGCTATTGTGTTAAGTGATCATATGCTATGTGCTTATTATGGTTATTGTTTGCCTCGTAGAATTTCCGAGTGCTAAGTTTGCTACCACGAGTCCCTAGTTTTCAAGATCGTCGGCAAGAAGGCAAGTTCACTTTGACCATGTTTTTCATACCTATGTGTTTTATTGCATCTAGTGTCAACTTCGCAACAATCCCTCCAAGAGTGATATTGAATTCTTGTAGTTGAGTAGTATGCATGAGGTAGGAACCCATCACCCTGTTACCAAGCCCGGACGCTATTTATTTTAATGCTACGCTATAGTAGACGGGTTGGTATGAGTGCTCGAGTGGTGTGAAGAAGGAGGACTCTACGCCAATGACGATAACTCCATGATGGCATCTGCAAGGACTGCATTTTCAAGGCCTCAAGACTTCAAGACTCAAGACAAGAATTCAATACACACCATGGGTGAAGGACGGTTGACGGCACCTGGAGAAACCAGTGGTTGGCCGATGCATGGAGAAGCGCCATGACATCTTGCGGAAAGCTTCACCCAGACTCAAAGAGACGGAAGAATACTTCATGCCCGAAGCTTACGTGCAACCGCAAGTCATTATGGGCTCGCTTGGTTGACCTTAGTGGTGACTCTGGCTGGGACGGTACTAGCAGATGTAGAACTACGGTAGGATTGGATGAGTACTGGGACAAAGTGGTCGAGGAACTCTTCGAAGACCATGTTTCGTTGTCTTGTTCTCAAACACCTCAAGTGCGAGAACGAAAAGAGGGATCGAATCTTGCGGGTAAAGTGTACAAACCTCTGCAGAGGGTTTAAACCTAATCGATTAGCCGTGTCCCCGGTTACGGACAATTTGAGCATCTGGACTTGGATCTATCTCGGAACTCTCAACACCGGACTGATAACTTAATTGTGGGCAACTTATGATGTTTTGGGTGATGAGACATCGGTTGGCGGAACCATGTCATGATAGAAAACTCCATAGTACAGACTTCATTTATTCCTTTGATGTAGGGAAAATAAATCAGCTTTTACGCAAACAAAACTCAGACACAGAGCCATAAAGCCATATTGCATATAGTATAGTTTTATCATCTGTTTTCTCATGTTGTGATCTTGCCGGTACATTCAATGTACTGACCTACACGGCTGCAACGTATCATGTTGCAGATATTTCCTCGACGAGTAAGAGTTACGATACATGTGGTTACGGTCTACACTCAACCTGCCGATGGCGCTGATGGGACTCCACACCCGCTCGATTGTTTTCCGCTGAGTATTATGAGGTATATATATCATTTTACGTTATTTATACATGTGATTGCACTTTGATATATACATTGATGTACTGTGTGCCAAAGATACTGATCCAGGGATGGCACAGATACACAGAGGCTTGACCGTCTGAGGTCGGGTCGCTACAAATTCAGCTTGGTCGACTCTTCTTTCCCTGAAAGCACAACCAGCACAACTATCCAAGTAGTCCTTGGAAGCATCAGTTAGTCCATTATAAAAGATATCAAGTATTTCATTTTTCTTAAGAGGATGATCAGGCAAAGCATTAAGTAATCGGAGAAGCCTCCCCCAAGCTTGTGGGAGACTCTCTTCTTTGATTAGCACAAAATTATATATTTCCCGCAAGGCAGCTTGTTTCTTATGAGCAGGGAAATATTTAGCAGAGAAGTAATAAATCATATCCTGGGGACTACGCACACAACCAGGATCAAGAGAATTAAACCAATTTTTAGCATCACCCTTTAATGAGAACAGAAATATCTTAAGGATATAATAATAGTGAGACTTCTCATCATTAGTAAACAGGGTGGCTATATCATTTAACTTGGTAAGATGTGCCACAACAGTTTCAGATTCATAGCCATAAAAGGGATCAGATTCTACCAAAGTAATAATTTCAGGATCAACAGAGAATTCATAATCCTTATCAGTAACACAGATAGGTGAAGTAGCAAAAGCGGGGTCAGGTTTCATTCTAGCATTAAGAGATTGCTGCTTCCATTTAGTTCATAACTTCTTAAGATCATATCTATCTTTGCAAGCAAAAATAGCTCTAGCAGCTTCCTCATCCATAACATAACCCTCAGGAACAACAGGTAATTCATAATCAGGGGGAGAACTTTCATCATCACTATCATCAATAATAGCATCTTCAATAATTTCATTCTCTCTAACCCTAGCAAGTTGTTCATCAAGAAATTCACCTAATGGCAAAGTAGTATCACACAAAAAGTAGTTTCATCATAAGTATCATGCATAGCGTATGGCATCATCAATAACATGCATATATCAGAATTCATAGCAAGTAGCAGGTTTAGGTGTCGCAAGCTTACTCAAAACAGAAGGAGAATCTAGTGCAGAGCTAGATGGCAGTTCCTTACCTCCCCTCGTAGTTGAGGGAAAAATCTTTGTTCTTTCATCTTTAAAGTTCCTCATAGTGATCAATAGATATAAATCCCAAGTGACTCAAAGAATAGAGCTATGTTCCCCAGCAACGGCACCAGAAATTAGTCTTGATAATCTACAAGTGTAGGGGATCGCAACAGCTTTCGAGGGTAAAGTATTCAAACCAAATTTATTGATTCGACACAAGGGGAGCCAAAGAATATTCTCAGGTATTAGCAGTTGAGTTGTCAATCCAACCACACCTGGATAACTTAGTATCTGCAGCAAAGTATTTAGTAGCAAAGTAGTATGATAGTAATGGTAACAGTGGCAAAAGTAAAGATAGCAGTTTTGTAGTAGTTGTGACAGTAGCAATGGAAAAGTAAACAAGCGAAACACAATATGTGAAAAGCTCGTAGGCATTGGATCAGTGATGGATAATTATGTCGGATGTGATTCCTCATGTAATAGCTATAACATAGGGTGACACAGAACTAGCTCCAGTTCATCAATATAATGTAGGTATGTATTCCGAATATAGTCATACGTGCTTATGGAAAAGAACTTGCATGACATCTTTTGTCCTACCCTCCCGTGGCAGCGGGGTCCTAGCGGAAACTAAGGGATATTAAGGCCTCCTTTTAATAGAGTACCAGACCAAAGCATTAACACATAGTGAATACATGAACTCCTCAAACTACGGTCATCACCGAGAAGTATCCCGATTATTGTCACTTCGGGGTTGTCGGATCATAACACATAATAGGTGACTATAGACTTGCAAGATGGGATCAAGAACTCACATATATTCATGAAAACATAATAGGTTCAGATCTGAAATCATGGCACTCGGGCCCTAGTGACAAGCATTAAGCATAGCAAAGTCATAGCAACATCAATCTCGTAACATAGTGGATACTAGGATCAAACCCTAACAAAAATAACTTGATTACATGGTAAATCTAATCCAACCCATCATCGCCCAGCAAGCCTCACGATGGAATTACTCACGCATCGGCGGTGAGCATCATGAAATTGGTGATGGAGGATGGTTGATGATGACGACAATGACGAATCCCTCTCTCCGAGCCCCGAACGGACTCCAGATCAGCCTCCCGAGAGATTAGGGCTTGGCGGCGGCTCCGCATCGTAAAACGCGATGAAACTTTCTCTCTGAGTTTTTTCTCCGCGAAACGGAATATATGGAGTTGGAGTTGAGGTCGGTGGTGCATCAGGGGGCCCACAAGACAGGGGGCGCGCCCCCACCCTCATGGACAGGGTGTGGGCCCGCTGGCCTTGATTCTTTCGCCACTATTTTTTATATTTTCCAAAAGTTATCTCCATGGATTTTCAGGTCATTCTGAGAACTTTTGTTTTCTGCACAATAAACAACACCATGGCAGTTCTGCTGAAAACAATGCCAGTCCGGGTTAGTTCCATTCAAATCATGCAAGTTAGAGTCCAAAAGAAGGGCAAAAGTGTTTGGAAAAGTAGATACCTTGGAGATGTATCAGTGGCGGAGCCGTGGAGCATGGCCGGCGCGACCAGGCATGAGGGCGGACAGAGATGCGCAAGGTGCGGAAGCAGGCGTGGACGAGGCCGGCGCGTGTGGCACCGAGACGAAGAAGGTCGTGGGATGGCGCAGACCCAGTAGAGGGGAGCGACAGAGATGCAGGAAAAGGAGCTCTAGGTGAACCACGGCCGCGTAGGGGGTGCAGCAGCGAGTGTGGAGCAGCACAACATGGGCAGAGCGGAGCGGAGACGAGCCAGTCCGGCGGTGCGCATGCGCGGGCGGAGAAGAGCGGAGGCGAGTTAGGCTGGCGGTGCACACGCACGAGCGGAGAAGAGCGAAGGCGAGCTAGTGTACGCATCGTGTATGGCCATTGTCTGGCCATTATCTGGATGGGGCGTGTAGAGGCAGGAACAAGCAGCAACAGCCGCAACAAATGGTAGTGAAAACCCGAGGAGAAGAGAGCGCACCGAGCGGTGTCGAGGTCGACGGCGAAGGCGCTACGTATCGCACGGTCGCCCCGGGGGTGAGTTGATGTCGAGCCCTCGAGCACGGCCGGAAAGGCAACGGCGACGTCACGGCGAGGCTGATGAAGATGGCGAGGCCGATGACGAAGGCACACCGTCTTGCTCGGCCGCCCCGGGGGCGAGTTGATGTCGAGCCTCGAGCACGGACGGAGGGATAGCGGTGACGTCACGGCGATGATGACGAAGATGGTCCCACCGGGACCGCTGTTCCAGCACACTACAAGAAATATGTCAACTTGAGACCATCACTATTGGTCGCTGAATGGTCATTACCATTATCTATGTGTTTGATCTCTCTCTCTCTCTCTCTCTCTCTCTCTCTCTCTCTCTCATGTTCTTGATTCGGCACGATCTTGATGTACCGCGAGCTTTGCTATTATAGTTGGATCATATGATGTTTCTCCTATATTTCCTTGTGATGAATTGAGTCTTTTCCTTTGATGTTTTGTTATGTCGGAATGAATCTTTGGATGTGAGAGCACTTGATGTATGTCTTGCGATGGGACATCCGTGGTGACAATGGGATTTTCTATTGATCCACTTGATGTATGTTTTTGTTATCAACTTGCGGATTCCCGTGGTGACATTGGGGTAATCTATGCATAGGAGTTGATGCATGTTTTCATATTCTTTCTCCGGTAGAAATCTCGGGATGCTCATGAAGTTCTTTGTATTGGATTGAATATTATGAATCTTAAGTTGTAGATGCATATCGCAAAATTGACCAACGTATACTTGTGGTGACATTTGAGTATCTAGGTGACATTAGGGTTGATTTATGTGGGTCATATGGTGTTATTTTACTACAAACTCTAGGGATGTTTGTGACACTTATAGGAATAGCTCAATGGATTGATCGGAAAAATAACTTTGAGGTGGTTTCGTACCCTACAAGAAATTTCATCGTATGTTCTCCACGATAGGAACTTTGGAGTGATTCTTTGTTGCATGTTGAGGGATTGTTATATGCTTTAATTATGTTATCATTGTTGAGAGAACTTGCACTTGTGAAAGTATGAACCCTAGGCCTTGTTTCCAAGCATTGCAATACCGTTTTTGCTCACTTTTGTTACTAGTTACCATTCTGTTTATATATTTTCAGATTTCAAAAACCCATATAAACTATCCATATTACGCTTGTATTACCATCTCTTCGCCGAACTAGTGCACCTATAATTTACCATTGTATTGGGTGTGTTGGGGACACAAGAGACTCTTTGTTATTTTGTTGCAGGGTTGTTTCAGAGAGGCCATCTTCATCCTACGCCTCCCATGGATTGATAAACCTTAGGTCATCCACTTGAGGGAAATTTGCTACTATCCTACAAAACTCTGCGCTTGGAGGCCCAACTCGAGTCTACAAGAAGAAGGTTGCGTAGTAGACATCAGCATACTATATCATTGTTTAAATCCCCTGCAAATTCTAAATGGTAGTTCAACAAGAGTTGTCTTGCATCAAAAAACTAGCAGAGGAGCAACTACGTGGAGAAGAACCGAGTAACAAACGAGTGTTTAGCCATCACCAGTGCACAACACCGCCTATGTGTCTTATCAAATTTTTGTGCTAACTAGAATATGCCATCAACAAATTTATGAAACGGATAGGCACACCATTTTAAACAGACTGGCTCGATGGCCAACTCCACAATCAGCCACGGGTCATTAGCTAGATCATCTCAAGGCACAGGGAGAGGGAGGAGACCAGGGACTCACCAGATCATTTTGACCCAAGAACAAATTGATTATGTGATCAATAGCTCCTTAAGATGGTGAACTAGAAACACTTTGATTGCATAGCTATTGGTCTCTTGTCCTCTCATGTTGGGTTGGGTTTCCCTTATCAAACCCAAGCACCCCACCAAAACAAGAACTAACAGCGAGATGCAAAGGGGCAACCAAGAAATAAACTTCGGAGATCTACTTCTCTACTACCACCACCATTACTGTGACAGGACCAGGGAAGGATGGCGTGTCTACTCTCCTCTCCTCTCCTCCCCACCCACGAAACCCTAATCCTACCACACTGCCATGGCGTGCAATGATCTAAGTCTCCATGGAAGGGCTTCTACATTGGGATTTCTCCCCCGGCCTTGCGGTCGCGGCTCAGGTGCGTCGACGCTTTGGATCTACTGTCCACTTCTCCAACTCTGGTTTGAACAAGGAATTTTTCTTGGTTGTAAGCTTCTCCTCTGCCTCCTTCCCTCTCAATGAAGAATCGGTGGCCATTGCTTTGCAATGTTGCATTGGTGGTTTGCCCTCGGGACTCAATGTTCATCATTTGGAGGGTAGAAAGTTTCGGTTTTCTGTTGCATCTAATCGTGTTGGTCACTTCATCTATGGGCTTAAGGATAGAGTTTGGCCGGATTTTGTATGCCATTTCAGTCTCTTTCGATCTACCACTCAACTACCCATGGAAAACCCACGGACTTGGCATTTGGATCAAACCAACCAGGAAATCTTGACTAGATCTCCTATGGCAGTCAAATCGCATTACATTTCTGCTCGTAGGACTAGCAATGTTGATGTTGCATCATTGGAGACTCTTGCAAAAGCTGGTTACTCGCCGGCAGATCACCGGATCTGTGTTGCATTGCCGATGGCCAACCAACAAACGCCGACGAGCCGACAGGATCCCTCTGTTTTGAGTAATTCACTGGCACATAATGAGCATTCATTACTAGATTCCATGGTTTTCGGAGCAATTCACATTAATGTTAATGAGTGACTGTCTGGTGTCGACTCGGTCACTGCTCGGCATTTTCAGGGGCTCAATTCAAACATGACACATGGAATCAACTTCCGCAATTTATGCTTCTACATATTCTGGATCATCATCGAATGGGTTTATCAGAGGAATACATTGCTTCTTTATGGAAAATTCCTTCTGTCCCGACCATGGATTACATATGTAATAAATTGACAATCTGCCTTCATTGCCACGGTAAGGATCATTTGGCCATTAATTTCCTAGGGCCTCTTTGTCAAATTTGTACCAGTAGGCCATGCACGTGCACTTCGTTGGGCCAGGCGCATAACCATTTCTTTGAGGATGCAGCCTGTTCGGTATGCAACTCCAGGGCCCATCAATTCTTTGAATGCCCGTCAAAATCTTTTTGTGAGTTTTGTGGATTTCTTGGGCATCAAAAATACTCCTGCAATTGGGACGGGGTAGTTCGTATGAAATGGAATCAAAAAGATAATACTCGGTTGGTTTCCGCCTCAGCCACCAATTCCCATCAAAACAATTCCATTTCGGTTCGGTCAACACATGGAAATACAATTTCAAAGGATAAGGATCCAGTCTTTTCAGGAATACTGAGGCGTGAATTAATTGCCCCTACCCGTAATAAGGGTCTAGCTGATAGGCGACTGCCTGCCGTCCGATGCAAATCGTTCCAGGGGCACGAGACGGTATTTTGCTCTGCGGCACGGCACCGTAATCGAGGAGTTTGGAAACCAAACTCTCAGCACAAGCCTGCCGATACGCCTTCCTCTGCTCTCTCGCTGTCTGTGCCCACCTCTGCCCCTGCTTCGCCCCTGCTCCGCCCATCTCCGCTCCTGTTCCACCCATATCCACCATTCCAATGGCAAACTACCCTCTCAACGTCATCCCCTACCTGCCGCCGGGGATGACAATCGAGCTTGGTCCGGCAGATCGGAAGGTCCGTGACGATATGGTGGTCTGTGCCATTCCTCCTCTACGCCATGACTTCTTGGCCATTGCAGAGGCTAATCGGTTCATCCTGCACCACCAGAAGGCAGACATCCGCAACATTATTGAAGGTTTGTTGCACGAGTCTCATTACTTTCCCACAGAAATTTCCGATCATCGGCTCGGTGTGGGCATCTTTGGTTTTGTGAACTCTATAGTCTGGGACACAGTAGTAGGCACCACTTTTGAGCTTGATGAGAATGAGGTAGAGGAGCACACTGTGATTTCGTTTGTCCTGCACGATGCGGCTCTGAATATGCGCCTCACCACCTTTGGACGGGAAGTGTGGATTCTCTATGTAGGGTTTCCGTATGATTATCAGACTCAGCACTATATGCACAAGTCTGTTGATAAGTTTGGTGCCTTGGTGGATTGGAATAACCCTAGAGGGGATCGCAGGCTTGTGCTCATAAAGGCTAGAGTCATACACATGCGTATGGTCCCAAAGAGTCTGGTTATTCGTCAGTTAGGAGGAGCTCGTCAGAGTTGGACAGTTGTTGTCACCATGCTCCGTAGCAATGACTGGAACGCCCACTTGCCAGAAGTGCCACCAGCTGGAGAGGATCCTCCCCCTGAGAATGGTATCCCTCATCCTTTGCATGGTGATGGCCTCAACGCTGAACAGATGTATCGGCAACAATTGCACAATTGGCTGGCCCAAAATGCAGTTTCGAATGACAACCCTAATGATGATAATAGCAATGTTGTGGTGGACCAGGATAATGACATTGAGATTCATCCTGAATGGGCTGTTTGGCCTCCCTCACCCCTTCAAGAGCCACCAATGCTCTATAATTATCAGGAGTGGCTTGCTGGTGAAGGACTGCAGGTTGATCATGGCATTGTACCACCTAACAACACTCATGACAGTCCTGCAGCTGCTTGGAATGACTCAATCTCCAGGAGTAACAGTACAGACTCTAGTGCCACAATTTCTGACTCTTATGTCTTGGTTCCTCTAACCCTTATGAACAAGTACTGGCCACAGGAAGCTTCAAGTTCTGCCCCACAGGAAATGGTTCCGGTTGCTACTGCACTGACTGCTAATGGAACATCTGCCTCAAGCTCTGCTGCACTGGATTTGGTCCCAGCTACTCATGATCTACCTCACAATAGGCTTGACATATCCCTTTCTATTTCTGCTGCTGGACTGCAGGTTGATATGGCCTCTCATGGGGATTTCACACCAGCCATGCTATTAAGGGATTGCATTCCAATGTTTAGACTCAACACCTATCTCACGGCAGCAATCAGGCCCATCATTGCATCTTTTGGCCCTTGGAATGATCATTTTGGTTTCAGACAGGATTCTGTGACCTTTAACATTACTGTGGCTGAACATGCAGGTTCTCTCTCTATTGTCTCTGCTTCCAAGGTCATCAATCAGTCTGGGAGTTCTTCTGCTCACATTGAGGAAATTTCTGAAGCATCTCTCGGGAGCTTAATCCATCGGCCAGTTCGAAAATGCCTTGTCGGCGGCTGTTACTCGCTCGCTCTCTCTGAATAGCACTCCTCCGAGAAATCAACTACACCGCGACAGTGCTATGTCTGAAACTGTTATTTCTCCCATGGCTCTGACTGCACCCTCTCTGCCTGCCACAGCTCAGAAGAATCAAGAAGACGCTGATGCAAGGATGTCAGTTCCTGTAATTATGGATGCAGTTGGCAACTCCTCCCGCAAGGGGAAATCTGTGGTGCCGGAGTGCTTAGTTTCTTTGCGCAGGAGCACCAGATCTAACAAAGGTGCCCCCCAATCGACAAAGAAGATCAAGACGTCCAAAGTTAAGCCGCGACAGGTACCTTCTGCCCTCACCATCAGGGACACCCCAAGAGAGCCGATTCCTCCTGCAACACCGATCCAGGTAATCCAACAGATTGGCACCAACCTTTGAGGGATTCCTGTTGATGAACTCTCTGAAGAGGCCCTCATGGCGGCCCAGGAGGAGGAGCTGGCCTCTTCCTCTTAATATTACCTCGCCCATCTTAATAAAATTCCTCTTTTGGTTTCATGGAATGTCCTGTGTTGGAACGTTCGAGGTTTAAATTCAGATGACAAACAGCTAGCTCTATCAAATGCTATTGTCTCTAGTGGATGTGCTGTTGTCTGTTTGCAGGAAACAAAGAAGTCAACTTTTGAACTGTCTTTTCTTAAAACTATTTGCCCCCATAGATTCGATCAATTTGCTTATGTGCCCTCTCGTGGCACCTCGGGAGGTATTGCCACGATTTGGAACAGCTCCATCTTCACAGCAGATGTTCTGTTCTCTGAAGATTTTGCTCTTGTTACTCGCTTTCGTTCCACACAGTCAGCGCAATGCTGGACACTCATCAACATATATGGGCCTTGCCAAGGGGAACAACGAGTTAACTTCATTAATTGGTTAGGAGCCTTGGACATTCCAGCAAATGAAGACTGGCTCTTTGTGGGCGATTTCAACTTTATTCGTGCACCTGAAAACAGAAACAAGCCAGGGGGTTCAATGACTGATATGAATACATTCAATGACCTAATCATATCACAATGCCTAATTGAACTACCCATTTGTAACGCCCGGGTGGTTATGCAACAGTAATCACCCGGTTATGTTAATTAACCTCTCGTTGATTCAAACCCGACCTAAAACAAAAATCAAAAATGAAACAAACGATAAAAGGTTCCGAAAATAAGTTCTAAAATGTTAGGGGTTTTCTAAAATACCTAACCTAATATTGGTGGGTGCAATAATATTTACAAATGTCGAGCATTTTAAATAAAATAAAAACAGAAAAGAAACTAAATAAAAGAAAAGGAAAACAAAATCGAGAGGGGAAGACCCTCTGCCCGACCAATGGCCCTCTCCCCATTGGCCCATTCCCTCCCCCCATGAGCCGCCCACCGCCCAACCCACCACCGCCACCCCACTTACTCCCCACCCATGGTAACCCTAAACCGCCACCGACCGCGATCGCCGCCCCCACGCCGCCGCCTCGCTCCCGCTCCCGATCTGGATCGGGCGGAGGAGGCCCCGACCGAACCTCCCCCCGCCGTACCCCACCTCGCTGCTGCCCCCGCCGCCCCGCCGCCTGGCCTCCCTCCTCCTCCTAGCCACGCAGCGGAGCGCCTCCCCCTCTGTCGCCTCGAGCCAGCAGCAAGGCCTCCGCCATGCTCGACCTGCCACGGGCTGGCGCCCCGACCGCCTCCACGACGGACTTCCCTGCCCCGTGCCGAGCCCGCCGCCTAGACCTGCTCCCCCGTGAGGCTCCTCCTTCCCCCCTGCCGACGACTGCCCGGCCGCCCCCACCGCACCGGTTTCCCCCGGCCCTGCTCCCCTTCGTCGCCGGGTCTGACTGCCCTGTCGCTGCTCAGCACCATGACACAAGACCGCCCTGCTCCCCTGCCCTCTTCCCCGCCGGATCCGGCCAGGTCTCTGAACGGCCCGGCCACCCTGGCCCCTCTCCCCTTCCTTCTCCCCGACGGCGACTCGCTGGCGCCCTTCTGGCGCCCAGCCCCTGCTTCTCCTGCTCGGCGCCCTCGCCGCCTCGACCGAGCCCCCCGTTCTCACATGACGCGGGCTCCGTCCGAGCCACCACCCGCCGTCGCCTCACCTCGCTGGCGCCGCTGCGCCGCCGGCTGGCTGGCCAGTGGCCTCGGCCAGGCCAGTGGCCTCGGCCGCGCCGCCCCGCCCCGTGGCCCCCGATTCCCCTCGATCGCGCCGACCCGGCTCGATCGTGTTCCATTCAAGGCGTTGCCGCGTCTCCGCAGACCAAGATGCCCGATATGGGCCATGGGCCATCGACGTGGGGCCCCACCCCAAATGATAAAGAAAAAAGGCAAAGAACGCTTTTAAATAAAAATGTAATGAAAATGGAAATAGAAATGAATTAAATTAATTAGCTAATTAATTAATTAATTAATTAATTAATCTAATTAATTCCGGATTAATTAACCCTAATCATTAGTTAAATTAATTGGGTAATTAATTAAACTAATTAATTCTGAATTAATTAACACTAATCATTAATTAACTTAATTAAGTAATGTTAATTAATCTGATTAGGTTAATTAGCCATTAGTGAATGACATGCGGGACCCACTTGTCAGGGTTGACTTAGTCAACCCTGTTGATCGATGATGTCAAGATGACATCATGTCGATGTCGTAAATGCAATTTCGAAATTAATTAAATAATTAATTAAAATTCCGAAATTAATAAAATCTTTTATAAATCATATCTTTTAACCGTAATCCGGATTAAAATAATTTCAACATGAAAGTTGCTCAGAACGACGAGACGAATCCGGATACGCAGTCCGCTCGTCCACCACACGCCTCTAACCTATCGAACCTGCAAACTTTCCTCTCCTGCTCATCCGTCGGACAGACGTCCGGAACCGGATAACTTCCGGATGTTTCCCCCTAAACCAAGACCTTCTTACCACGTTAGGGCACGCCTAGCATCGCTTTGGCATGTCATGCATCGTTATGCATACATTACCGTGTATTCATTGTTTCTTCCCCTCTTCTCTTGGTAGACTACGAGACCGACGCCGCGGTGGCCGTTCGACTACAAGGTCGACGACCCTCTCTCTTGCAGAGCAACCAGCAAGCCCCCTTGATCACCAGATATCGCTTACTCTTATCTACACTGCTTGCATTAGAGTAGCATAGCATGTTACTGTTTTCGATACTCCTATACCGCTGCATAGCCTCGTCCTTGTAACTTCGTTGTTACCTTTACCGCAATCCTATATGCTTAGTATAGGATGCTAGTACTTTCATCCGTGGCCCTACATACTTGTCTCATCGCGTGCTATATTATCGGGCCGTGATCACTGGAGTTGATCACGGTATATACTATATACTTATACATGATACATGTGAGACTAAAGTCGGGTCGGCCGATGGAGCACCCGAGTGGATCTTTGTGGCGGAGCGACAGGCAGGTTGAGACCGCTTAGGAGAGAGGTGGGCCTGGCCTGCTCGGGCGCTCATGTTACTTAACACGCTTAACGAGGTCTTGGTATTTGATCTGGGTTGGCTACGAGCTTATACGCACTAACCATCTACGCGGGAGTAGTTATGGGTATCCCGCGCCGTGGTATCACCGGCACTTCAGACGTCGGCGACGGAGCGGCGCGCGCCGGTTTGGACTGGAACGCCGATGGGCTAGGTCTGCTTCGTCACAGACGCGAACGTGCAGGTGTGCTCAGGCGATGGGCCTGCACTGCCGCTTAGGTTTAGACCGCGTGTTGGCCTCTCACAGTGCCTAGGTGGGGCTGCGACGTGTTGATCTTACGCTGTCGGGCATGACCCCGGAAAGTGTGTCCGCCAAATGGGATCAAGCGCGGCGGGTAAGATGGTGCACCCTGCAGGGAAGTTAATCTATTCGGATAGCCGTGATCTTGGTAACAGGACGACTTGGAGTTGTACCTTGAGCTTATGACAACTAGAACCGGATACTTGATAAAACACACCTTCCAAGTGCCGACATAACCGTGGTCGCTCTCACTCGTGGTTATGAGCAGGGATTGCCGGGTAGGATTATTGCTATATGATGTTACTTGAGGACTTCCGTTGTCCTCTTCTCGTCTGCGGCAAGACAGTGTCCGTGGTTTAGTCTTTGTTAAGACTAGCTATCCCCTCTTATTCGGCATTCTGCAGCTCGGTCCATCGATATGGCCTTTACATATATCCATGCATATGTAGTGTAGCTCCTTGCTTGTAGTACTTTGGATGAGTACTCACGGTTGCCTTGTTCCCCTTTTCCCCTATCTCTACTCGATTGCTGCAATCGACGATGGAGCCAGAGCCGGACGCCACCGCCTATGACGACCACTACTCCGGAGGCGCCTACTACTACGTGCAGCCCGCTGACGACGACCAGGAGTGACCTAGGAGGATCCTGTGCAGAGGCCTGCTCCTCTTCGATCTGATCCCGCTTTGTGCTAGCCATCTTATGGCACCTTGTTTAACTTATGTCCGTATCAGATATTGTTGCTTCCGCTGACTCGCCTATGATCGAGCACTTGTATTCGAGCCCTCGAGGCCCCTGGCTTGTATTATGATGCTTGTATGACTTATTTTTATTTGTAGAGTTGTGTTGTGATATCTTCCCGTGAGTCCCTGATCTTGATCGTACACATTTGCGTGCATGATTAGTGTACGATTAAATCGGGGGCGTCACACCATTAAAGGACGCATGTTTACCTGGAGCAACATGCAACAAGATCCTCTTCTAGAACAACTCGATTGGTTCTTCACAAGTACAAACTGGAGTACTTCATACCCTAAAACCATGGTAAAACCACTAGGTAAACCCGTTTCTGATCATATACCTTGTGTGGTTAATATTGAAACTGCCATCCCTAGATCCAAACTATTTCGCTTTGAAACATATTGGGTGCAACATCCTGGTTTTATGGATGTGGTTGCCAAGTCTTGGGCAAAAAATGTCACCTCCACAAATCCTGCCACAACTCTTTGCCGTAAACTTAAAACCCTACGCAGAGATCTTAAACAATGGAGCAAAGGAATTTCCAAACTCTCTGTGGCAATTGAGAATTCTAATAAAGCTCTTTGCGAGATTGATGAACTAGAAAATAAACGTGCCTTAACTGTCCCGGCGAGTAACTTCAGAAAAATCCTCAAAAAGCATATTCTCCGATTGCTCAGATACCAACAACTCTATTGTAAAAAACGGTGCACCATACGGTGGGTTAAATTTGGGGATGAACCATAATTTTTTTTCCAGGCAATGGCTTCGAAAAGGTACAAAAAGAACAATATTGCATCCCTAACTACTGCTGATGGGACTGTTGTTGAAGATCACACAGGGAAAGAATCAATCATCTTACAAACTTTTAAAGAAAGAATGGGTTCTTCATCCGGACATGATATGAAATTTGATCCGCACAGAATCATCAAGAAGTGCCAAGGTCTAGATGCTCGCACTGTCCCCTTTACAAATGAAGAGATTGACAAGGTAATTAGAGAGATGCCTGCGGATAGAGCACCTGGCCCGGATGGTTTCACAGGTGTATTTCTCAAGAAATGTTGGCCGATAATTAAGGAGGACTTCTACAAGCTTTGCCATCAATTTCACTCGGGCAATCTTTCACTTGAGAGCATAAATGATGGCTTCATCACTCTCATCCCAAAAATCAGCTCTCCCGAGACGATCAATGACTATAGACCAATCACACTCTTGAACTGCTGCCTTAAGGTTATCATGAAAATCCTGGCCAATCGCTTACAAAAAGTCATACTCAAGATCATGCACTGTAACCAATATGGATTTCTCAAGGCAAGAACTATTCAAGACTGTCTTGCGTGGGCATACGAATACATATACCAATGTCAACACTCCAAGTAGGAAATTATGCTCCTAAAACTAGACTTTGCCAAAGCATTTGATACGATTGAGCACGAGGCCATGATTGATATTATGAAAAGCATGGGGTTTAATGAAAAATGGATCAGCTGGATTCGTTGCATCTTCTCCTCGGGTAAATCATCAGTGCTACTTAATGGAACACCTGGTCGGCAATTCCTTTGTCAATGTGGAGTACGGCAGGGCGACCCCCTCTCTCCTCTAATCTTTGTACTTGCGGCCGATCTTATGCAAGCAGCCATTAACGATGCTTTTCAGCGTAATCTTATACACCTACCCTTTCATTCAACAAATCAAAAGGAGTATCATGTGATCCAATACGCCGATGACACTATCTTGGTCATTCCAGCATGCACGCAACAAGCTCAGATTGTCAAGGCTATATTAACTGACTATGCCTCCTCAGTTGGACTAAGAATAAACTTCCACAAATCTACTCTTATCCCAATCAATTGTGGTACAGAAAAAAGTGATAAGATAGCCAACATCTTCGGATGTGTCGTGGGGAAAATGCCATTCACTTACCTTGGGCTACTGCTAGGCACTACTCGACCCTCTGTTCAAGAGCTTATGCCCCTGGTTTGCTCACTCGAACAATTTTTATCTGCCACCCTCAACATGGTCTGTTATGGCGGCAAACTATCGCTTCTCAACTCGGTCATTACAACGCTCATTATCTTTGCCATCTGTACTTTGAGACTGCCAACAAAGATCATTGAGTTATTGGACAAAATAAGAAGGAAATGCTTGTGGATAAAAAAAATGGACCATGGCGACAAAATTAACTTCCTTGCTTCCTAAGACATGGTATGCCGGCCCAAGGCAAGTGGTGGCTTGGGAGTATTAAACCTGCGTGTCCAAGGTGATGCCCTATTGCGAAAATATCTCCACAAGTTTTACAATAAATGGGACACACCATGGGTGCAATTGATTTGGGACACTTACTACACAGACCAAATCCCACATGCATCCGACCCATGCGGGTCATTTTGGTGGCGAGATGTGATCAAGCTAATACCAACTTACCGGGGTATTTCAAAGGTGAGCATGGGGAATGGTGAAAATGTTCTTTTTTGGAAAGACACGTGGAGAGAGGAGATACTCGCTGAATCATATCCTCGAGCTCTCTCATACGCCAAAAATGAGGATCTGTCTGTCCAACAATTCTTGGGCATCACCACTTTACAAGAGGCGTTTCATCTACCACTCTCCCCACAAGCACATGCAGAATTGAGACAGTTACAATCTGCAGTTTTGGAGGTTCAGCTATCCAATGAGATTGACAAGTGGACATATGCTTGGGGCACCAACCTCTTCTCTGCAAAACAATATTATACATTCTACTTCAGAGAAATTCAAGCACATGAATCTTTCGGATGGATTTGGAAATCTAAGTCAACCATGAAAATAAAAGTCTTCGGGTGGCTGCTACTTTCTGACCGCCTCAACACGAGGAATATGCTCAAACGACGACACTACAATATTGGAGACATTCATGACTGCATTCTTTGTGGATTACCAATTGAGGAGACGTTGGAGCATCTCTTCTTCGAGTGCCACTTCAGCTCTGACTGCTGGTCCCACCTTGGCCTCTCTTGGCCTCAGGGCAACACAAGATTAAACAACATCTCCAAAGCAAAAGAAGACTGGAATAGGCCACTCTTTACGGAGACATTTTTGCTGGCTGCCTGGAGTATATGGAAGGAGCGAAATAACAAGAACTTTAGAAAGATCATACCCTCCAAAACTTCCTGGTTGGATAGACTTAAGGCTGACATTTCACCACTCACCCATAGGGTTAGAGAAGAGCAAAAACAATACATTTCAATAATCCTTGCATCCCTGTAAAATAGCACCTGCATCCCACCCCCAAAGGGGGATGGATTGTAAATGCAATGTACAGAGCCACTAACCTATATTAATATATAATACAGTGGGAGGTACTCCTACTGTTTCTGGTAAAGAAACATTATTGTGACCTGATGTACTACTATTACTGCTCCACTTGATTCACACAAGGCCACATGTCACAACAGCCACGCTGCTGCCGGCGCCAACTCACGACCGCTGCATGATCATCACGCCCGCCCATTGAAAACACCTAATGTGCGAGTTGAGAAACTCGATATGTGATGTGCACGGATAAACACATGCTGTCAACGGATTCCAAGTTTCCAACTAAACATAAAGTAAGCTAGCATTTCAATCCCCATGAATGAATTGGATTAGTTCTTTAATAGCGGAGCGTGTACCATTGAATGCGAGGGGAAAACAAGCTCAGGCAAGAGGGCATAACACTCGGGACCAACTAGCAGTCTTGGGATATCAATTATCCAGTCTAACAGAACACCATATAAGTCAGATAAGCTAAAAGCTCTAGATCATTGGAGCTATCCATCTCAGTTTCTCATAGTGAAATAAAATAGACCAGGGGTGCCATTGCCTTGTCCATGCCATTTTACCAGATAATATAACAACTTACGAACTTATATTGTCAACTAACATGAATGGTTCACAGCTTAATCATAAAAAGCATTAAATAGAAACATAAACATGCACTTACGGTTTCCAAAGAGTCTTGCTCATAAACAGGTCATCTTGCAATAAGGAAAAAACACTTCCACTATTTCCAGGGGAACAAAGCTCCCTAAGTGCATCACTTCTACAAATGGAAATTATATAATCTACTGTCTAATAGAACATCACAGAAGTCAGAAAAAACCAGTAGTTGATGTTTGAAGACATGGAAGCTAGGTGGAAACTTGTAGAAAACAATGTTGAAGCAACAATTTTTTTGATTTGTTTGGATTGCTTACCTCAACGGACACCACAAACTAATTAACCATGCCATTTTGTTGATTTCCTGTTATTCCATTTCACCATAAACCATGTGATTTTCTATTTCAAAATTATTGATGGATATAAAAATCTCCCCATTTTTAAAATTTTGTCAAATGCAAAAAAATAAAAAATGTTCACAAACATTTATATATTCCACAAAATTTAAAAACAATTCATGATTTTAAAAAAATCATGATTAAAAAATGTAAAGAACAAAATAAGTAAAAACGAAATTCATCGCTAGTTGTAGTCTTGTTGGGGGCCACCATAGTTGAAGTGATGGTTGCAACACTTGCAATCGCCTTGGTGCCCCGTGCACTTGCAATTGGTTGCAACACTTGTAGCTGCAACTCTAGTGGTGGTCCTGTAACTAGCCTGACAACCCTCCTTCTAACACCAGTTGGAGTCACTTTTGTGCCAAGTGCAGTTGCAGTCAAGTTAGAAAGCTTGCAGTTGCATGTCTAGTGGTGGACATGCAACTAACCAGACGACCGCCTTCCACCCGGCTGCAGTTGCATTGTGGACGGATCGCTCATAGTTGCGATTCGTCCCCTTGAAAATGTGCAGTTTTGATTCCAGCCTTGGGAACATTGCAGTTGCGACAAAACCTAGAAAACTTGCAGTTGTGACCTGCCTTGGAAAACTTGTAGTTGTGATTCAACCTTAGGGACATGTAGTTGCGACAAACCAAAGAAAACTTGCCATTGTGACATGCCTTGAAAACGTGACATTCCGTTCCCACCCTTGGGTACTTGCAGTAGCGACAAACCTAGAAAACATGAAGTTGCGGCCTGCCTTGGGAAAACACGCAATTGTGATTCCCCCTTTGGGACATGAAATTCCAAGAAAACCTAGAAAACATGCAGTTCTGGTTCCCCCTTGGGGACATGCAATTGCGACAAACCCCTGGAAAACTTGTATTTGCGACATGCCTTGGAATCCATGCAGTTTCGATTCCCATCCTTGGGGCTTGCAGTTGCGACAAACCTAGAAAAGATGCAGTTGTGATGCTATTTAAAAACTTTCAATTGCCCCCTAGAAAAACATGCAATTGCGACATCTTGAATAAACATGCAGCTGTGACCCCCTTGAAAACACATGCAGTTGCGACACATGTAAACATGCAGTTGTGACCCCATTTTAAAACTTACAGCTGTGACCCCTCTTGAAACACTTGGAGTTGCGACCCCTCTTGAAATACATATGGTTGCAACATGCGCTTGAAAACATGTAGCCGCGACCCATCTTGAAAGACACGCAGTTGCGACCTCCCCTTACAAACGTGCAGTTACTTGCAGTTGTGACCCATCATGAAAACATATATTTAATTGTGACCCTCTTGAAACGTGCAGTTGTGAGTTGCGACCCCTCTTAAAAATATGCAGTTGTGATCCACCTTAAAAACATAAAGTTGTCGCACCTCTTAAAAACATGCAATTGGAAACCCACCTTTATAGGATCACAACGCAATTTGATCTACGACTAATGGCGTGAACGAAGCATAGTTGAAACCCACCTTGTGCCATGAAAATAAAGAAATATCAAAAGAATGAAGAACCATAAAAGCAAAAATCAAGAATGAATAACAAAAAATAAAAATAAAATAATAATACCGATAGTATGTGGACTTCTAAAGCGTGAAGCTCTCCGTAGGAAAGAGTGTACAACTGTCCAAATTAAACAATCACAAGGTGAAGTACCCCTATAGAAGAAAGAACAAAAAGAGTAGCTAGTTTTTTTAGACAAACTCTGAAGCATTTTATTGAGCCGTCACAATGTTTACAGCGACGATAGAGAAGTCAGGGAGCAACTAATTAACGAGCGCTCCTTCGGGAGCCTCGTAACGATCAGCGCCACTTGGCGCGCTCACAGCCATTCGCCACCTGTCGCGCTCTGGCGCTCCCTTCGAATTTTGTTTTTTTATTTTTACGCACGCGTTTTTGGCTATTTGAATGGTTTTTTCGGGTTTTTTTTTTGACGTTTTGGTTTTCTATCGGTCTGCCCTAGCTTTTCGACCAAATTTTTTTTTCGAAAAAAATATTTTTTTGCGCAAACAAATGCATTTTTTTCGCGAGAGTCACGATTTTCTTTTCGCGAGAGGCACGGCCGTGCCTCTTGAAAACGAAAAAATGTGTTTTTTGTTTTTTTTTTCTTTCGCGAGAGGCACGGTTTTGCTTCCGCGAGAGGCACGGTTGTGCTTTCGGAAAAGGCACGGGCATGCCTCTTTCGGAAAGGAAAAAAACACTTTTTTTATTTTTTTTCTTTTGCGAGAGGCACGGTTTTACTTCCGCGAGAGGCACGGTTGTGCTTTCGCGAGAGGCACGGGTGTGCCTCTTTCGGAAAGGAAAGAAAACGCGTTTTTTGTTTTTTTTTTATTTCGCGAGAGGGACGGTTGTGCTTTCGCAAGAGGCACGGGCGTGCCTCTTTCGGAAAAGAAAAATACGCGTTTTCTGTTTTTTTTCTTTCGCAAGAGGCACGATTTTGCTTCCGCGAGAGGCACGGTTGTGATTTCGTCAGAGGCACGGGCGTGCCTTTTTCAGAAAGGAAAGAAATCCGTGTTTCCGGTTCGGTTTTTTTGTCCGGTTTTTTCATGAAAAAAAGTTCGTCAAAACCTATCAACATGGGATCTAGTTTTGAAGATCTCAACGCGAGGAATCCAATGACGAAAGCGGTTCGAGATTTAGACGCACGGTTTAAGAGATAAAATGTTTTGAATAAACGGATCTACGAAAAAGGAAAAACTCCCATGTTACGACAAGTGACGCACATGCAGCGCGCCAGTTGTCGCAACCTGGGGAAATTGGAGTAATCTCCGCAAAGAGTACTTTAATTAGTGATTTCGGAAAAGCCATCAGGCTGGCCAAACCAAACCTAAGATTCAGCCTGGCAATAGAAAGGGGAAAAAGGCCCATTAACGAGAGGGCTGCACGGTCAGCCCATGGGACAAACAAGCGACTGGACAACGACACAACAACACGAATCTCAGCATGCTTTTGATCCAACGGCTGTCCAGGTGAATGAGACCATAACTAATCAGGCCGTTGAATCTCTCGGATGATGATCTCGAGCGCTCGATCATCCACCAGAAGGGCATTATGGGACATGTTGGACACCTTGACCATCCTAAAATCCCCACCACGGTGGCTCCACGACGTCTCCACCGCCACGGCGCTCACCAGGTTCACCACCCCGTCGCCGTCCCCGGCGACCACGGACGGCGTCGCGTCGAAATCATCCCCCGGGAACATTATCCTTTCCGGCGTCCCCACCCCGACCCCGACGACGGTGGTCACCGGCACCCCGGGATGCGGCAGCTCCCCGCCGAACAGCGGCAGCACGCGGGACTCGTACGGCCCGACGGACTCGCCCAACCCGATGGCGGCGAGGTAGTCCGCCACGTCGCCGGCCGAGTAGTTCCTGCTCTTGGTGGTCACCAATGGCGTCGCGGCGCCGAAGGCGGCCGGGCTGGGCAGTCTCCACAGGCTGCTCTGCTGGCTCCTGCCCTGCCGCAGCAGCGCGCGCGGGTCCACGAATGGCAGGCCCAGGTTGTTCCCGGAGACCAGCGTCTGCATTCCCCGGACGAGGCCGCTCCACGGGGCGGCGATGGGCACGAAGCGCCCCACGAACCGCCGGCGCCAGGCCAGCGGCTGGCGGATGAGGAACTGGTGCGCCAACAGGCCGCCGAAACTGTGGGTGGCGATCACCACCGGCCTGCCGCCGTTGAGCCCGCTCGCCCTCTCGACTAGGCTCTTGAGCGCCCGGAAGAAGGCGTCGCCGACCCTGGACGGGCGGCCCACCGGCGCGACGGCGTACCGGAAGTCGTAGGGCGCGCCGAACATGGTCTCGCCGTCGCGGTACCCCGTCTTCTCCAACCGCTCGACGAGCGTGCTCATGTAGGAGAAATTCCTAGGAAAATCGAGAAGTTTCAGCCGACTTTGATTCAGAATTGCGGACACGACATGATTGAGCAATCGATAGCTACTTACTTGCGATCAGGATCGGGGTAGCGGAAGGCTTGGGTGGAGCCGAAGAAGGGGATGCGTGTCTCCACGCCGGCGACGTTGGAGTAGTCGTCGTCGGCGGGGTCGTACACGGAGCTCATCTGCTCCGCGAAGCACGGCACGTTGGCGGGGTCCTGGAGGGCGGAGTAGTTGAGGTAGAGGCGGAACCACCCATCCCCCTTGCGCGCCCCGCAGCTCGGCGACGACGGCCGGTAGAGCTCCGTGAGCCGCGCGTCCAGCTCGTTGGTGGCGTAGCCCGGCACCAGGACAACGGGGTGCAAGCGCGGCGCCGCTTGCACCGCTGCTAGTGCCACTGCCAGTAGTACCTGCGCAAGAAGCAACGGGATCGCCATGACCATGAATGAGCTGATGGAATGATCAAAACATGAGTACTCCTTTTGCCCAATTTGCAGCACATTTTATACGCGAAGCATCCCATGTCGCTTGCTCGTATCCATCAGTTATCAATGTGGATGATCAAGTACAATACTAGTTGTTGACATTCTGCTTGTGTGGACCGGCAACTTCAACGGTTCAAGCTGCTGGTTGTTGAGCGTATTCTAAAAATCCCCTTGCGTACACATTTAACTAAAAAATTACGGAAAAACTAACGCCCACATGTATGGGCGTTTGCACATCACCCACACGCCTCCATCACCACTCATTTTACCACGTATGAATAGATGACATCAGCAGAATTTTTTTTGGTTTTCGGCTTAAAAATGTTTTATCTCCTAATTAAAAAAGTGAATTAAAAATCCGTTTTCACCATTAAATACGTCTCGACAAGATCTTCAAAACTAGACCCCATGTTGATATGTTTTGATAAAAAAAAATTGCCCAGAAGTTGCCATGATGTTTACACTATAGTTGCCATAGTGCTTAAACTAAAGTTGCCATGTGGCAATTTTAGTTGGTAGATCATGGCAATTTTAGTTTTTTGATGATGGCAATTCAGTACTTTAACCATGAAAATATTTTTTTGTATGAACCATGGCAATTTTAAGTGCATGTATCAAGGCAATTTTAGTTTATGGTGCATGACAAGTCTAGTTTCTTAATTCCCCATTTTATAATATGTTAAAATTTACTTTTAAATGTAAAAGAAAATAGCTGAAACATATCATGGCAACTTCAGTGTAAATATTATGGCAATTCATGCACAATAGACATGACAACTTTTAACCAAAAAAAAATTCACCGAAATATATCGATATGAGATCTAGTTTTGAAAATCTCATCGCGACGAATTTAATGATGAAAACGGATCTTCAATCGGAGTTTTCATTTAAGAGATAAAACATTTTAAAAATTGAAAATCTAAAAAGATTTCCACATGAATGCGGTGACATGACGTAGTCTGTGTGTTATATGACGTGTGGGCGAGTTTGGCTCCCACCACATGTGTGGGCGTTAGCGTTGTCCAAAAATTATCATGGCATAGATCAAAGTCCTTGTTTTTTGCGAATCAGTACAGATCAAAGTCAACCATATTCTCTGTCCAATTTGCATATTACTTGGAATGGGAGCACCAATTCGGGGCCAAGATGGACAGGGTTTGGCTGAAATGAATTGAGTGTGTGATTAATCAAATGCTCCTGCTATGAACAGTAAATTTTAAAAATAGAAAAAAAATTCAAGAAATTCTGATTTTTTTTATGGTAAACTTTGAAGTATGTTAAAATGCATGCAAAAATTCATCACGAAATCACACCAGTGCAAGGCGTGGTTAAAAACAAAATTGATGCTTTGAAATGTTACGTTCAAATGCATTTTGGAGCTCTGAATTTGTTTTTTATGGCACGACTTGCTCCAATGTTATTTCGTGATGAAAATTTGCGTGCAATTCGAACATTTCTTAAAGTTTGCCACAAAAAGATTCAGATATTTTTGATTTTTCTATTTTTTTTTCGAATTTACTATCCATAGCAGGAGAATTTGAGCTCGGGATTAGAGGGATAATTTTGATGCATAGTTTGCTTTGTGGAGGATGTGCATCCCAAAGAAGAGTGGGGGCATGGATCTCCATGACCTACTCCCTCAGTTCGGAATTACTAGTCGAAGAAATGAATGTATCTAGATATATTTTAGTTATAGATACATCCATTTTTGTGACAAGTAATTCCAAACGAAGGGAGTACATGCAATCATTTTAGCAATGCTTGCAAAACAGGCATGGATGCTCTTAGCCCACCACGAAACTTTGTGTGCCAGTGTTTTGAAGGGGAAGTATTATTTAGACAGTGGGTCTTTCACGTGAGAAAGCATTAGTACCTTTTTTCGAGAGTACGCCTAGGTGTACCATAGCTTTATAGGAGGTAGATTTATAAGTACAAAAAGACTACCACTCGTTGCGAACAACAAGTGTAGCACGAACACCACACACAAGCATGTCCAGGGACAGCCACCAATGACCATACAACACTACTAAGCACAAGCGCCTGCCCTAACAGATAACAACACCGCGTCTCGACCCACACCAACACCTCCGAAGACCAACTGCTCCGTCGAACATCGCTTGTCGACGCATCATCCACCCTTAATACCGAAGAGGAGGTGGCAGGTAAATGGCAGGACTTGCTCTGATCTGAGGAAGACACCGTCTTGGATGCATCGGCGATGGTCGTGCATAGCGCCGTCGGGAATCAGAATAGGACCGCGTCAACCAGCGGAGAAGAGCAGCAAGGAACAAAGCCGTATCTCCAAACACGATGCTCCCACCAGAGGAGCGACGTCGAGACGCCGCCATCGTGCCAATCCGACTGAATCAAGGCTTTCGCCCGGAGACAACAACCAACTCCAGACAAGCGAGGGAAGTGTCGAAATGACCTCGACGACGCCTCCAAGGAGGGGGGGTGACACCCACAGGTGCCATCGCCGCCGGCCCGGCAAGATCCATGCAAGATTTTCATCCAATCATCGCACATCTCCACACCTCGAAGGAATTGGGCAGCACCGTCCAAGAGGCTACACACCGCCGCCATCGCAACACCTCGCCATTGTAGCTGCATAGCCAAGGACCATTGACAGTCCGCACAACAAGGATAAACGCCGCCACCAAACACCTACAACTTGGCCAAGGAACCGCAGCCACCAAACTCCTCCAGCAAGGGCCAAAACTGCACCAAAGGTTGTCATCCGCTAAAGTGACAGCCTTTCGACGATCGAGCACCAAGCGGTGGGCAACTCCCACACCGGCACCACCGGAAGACCGCCGCCGCTCACCACACAACCCAGAGGTGGCCCGGACGCTCGCTGCTCGCCAGGAACTCCATCCTAGCAGAGCCATCGCAGCTCCGCCACCAACCTGGACGGTGGTTCGTGCCGCCGCCTCCAGTATCCGCCGCTGCCACTAGCCCGCCTCACCACACCGCTGCTGTCACTGCCAAGACCGCCGCATCTCCACGTCTCCAGCTATGCTTCGTCGTCAGCCACCACCACATCGGGGCCCCAACGCAACCGCCAGCATGACCACCGTGCCCAGCAGCCGTGGAGGCCCGGCGTCACCACGCCCGCCGGTAGCCACGCCCGGGATCCGACCGGCCAGATCCAGATCCAGAGAAAGGGATCGGGACGGAAGCGAGACCTCCTGCCGCTGCAGCCGCAGGCAACACCGTTGGACGGAGCTCCATCACCCCCGCAACCACCGCGCCATGCCGCCGCCGCGCCCTTGCAGCACCATGCCGCCAAGCGCCGCAGACGACAGAGCACCGCGCCATGACCAAAGGGTGGGGAGCCACACCAAGGAGAGGCCCCGCCGCCGCCGGCCCTGCCCGGGCTTTGCCCGGCAGTGGCCCTTGGCGGCGGCGAGGGGGAGGGGAGGGAAGGAGGTCGGCCGGTGGCGGGGGTCTAGGTTCCCCCTGTGTCGCCTCGAGGAGGGACGCGGGGGTCGGGGGTTGCGGGAGATGGTAGCATTAGTACTTTCAAGAGAGGTCTTATTTGGAGAGTTGAGACAGACACGAATATTAAAGATTGAGGATCATTGGGTTCCGGGTAACCCGACCAGGAAAAGTCCAACAAATAGCGGTGGTATCTTGCTTTGGGCAGTAGATGAATTAATATGTCCGGTCATTGAAAATTGGACGATCTTCTTCCGAGAGATAACTTCAACCTACTGGATGTTGAGCGCATTCTAAGAGTCCCCTTGAGTATACATTTAACTAAAAAAATATCATGACATAGATCAAAGTCAACCATATTCTCTATTCAATCTGGAATGATGTGTAATGCATGTATGATTAGTGCACAATTATAAACGAATACGTCATAAATTGCGATCCACCTTAAAACATAAAGTTGTTGCACGTGTTAGAAACATGCGGTTGCGAACTCTCCTTTATATTATAGAATCACAACACAATTTGATCTACGACTAATGGTGTGAAAGAAGCATAGTTGAGACCCACCTTGTCCCATGAAAATAAAAAAATAAAAGAAATTAAGAAGAAGAAAAAGAAGAAGAAGAAGAAGAAGAAGAAGAAGAAGAACAACAACAACAACAAAGCAAAAAATCAAAAATGTAGAAAAATAAAAATAAAATAATAAAACTGATTGTATGTGAACTTTTAAAGCATGAAGCTCCCCTCAAGAAAAAGTATACAAATGTCCAAATTAAACAATACAAAAAGTATCACGTTCACAATGTGAAGTAGCAACCTGTAGAAGAAAAATAGAAAACAGTAGCTGTTTTCTTTTTCCGACAAACTCCAAAACTTTTTATTGAGCTGTTACAATATTTACATAGATGAAAGAAAGACCGAAATCACTAGTTAAGGAGCGCTCCCCGCAACGATTAGTCGGGGAGCGCTCTCCTTTTGCCAAGTGTCGCGCGTGGAGCGCTCGTGAGACTTTTTCGGAGCGCTCCGTGCGCGACACTTGTTGCCTGCACGGCCTCTCCCTGATTTCCGGTTTCTTGTTTTCCTTTCTGGTTTTTTTTCTTTTTTTACTTTAGTCCTTATACTTTTAATGTTTTGTAATACACTTTTGATCTATTTTGAGATCTGTTTCTCTCTGGTGTGGCCGAACCGTCGCCACGGATTGTTCTTTCTTTGTCGTCGTCTCCAGCTGTCGCATCTGCCGCTCTTGTCGTGTGGTTACGGCGGCCCCGTCACGCCCGCCGCGCTTGTCGCCTGCCCTTACGGCGGTCCTTCTTTAGCGTCGACCACGTTTCCCCGTTCGCGATATCATCGTTCCCTACCGGTTGCCTTCGTGGCTTCCCTATTTCCCTTTTTGTTTCTCTTTTTGTTCCCATTATATTTTCACGATATGGTATGGGTGGGGGCTACCAACACTACCAGATGTGAAGTTTCAGCTCGGTTTTGTGGAATTAGTCCTTGATAATCATTGTGTTCTTTGTAGGTATGGCTTGTCCTTTTTGCCGTATGCCGGGTGGCCCGTGTTCTTCTTTTGATTCTTCTGTAGATGTGTTCACTGTGGTTCTGGATCAGCGTTGTTAGAGTCGTGTTGTAAGAATAACATTTTATATTTGATCAATTTTTGATATACATGCTTATTTCTTTGGTTCTACTGTTGCTGTTTTGAAGGGAAATTATTCTAGGTCTTCTTTTTTTATCATGATCATTCGTTTTTTCAGTATATTCCGTGTAGTGTTAGAGCTTATCTTGCTCGTTACATGGAGGAGTGTAAGGCTTTAGCCATAAGTAGGGGTGATAGAGATACTGATCTTGCTCTTCACTCTAGTGAGGGTTTTTGTATGGTGTTCTGTTTAGTCATGGTCGAATGAGAAGCAAATTTCATGGTCCTTTTTGGGAAGATTTGGTCATTGATTATGGTCTTCGTCATCGTGATAGAATGACCGTTAGGCTTGAGCACTATGGAACGTTGATTGGTGTTGACTTTTATCGGGGTGGAGATAAGTTGTCTCCTTTACCTAAGGTTTAATTTTAAGGAAGTGTTTAACTTGTTTTATTTCACATGATTTTTCTGTTACCTTGATCCTATGTAATTTTATTTTTGTAGCTCTTGATGGTTTGAGCGACTCCAAGAAGCAACTTGTTGGTAGTTTTTATTGCACCTGTGGTGTTTTTCTCAATTATCAGCAGATGTATTTCATGACGTGCCAACTCTTTGATGATGAGTACATGCCCTGTTGTCCTTTTGTTCACAGGATTAATTCCATGAATGTTAATGGTCATCATATGGTCAGATTTATTTTCCACTATTTTTCTTTGTTTATGTTTATTTATTTATTTTTATCATTTCTTTTATTTCTAGTTTTTAATTTTTTGTTTTATTTCTAATAGCTTGATGTTTTTGTCAGGTTATTCCTGGCATTGTTCCGAGAAGTTTGAAGGAGTTTGTGACATTTCCCAGGACTGGCATTTTAACTCTTGAAGTTACTTTGAAATCTCGTGATGATGATATATGTGTGAGCACTCCTTGTTGCTACTTCGTTGGCTTGGGTAATAGGATGGTGTTCAAAAAGGAAGGATTTAGTTATTTTCTCCAGGCATCGTCTATTGAAGTAAACAACTTGGTGCTCATAACTTTCAAAGAGCGTGATGGGAAGCTTGATGTTATCTTTCATCTTCTGCCGCAGTGATGTTAGTTATAGGCTTTGATCATAATGGATTTTGTTTAAAAATCTATGCTATAGTGTAATGTTATTTACATATGAACCTCAATGTTCATATTTGCACTTCATTTGAAGAAGAGGCATGGCAGTGCATCTCTTTTTTAGATGTTTTTTTGGATGGATGTTGGTTAATTGGAGGCATAGTTATACAAAGATTAGAGGCACGTGTGTGACTTTGTTTTTTCTATGTTTCCTCTAGCATAGGTTGTAGAGACAGGAATGTCTGTGGAGCATCCAAGAGGCACGGGCGATCAAGCGTGAATAGCTTGTAAAGTCACGGTGCGTATCACGCGAGGCACGGGTGTGTGGGAATCAGAGTCACATGAGTGTAGCCTGTATAGGCAGGAGGCACAGTTATAGGTTGGTGGCACATGTATAGGTTGGTGGTGGTCATGTGTGCGGAGCACGTAGAGTCACTGTGGTTTTCATGTGAGGCACGTGGATTGAGTAAACGCAGGCACGGAAGTGAATTCGTTAGAGGCATGTTGGTGAAGTCACTACGGGCATGTTTGTGTGGCTTCTGTTCTGGAGGCACTGGTATGAACCCTCTTGATGTACAAAACGTGTGTATTTTCTAGAGGCACGAGAGTTTGGCAGGAGAGGCATCGGTGCGAATACTTTGTTAGAGAGGGTCATTTGTGTGTGGCAGCTCAAGCACAGGTGTGAAGTCTCTAGTGTCACGGGCATGTGGCACCACAGGCATGGTTTGGAATATATATTTTGAGAGCCACGGCATCCTGCAGAACATAGGTCCTTTGCACACAACAGTTTATTTTTGTGGCATCTTGCAGAAAGGAACCTATGTGCAATAAGCAAGGAAGTTCTGAACGGACAGAGCAGTGTTTAATGTGAGATGTGGTTAAACTAACCAAGTGCTTGTCCCTTGCGTGTGTGTACTGAATGTTCTTCTACAGTATTTATGAATTGTTCATGCCAATGTTGAATAAGCATTTTACAGAAAAGTTACCAACGATACAATCACATATCCTTTGTAAACGGACGATGCATCTTGTGTAGGACAAGTATGAAAATTATAATTATGGATACAACATATGTTTTCTCAATACTAGGAGATAACTTACGAATTGCATTTAGACATGCAAAACGTATTACGCATTTGTACATGAGCACATCAATGTGTTCAAACGTAAAATAGTAATATACTACACACAGAACCTTTGAGCAACAACGATCATATTTACAACATAGGTTCATTCAATCTAAATTATTGTAATACTAGTTACTACTAGTTTAATGTAGAGACATCTATTTTCTCGCAATTTACCAACCACTGTTTCCCTTCTTACGCTTCCAGCCGTTGGCAGATCCGTTGCCTTTGTTCTTACGTGGGCGGAGTCTTTCCTTTATTGGTTGTTGGTGGAGGTGACATAGTCCGTGCTTGATGATTAGGATTCTACAGTATAACTCATAGAAAACATACCCGTCTTTTGCTGCGTACTCAAGGTGTAGCGGGGATAGCGGCTTCCACTCCCAGAACTGGTGCTTCTCCTTTGGGAATGATTTCTTCATGTTCTTGTAGGAGGGGTCGATGATGGCCCCTGCAAGGTCAGCCATGGAGTCCCTTTCTCCACCGCCCTTGATGCAGAATTGCCTCTGGATGTCGATGTGGTACTCGTCTAGAATTTTAATCCATGCACGGGCCAGCATGGTCTTGTCGCTCCTGGTGTCGACGCTAGCGAAAGTTACCGCTTTGTGTTGCAGGAAGTCAAGTAACACATGGGAGCACTCGGACCAGCAGTAGTGGTATACGAGGACATGCTCGCGCATTGCAAGTTGGACGACGGTGATCCCTTGTCGTATGTAAATGCTCCTACGTGTGTACTCGAGGTCGAGGCCGACGAACTTGTTCTCCTCCTCCTTCAGCCATTCCTCGTACTTTTTGATGATTCGCTCCACGGTCTTTGGGTCGTTGGTGTACACCACTTCCAGCATGGTTGTACCATGGGTAGTGATGTGTTCGGTGCGTGTTGTTAGTTTCCCGTCGTCCATGGCCGTAGGTGTGCACGCGGTCGTGAAATTGTTGCGGCCGGCGAGAAATGGCTGAGGAAGACGATGGAAATGGAATCGGTGTAATGAAAGGGATCTTTAGTTTGTCATGCAAAAAAGGTAACCGTCAAAAAGCACTTGTTAGCCATCCGGCGGTTCCAGGCATAGATTTACGGAAACCGGCGTTTGTTGGATCAGTTTTTTTAAATATTTTCAGTTATCTAGTTCAATTAAATGTTTTAATCGTCGTGTGCTGCCTGCGTGATTGATGTGTGCGTATTCCATCCTTGTCTGTGAATGTAGTCGAGTAACAGTGGAACACTCAGTAGAGTCATGGTCGTGCCTTTGTTGTCGAAACATTTTTTTGGGTCATCGACATTGCTTAGTCAATGAGGCACTGTTGTTACCTTATTTGGTGCACATTTGTAGGTTTAAAAAAACTTGGTGAAGTAAACATCTTGTGCATTTTAAAATGGAGTCATGTTTTGTGTTTAATTGAGATATGTTTCACTAGATGGTTTGAATAACTGATAATATGGCATTGCTACAGGTTTCGATTCAAAAAGTGATTCTTGATTTGTTTGATTGTTGAAATAGAGTTTAACAGAAATTGATTTGTTTTTTTTTTGGTTTTTGGAATTTTGAATTCTTCAAAGGTTAACCAGCTACTTGAGTGTCGATAAGAAATACATTTGTTCCAAAGGATCATTCCGACAGTTTAAACAACTAGTTGAGGCTCCATAAGAGCTACATAAGTTCCAAAAGATCATTCCGATAGTTCAAGCAACCACTTGGTCCATAAATAGTTGCGTTACTTCCATTCTAATAAGCAAACTTGTAGTAACTAGTGTTTTGCTCCTGGGAGGCACCATCATGAAACAGAACGATGATGGTTCCAACGGAAATCTATGGAATGCGCTGAATGATGATGGACACATAACGATCATGGCGCTCTTTGAAAGTGATCAGAACAATGTTCTTTTCAACAAAGGATGCAGCTGATATGAAGTCTCTGAAAGAAGACTTTTTTATTACCATCCTGCCATCATTTTTGCAGATGTAGTATGAAGAAGGAGTGATGACATGGGTAGGTTCTTCAGGAGCTTCAAGGGTCACCTTGCCATTGGTTGGCATGTCCACCCATCTTTTCAGTGTCGAGACTATGCTCCTTGGAATTTTCTAGAAGAAAGCGAAATTAAATATAATTAAATAATTGATTTGCCACTTGGACATTAAATAAAAGAATGGCTTAATATAGTGAGTGCACAATCATTAAGATATTCCATTTTGAAAGTAATATATTTCATGGCATGTTCAGGTTTGTGAGTAAACAGATAAAACAATATATTAAGAGAACAACAAAAGTTTTGTTGTTTTAGGATTAATAAATAGGTTCTTTATAATTTTACATATAAGCAAGATTATGTTAATATCGTTTATTTTACATATAACCAAAATATGTTTGGCACTTTAAAAAGGACAATTATAACTAACCATGACGTAGTCTTTGGTGTTAGTGGTAGTCAACACGTGGACAAATGGACAGCAACAGATGAAAGTATCTCCGAAAAGGCGTTGTAGAAAGAGTCTGGTTATGGGTGAGCTCAATATCGTTTGAGTAGACACAACATTGAACATGGTCGAAATCGTCTTAAGAAAGATCGTCGAGAGCTAGAAAAAGAACAAGTATTCAAAGTTAGATATAGTTATATCCAACACATGGTTAATATTATTCAGTTTGATGCATGCATACAAAAATACAACGGAAGAAGATAACTTTGCAATATTAAATACCTACCAACATGGGGTAATGGAAGCAGCCTCTTGTCATCCCGATATGTTTGTATTTCGATATTGAGACCCTCGTCTGGTAGTTCAAATTCTATGCGATCTCGAGCACGTAGTTCATAATCATCCGCAAACATGTTCCACTCACCACCGCAGAACTTTGTGTAGTTTCCCCTATGCTTAAACAAAGCATTGTACGGCCTTCCTTCATGTGTAAGAAGGGCTGGCTCTACCTGCTCTTTACGCAATATTCTTGCTTCTTCCTTTCTCTCATCAATGTGTTCAGATAGAAAAGCTCTGACATTACAAGGTACATACTGGAAAAAATAGTAAAAATAACAACCTATAAGTATAAATTTGAACTCACGGATTATTAATGTTAAATTTTTTCTTAACTTGGATCTGAATTTTTGATAATAATTAAAGATAACAATATAATGGTATTATAAATTAATGGATACAAATTTTTGGCATATGCTGACTAATTTTAATTAGAACTGAAGATGCACTATAATAATTAAGGCATAGGCAGGCAAACTAATGGAAAATGAAAACACAAGACACGTGCAATGAAGTGACAATAGGGGAGCCTAGTGTAGGGGCAAGGGGGTATGAGTAATAGTGACGATTTCTACTGTGTTGTAAGCAACTAATATGTTAGTAATGCTTACTAACCATGCGGCTCCAGCAATTTTCATCAAGAATAACCTCAAACTGCTGGAGAACTTGAGGGTGTGGTTCGCAAGGGCCGCCTGGTTGGCAGCAGGTAGGGCAAACCATACCTAAATAATTCAGAACAACTGTATTAAGAAAACAAGAATATCATAACAATTTAAAACAAGCTTCAACGTTGAAGGTAGACAACACCTAGCTTCAATTATGTTATCCATATTAAAAATATCCGTACGAAGGCAGACAACAACTACAAATTTACCAGAAATCTTGTCATCTACTTCTTCCAGAAAAGCAGTATGTACAGAGTTTAGATCACTTGTTTAGATTTTCAAAATGGTTTTTATATTACTTTAGAGAATGAAGTCGTTGTACCGGATCTAATGCTTCATTAACTATCAAATGAAAAACCTAAACGTAAAACAGTAATAATTTAAATATCATTTTCAAAACATAAATATGGATCAGAGCATGCTGCTTACGCATATGCTTTTTACCTGGGAAAGAAGAACGACGGCCGTCAACGAACGATGATTGGGGTAGTGGAAGCTTAGGGCTGAGGGAGCCGGAGCTTATTGAAATATAAAGGAGATTCGAGAGAGCAAGAGTGGTAATGAGTGCTTGTTTTTTTATTTTTTATTCTGCGAAATGGAATGAATGATGATTGTAGATGGTGTGTGCATTCCGAGTTTTTATGGGAACACGAGACGTTTGACTCGTCGAGCTATTTACCACTGGAGTTGTCCAGCTGTGCTGGCTCTCACCGGACTCTTCTACGTGCCTATCGTGCCTCATAGACTTTTTGTGAGGCACAGTTATACATGCTGAAAAGCATACTCGTGCTTCTGTGATTTAATTGTTTTTAATCACATGTTTAATTAGGTAGGGTTGGGTGTGTCTTTAGGAGAGGAACGGTAATGACGTTATTAGATGCACAGTCGTTGAAGCAGGAGAGGCATGGTCGATACATCGGGGGAGGCAAATTAACGGGAGGCATGATCGTTCCCAATGAGAGGCACTTTTGCACCTGAAGTGGAGTCACGTATCGTGACTCTGCAATTGCAAAAAAAATTCAGGCAGTCGTTGACCCAGAGAGCCACTGTTTTTCAAATGTTCGTTGGGTTCAGGCGGGAATATGTATGATAGCCCACGGTTATATGTATAACCGTGCCTTTGTTTTTTCAATGTTTTTGGTGGTACGCTGACATAGAGATGCAGGTCTGTCGATATCACTGAGGTTTGTCTTTAACAAAGTGGAGTCACGCGTGTGGCTTTTGTGCTAGCCGAACCGTGCTTCTATTTTGGTTCACTCCCCGTGTAGTATTTGTACTTCAGAGGTCTAGGTTGCACTACAGGGTCATCGTTTGCCTCCTCGCATTCTTCTCTTGGTCAAAAGATGTGCTGGTGACCGATGGGATGGCTATTTATTGTTAGTATTCATTGTGCCAGATACCGTTCTAGAGTTAACCTATAGGCTCCTCGATTACAGCATGGCAGCCGTGACTTTTGAAGTGCATGGCTTCACAAGCTGCAGAAGCACAACCGTCCATTCACCGTTCCCGATGTAATTTAATGGGCGCATGGTACCTGAGTCGTCTTTCCCCGAGGTTAAATAGTGGCCTACTCCGGGAGGTTAACGCGTCTTATTCTCACCAGAGAAGTGCAGGTATAGCTCTCATCATCCTTGCCACGTACGAGTGATGCCGGAGAAGGACAGTCAAACTCCATTGTCACTCTCACCCTCGTTTCCATGGACAACTTCAGGAACACTACTGAGCGTCTCTTTATAGATGCCGACGGTAACACCAAGCTTGAGGTGTTGTACACCAACGAGCCCTACAAGGTGGAGGAGATTATTTCTCTTTATGAGGAATGGCTGCATGAGGATGGGTACAAGTTTGTTGGTCTTGATCTGGAGTACACACGAGAGGATTATTTTGATCGGAGCAGAAAAGTCACCGTCATGCAACCGGCGATGCGCAACCATATTCTTGTCTATCATTTGTGCAAGGCCAGGACGGAGTGCTCTGCTCTGAAGGATTTCCTTCGGAACAAAGGTATAACTTTCGCTAGTGTCGACGTCAGGAACGATAGAGATGTTCTCGCAAACAGTTTCCCCAAAATTCCAAGAGAGTGTCACATCGACCTTCAAGAGGAGCTCATGATCAAAGGAGGCAATCTAAGGGATTCCATGGCAGATTTGGCATGATCCATCATAGACAAATTTTACTTGAGCATGAAGTCGTCTTTTCCAAAAGGTCAGCATGACTACTGGGAATGGAAGCCGCTTTCCCTTAACCACCTGAAATATGCGGCAATCGTAAGTGAAAATTTCGTTTTTGTTGATTTTCTTTCTTTATATATTTGTTTTATTGCAACAATAGTACTTTTTCCCCTTTACTTATATCTTTATTCCCATCCGCTTTTTGTTTTAGGATGGGTATGTCAACTACGAGCTCTACCGCCGAGTTCTGTCGATGAAGGACATGATGCATCCTCATTGTCTTCCCGATCGCAGACGCCGTGGATGTTTCTGAGCAAAACTCCAACTGAGTGGAATGGTCACCGTGGACGTTTGTGTGGACGTTTGTGAGCAGAATGGACTCCTGGAAGACTTTCATTTCTAGTTTTGTACAATTAATGAGTACTTTTAGTTCAGTCCTATGGAGTACCGTCTTGGGATTTTGGTTCTTTTATTTTCACATTATCATGTTTGGCTTGTCTCATATTATGGGAATATAATTTTTTATGTTTTTTATGTTACGAGTTCATTGTTGACGTTTGCGCGAGTTCATGTACATTTAGAGAACCCGTTGAAGTGGCTCATATGTATTGTTTGGGAGAAGCGCGCTTCGTGTTTGGCTTATATTCAATGCCATTTGTTTGTGTTTGTATTGTTGTCTTTTACACGTTCGCACAAGAGAGGCACGTCTGCTAACGTACGAGGCAACGTTTCAGTTTCTTGTCTTTGTGTGCTTCAAAACCATGCCTCAAGAAGCTTCACTCATGTGGCTTCTCTGCCTCTATGCATGTACCTCACGTGACACATGCTATGTCTCTATGTGCTGATGTCACACGACAATTCCTCTTGAAACTACAGAATTGTGCCTCTGCCACTACTCTTTTGTGCATCCAGGTGGATTGTACCCGTGCCTCGAGAACGCCAATTCCAAAGATGTACCAGTGCACCGAGAAGCCGCAATTCCGTGCCTGTATAGGCTCCAGTTTTGTGTCTCCTTTACCTACATTCGCGTGTCTAAGGGGACAGTCTGTGTGTGACTCTACGTGCCTGTGGTGCCAGACGCCCGTCTGTGAGGGGACGCGGTGGTTGTGACTGGTCGTGTCTGTGGTTCTACACACCTGTGCCTCAGGAGACTTTAAAATTATGACTCTCTGACTTATCCCGTGGCTTTGCTACTTGCATTGATGTATGTCGCGTGATACACGCCATGACTCTATGTGCCTGCGGTGTCACACGGCTGTCCCTCTTGAGAGTTCACAATCGTGCCTCTCGAACAGAGTATTCTCACCTATGCCTCTGCCACCTCTCTTTTGTGCATCCAGAATATTTCTACCTGTGCCTCGAGAACACTAATTCCAAAGCTATACATGTGCGTCGAGAAGTCGCAGTTTCGTGTTTGTATAGTCTTCAGTTCCATGCCCCCTCTGCCTGCGTTCACGTGTCTCGGGCGACATGCTTCCTGTTACTCGTTGTGCTTGCGGTGCTACACGCCCGTGCTTTAGGATACTGTATTACTATTGCGCTCTGACTACTCCCATGGCTTCACTGCCTGCATCCATTTGTCTCACGTGAGAGATGTCATGACTCTCTATGTGCCTGTGGTGTCACACGTCTGTGCCTCTAGAGACTTCTCAACCGTGCTTCTGCATCTGATTTTTCTAATCGATACCTCTGCCACCACACTGTTTGTGCACCCAGAGGGTTTGTAGCGGTGGCTCGAGAATGTCAATTGCAAACCCGCATTCGTGCCTCGCGAAGTCGGAACCCCGTGCCTGTAGAGGGTATGTTTTCGTGCCTCCGTTGCCTGCATTAACGTGTTTCTGGCGACTCGCTGCCTATGACTCTAGGTGCCTGTGGTGATACTGAGCGAGGTCTCGAAAATTCCTATGCCCATGCCTATGGAATCGACATGTATGTGCGTCCCGTTCCTGCGTACTCGTGCCTCATGTGAAAATCGCCTTGACTATCGAGGGACAGATGGTGTGAATCTAGCTAGATGAGGCACGGATGAGTTTTGGCCTTCGTATCTAAGGTCTACACTAGGCTGTTCGTTTTGCTTCATTCGATCCTTTTGTCGGTGGTCTTTATTCAAAGGAGGAATTGATGATCGATGTGGCGGTTATTTGATGTGACTATTCAGTGTGTCAATTACCGTAAAATAAGGTTAGAGGCTCCTCGATTTCTCCACGACATCAATTATTTTTGCACAACCGTGACTTTAGGAAGTGCATGGTTCCACGAGCTGCAGAACCACAACCGTCTATTCGCTGTTCCTAGTTCATGCGTTAATGCGCATGGTAACTAAAACGTCAGTCTCCAAGGTTAAATACTGGTCGTGTTTTTGAGGCCTGCACGTTGTATTGTAGCCACAGAACATGAGGCAGTTCCTACCGTCCTCACCACTCCCCAACCTCGTCGGAGAGTCTCAAGAATCTCCATTGGCACCTTGCTGCTTGCTGCCATGGATGACTTTTTGAACTCCATTGAGTACCATCCAATAGTTGCCGATGGTAACACCAAGCTCGACCTGTGGTACACGAACAAGCCTGGCAAGGTGGAGCAGATCATTGGCTTGTACGAGGACTGGTTGTGGGAGGATAAGTACAAGTTTGTTGGTCTTGGCATGGAGTTCACACGAAAGGATTGTTATGGGTGTAGAAAAGTCGCCGTCATGCAACTGGCTATGCGGAATCATGTTTTGGTCTATCACTTCTGCAAGGCCAGGACGGAGTGCCGTGCCCTGAAGGATTTCCTTGAGAATAGAGGTATAACTTTCTCTAGTGTGGGCGTCAGGAATGTTAGAGATGCTCTTTTTCAAGATTTCATCAGAATTCCAGAAGAGTACCACATCGACATCTAAGAGAAGTTCATGATCAAAGGCGACGAAGAAAGGGACTCAATGGAGGACTTAGCAGGAGCCATCATTGACGAATCTTACTCGAAGCTGGAGTCATCTTTGCCAGAACTTCTTCGTCACTACTGTGATTGGAAACCACTTACCTTTGATCACCTGAAATATGGAGCTACTATAAGTGAAGATTTCATTTTCGTTAGTTTCTACCTTTGTTGCAAGAACAATATGTTTTTTTTTCTATATTTATGTTTTCATTTGCATTTCCTTCAGGAAGGGTATGTGAGCTATGAGCTATACTGCCAATATCTTTGCCAGGATGGAGTGCCGTGCCCTGAAGGATATCCTGCATCATCAATGTCTTCCTGATGACAGATGGCGAGGACGTTTCTGAGTAGGATTCTAGGTGGAAGTGCTGCCAAGATGGATTGTGTGATGAATTGGTTATTTGATAGTTATTGTATGGGATAGTATTACATCAACTGATGAATTTGTAATTGTGGTGGTTTTATTTTGAACCGGATGGAGTTGACTAATTTGGAAATTTAAGTTTATTTTCGTTCCATTATGTTTTTCTTGTTTGGATGCCTTTAATAATATTTTCCTCTATGATACTATGCTAGGCGTTGGTATAAGATGAGATGTATTAAGAGGGTCACTCAGATGTGCGCTTTCGAGAATCTAGGCAGCGCACAGTCGTCTGCTCAGGGAGGCATTGTTCTTGTTTTAGTCAAGGCACGCTTTGGTGTTATTAGTTTGCTAGCTGCTTCAGTTCTTTTCTTAGTATGGTCACACGGACAGGTAGAGGCGTTACTTTCACTTTGTGTTCGTACTCTGTTTGGTACGGTTGTTTTTATATCGAATATATGGTTGTCGTTGTGTGTTTGAAATGTTTTTATGCCGAGCTTGAGTGTGTTTAAGATTCTTCAGATTTTCTCTCTGTGCTGTCTGTTTCAATATATGATGTTTATTTTAGGGACGGTTATCCAGTGTGAGAGTTGCTGTGGGAGTATTGTGTTAGCGACGGTTGCATTTCTGTGTTCCAATTATTGTGGTGGTGCTTTGATTGGGAAAGGCACTGCCGTGAAGTTAGTGGATGCACTTTCGTATGCCTGGCAGAGGCGTTATGCTTACTTTGGGTACTAAATTCGGAGAGGCACTACGTTATGTTAATATGAGTCACTGTCGTGGTTGTATGTTGTGTAATATTTCTAGTTAGTCTGCTAGTGAAGTCACGTCTGTCGAGTTAGTGGAGGCATGTCGTATATGTTATGTTGAGTCAGAGTTCTGTCTGTCTTTCGCAAATGCTTCGTCTGACACATTCACTCGGAGAGGCACGTCTACGATGTTATTCACGGCACGGTCGTGCCTTTCTTTCAAAATGTTTCCTCTCACAGACCTTTTATAGTTGAAGTCATGGTCTTTCTTCTGTTTATTTTTATTTTTTCAGGTTAGTCTTCTATCCTAGAGGATGGATCTTCTTTTGTTAACTTGAGTCACGATTGTACTTGCGTGACTCGTTGGCTTGGAGAGGGACCGGTGTTAAGCTATCGAGGCGACGGTCCTGTGTTAACTAGTGGCACACTCGTGTGTGTCAGCTTAGTTGTCTATGCCAAAGAGGCACATTCTACATGGATAAGAGGGACTGTCGTGCCTCTGTGACCTGCATTACTAGAGGTGAGTCGTTTACCACCTTTTCTGATGCTTATGAATAGATAGTGTTGTTCCTCTGTGTTCCAATTGTTTCTTTTATTGTGTCTACTCGAAGTGAGTGGTGTTCTAGTCCAAGTAAGTGATGTCTTGAATATCATGTTTACAACTTTTGGAAAAATACGATTTTTATTTATAATGTTTGCTGTTCAGGATTTGAAGACTTGAACATTTGAAAGCACAGCTGTGTTTAATAGCAGATATCTTGGACCGACACAAAAATAGCCGGAACACTATTGTGATTACATGAGTCGATATGGCTGAAACAATTTTTGGATGTCTCCGGCTAAATTAAGGCACAGTTAAGCAGTAGTCATCTTCTTCCAACTCTTCTTCTTTCGCGCCGGATATTGTGTTTGTTGAGGACGATGCTCAGTTCCTCAAATACATGCCCTGTGTTGTAGTTGGATGTTATCATTTTGAAAGTTAGTTGTTCTCTCATCGGTTTCACATGGATCTGCAAACACATAACCGTACAAACTAATAAAATTTATTGTAAAACATACTTTACAGCTGGCTTGGATGAACGTATGTTGATGTCTTGTCTATGAGAGTGAACTTACATTATTGATAAAAAATGAATTATTATTCATATTAATGAACGACATCAAATGCATGGTGTAAATAGCACTGTCATCCCTGAAAATTGAGAGCATTATGTTACTAGTTAGAAGGTGGACAGTAGATATGGGTTATGTAGTGGAACAAAAAAATGCATGGTGTAAATGAGGTAGAGCTACAGTTAAAAGAAACTCACTCTCTGTCTGAGTTACATACACTCTGCATAGGTTTGACATGAAAGGAGGCCATGGTGTGAGGATGGTTGTTGTAAGCAGAATGGTAAGCTCTCTTGAAGTTTTCGATGATAATGTCCGAGTGTTCCTTTATACCATCGCAATTGATATAAGGACACAGAATTTCGAAGCGATGCATTGCAAGATTCATGATGATGAGGTAGATAAAATGCGGTTTCTTTCTCACAGGTATTAAGACCTAAAACAATTAACAGGAAGTAATATCATTGTAACAAGAAAAATTGGTAGAATTGAAGATGAACACCGGACAGATAGCGTGAGTAGGGTGAACTCACGATGTTGCATTTGTTGGGCAGCCTGTACCCAATAGTTTTTTCTACAATTTGTTCCTTGAGTAGTTCAGTGCTTGCTCGTAGAACTTGAAATTTATCTTGCAGAAAATTGAAGTTGTGTCACTCAGCGTGGTAGTAGTAGTAAATGTGTTTTGTTATTATTATTTATGAGAAGCAAGAACTTACAAAAGCGTCGATGTACATTATATGCTTGTGCATAAATGTTGGTGGTCCGTGAAATTGTTCTTTCATCAGCAACATTGAGTAAGCGTCGACCACGAATGAGATGATATCTGTATACCTTCATTGACAAACCTAAAGTTCGATGATCGGCCCAACGTCGGTTGACGAAGAATATCCTCTTGCTGCCAAAACGGATAAATGCATTTTAAATCATATGATTTTCTTATTTAACATTAAGGTGATGAGTATTCAATTACAATAGTAGAAGAATCAAGTCGAAACACTTGAATATGATAGCTTCAGGCAGAATACATTGCAGTAGTAAAAGAACGGATCAAAACTTTACTGTAACAGGAACAACCAATTCATTACCTATCATTTTGACTGACCATCTGGCATATTATCGATGATTGTTTCATACACTTCTTTCTCCTCCGTTGTAGAATCTCTTATTTCCAAAAGTTGGCAGTGATCTTGATGGTCATTCCCTTGGTCAGTGAATCGAGTCTGTTCTAGCTGAGAATGATGTTGATGAGGCTGGAAGACATGACCACTAGAGTTCATTTGACCATTATTAAGTTGCAGATGACCCTCATTATAATTGTTGTTTCTTTGGACCATTAGGCCTTGTGGTTGGTGCTGCATGCGCAGTTGTAATGTTCTGACAGTTGGATCATCGGTTGAGCTCGAAGGAATATTTGTTGGAAAATGTTGCAGAGGATGGCCGGAATACTGCATGCTGTTGAACTATTGTTGCAAGGCACTGTAACTTTTCCCATGAGACTCGCCTCTGCGTGGTTGCTGATGGTTCTGCTCTTGAGGTTAGCATTGCTGGCACAGTGGAGTGCTGTTATTCTAAGCATCATTGTGTTGGGGGTAGTGGGCACTAGGGACAGGGGTTTGTTGGTGGTAATGTTTGTGACTTTGGTTGTTCATTGCATAAGGTGAGTGCCGACTGTTGTTTGAGCTGCCGTTATTCTGAGCACCAGGACGTCGGTAGAAGTTGTTTTTGAGACTAGGAACTGGTTGTTAGTGTTGGGACAAAGCATTTACTGGCAAACTGTCGGACAAGACAGTTTGAGTTAAACCTGTAGAGTATGATGTATCAAAAGCCTGTGAGAGGTGGCTACCGCCTGGCATTGAGCCTAATCTGCTGGGCATATGTGGCTCTGGATAGTTAGAAATGGAAGATCTGGATGACGAGCTTGAATTCTTGGTCAAGTGCGAGACAGTACCAGGTTGGCATTGTTGGGATGCTACTTGGTTATGAAAGGGTTGCTTCTTCTTTTCTTCAACAAATCTGTCAAGTTGTTCATAGATAGATGGGTCAGACCATATTTCATCATCACCAATGAATCCAGTATCAGGGAGGCCTCTGTGGTTGTCAGCCTGTAGAGACTGATATGTTGCAGTTTCTGTTGAACAAGCTCCAGTATTCTAACTCTTTTCTTAGGAGGTGCCGTATTATTGTTTCCTGGATCTTCTGATTGATGTAAGGACCTCTTGTGGGCTGCCATTTGTGTTTCCAGTTCTGGCGGATGTGTGCTTGTGGTAAGAGCGACGCTATCTGTTGGATCAATATGTGGTTGCTTGGTACATTGTTCATGTTCTTCTGCAATGTTATTGTCTTCCGCATCGATAGATGTGGTAGTAATGAATGGAGCATCACTAGTGGATGGAAGTGCTTTTCTCGTGTCCAGTACTGTGCTAGAACCACCGCCGTAATCAAGCATGGCTTTTGCCATCAGAGGAGCAAGGGAGGAAGTAGCTCTGGTGCGTTCAGTTTCAGCAATGTTCTTCTCATCTCTCAAAAATGAAACAAGGTGGACCTTAGCTTCTAGAAGTGAAGAGGAATGTTGTTCTGTGACAATGTTTAACTTTTGTGCAGGTTGGGATTCAGTGAGGCTCTTTGTGTTTGTTGAAGAGTTGTTGTGAGCGCTATCAGAATCGCTGGGCCGTGCAGTAGTTGTCGACGTTTGCCCAATGAGATAAACATGTGCTTCAAGTGTATCGGTTAAGATTGGACCAGTCAGTAATTGTTTGTCAACCGCAGAGTGCGAGGTTGATGTTTCAGTTGCAGTAGGTTTTGCGGTTTCTTACAAGAGCTTCTCCAGTGGGTTTGACAGAGAGTTGTGGTCTGCAGATCCTCCAGTAGAATTTTGGGTTTCAGTAGGTACAAAACACTCAGACGAATTTTCACCTGTAAGTATAATTGCCCCGCTCTCCAACATTTCAGATGTTGGCACGAAGGACTCATGGACTGGCAAGCCATCAAGGCAGTTGCGGAGATGGTTATGCACTTTATCAAGATGAATCTTGGCTTGTTCATCAATGTCCTCTTTGTTGTAGTCGATCTCGTTCACCTCCAGTTGCAACTTAATCGGAGTTGATGTTTTTAGGAATGAAGATAGATTAATTTGGGACAACTCCTTGTCGTATGGATTCGGGTGAGCCTGTGTCATGGGTATTGCAGCAACCCTTTAAATTTTCCATGGAGTATGATGTGGCGTGAAGGACATTGGTTGAGCCACAGCTAGAAGAACTTTGACTGCTTGTTGTGCTAGAACTTGGAAGCGTAGAATACGTTGAAGGGAGTGATGAAAAAGTTTCTTTTTCATTCGAGTTGTCCTGTTGCAAGTTACAATAAACACCCCGGTTCCAGGTCTTGACTTCTTTTGCACTAAGATCCCTACCAAGAGAGAGGACCTTCTCCAATTTCTGCTCGAGAACTGGTTGAAACGGCGAGAAACGTTATGTGTACATTTCATTAATAACTTTGCCAATTTTCACCTTTGCCTAGAATTGAAAAAAAACAAAAGTTATTAATACCGAAAATAAAAAATAACTTGTGACCTACAGTCGTTCTGTCAAGAATTGCAGAAAAGGTATGGAATAATGTGCGCACAAACACACATGATGTGCTGCGAGAAGCGGTGCTATATTTAACAGCAAACAAGTGCATGAAGCATGGTTGAGCTACGGCTGCAGTGAAGCACTGCTATATTTAACAGAAAGGCACAACTAACGTACTATAGGAAGCACTGCTATATTTAACAGAAAAGCACAACTAACGTACTATAGGAAGAACTGTTATATTTAACAGGAAAGCACAACTAACGTACTATAGGAAACACTGCTATATTTAACAGAAAGGCACAACTAACATACTATAAGAAGCACTGTTATATTTAACAAAAAAGCACAACTAACGTACTATATGAAGCACATCTAAATATGCTGCAGTAAGCACAGGTTACATTTTCCAGTAGTCAGAGGAAACCAACTGGATGAAGACTTGTAACCTACTTTATGAAGCACTGCTATATTTAACAGAAAGGCACAACTAACGTACTATTGGAAGCACTGCTATATTTAACAGAAAAGCACAACTAACGTACTATAGGAAGCACTGCTATATTTAACAGGAAAGCACATCTAACGAACTATAGTACGCACTGCTATATTTAACAGAAAGGCACAACTAACGTACTATAGGAAGCACTGCTATATCTAACAGAAAAGCACTGCTAACGTACTATAGGAAGCACATCTAATATGCTGCAGTAAGCACATGTTACATTTTCCAGCAGTCAAAGGAAACCAACTTGATGAAGACTTGTAACCTACTTTATGAAGTATGTCTAACCCGCCGTAGGGAAGCGGAGGTATAAGCATCATGGTAGCACACATTAGCTAACGCAGAGAGGACATATATCTATTTCATGAAAACTTAGAGAGCATCATTTGAAACATAAAATCAAGTGCACAAGCTGGATAGCACTTACGAAACAAAGTTTTTCTTGAGGCACAAATTCTTCTATGTAGGCCTCTAGTCTGGGACTCATTTGAAAAACGGCCCCTGTAAGCAACAAATATTTTGTACGCAGATATTCATTCCAATGGAGAAGGATGACGGCTACGTACTATATATGATTGACAAATATAAACACAAAATTCACATTATTGATTCTCAAGAAGCGATTCTAGAGGAATTAGAGAAAGAAAATATAGACATGGATCAATTGATTTTACTTGAAGTAGAACGAGTTCTTCAGGAATACAAAGACACTGAAAAAGAAAGAGGAACAGAGTTTCAGAAATATCATGTTCATAAGTTGGCAATCATAAGCATTTATACATAACAATATTTTCAGTTTTACAAGTTGCAATATTAAAACAATTACAAAATGCAATTCCCAGGTACCTAGGATTGAAGAAGTCTTCAACACCATACTTGGACAAACAATGAATGCAAAGAATACAAGATGGCAGATTCATACCGTGCAAGATGTTTGGTGGTAGAAAAGGGCGAATCACCATTTGTTGTTTTAAAGCTTGCATTCCTCTACAATGGTGAAAAGTTCATCGCAGACATCGAAGATTTGATAGTAAGTTTTCAATGAAAATCTTCTCTTCTCTAATATATATATATATATATATATATATATATATATATATATATATATATATATATATATATATATATATATATATATATATATATATATATATATATATATATATATATATATACACACACACACACACACACTTATATACAACTTTTATGCACCAACTCTAATAATATACTTCTCTTCTCGGATAAATTTCGCAGGATGAAGTAGAAGACTGGAGGGCAGAGGCAATGTACATTCTTTTACGTAGCGAGATGAATCAAGTCAAAGCTAATGAAATGGGTGACGAGATTAGCAAGATCTTCAGCAAGTATGAAGACTAAAACTTCATGAAGACATGACAAAACAATTTATCAATGACTCATATTTGTATGTAATGTAGTTACAAATTGTGTGTTCATGTTGAAAAAAGAACATCATCAGAGAGTGCCAGTACACTATAAACAACAGTGCCTCTTTTTATTTGAACGACATTAGTGACTCTCAAAACGAGCTCCTACCCATGACTCTAGGCACTATGCCTCCAAAGCCTGCGTGACCATGCCCCCGGACAGTATCCACACACACACACACATACCAAGAGCGCCTCAACCATGTCTACCTGCTACGCACACGTGACTGCATGCTTCACACCCATGCCTCCGGAGGCGACAAGGCCCCATGCCTTCGTAGGATACACACATGCGCATGCACGCACATACCTCTAGAGCCTCAACCATGGCTAGTTGATACGCACACGTGGCTGCATATGCTTCACACCCGTGCCTCCGTAGGCGACATACCAACGCCTTCGTAGGATCCACACGTGTGCATGCACGCACATAACAAGAGCGCCTCAACCGTGGCTACCTGCTACGCACATGTGACTGCACATGCTTTACACACGTGCCTCCGGAGGCGACATACCAATGCCTTCGTAGGATCCACACATGTGCATGCACGCACATACCTCTAGAGCCTCAACCATGGCTAGCTGCTACGCACACGTGACTGCACATGCTTCACACACGTGCCTCCGGAGGCGACATACCATGCCTTCATAGGATCCACACATGTGCATGCACGCACATACCTCTAGAGCATCAACCATGGCTAGCTGATACACAGACGTGTATGATATGTCTCCAACGTATCTACTTTTCCAAACACGTTTGCCCTTGTTTTGGACTCTAACTTGCATGATTTGAATGAAACAAACCCGGACTGATGCTGTTTTCAGCAGAACTGCCATGGTGTTGTTTATTGTGCAGAAAACAGAAGTTCTCGGAATAACTTGAAAATCCATGGAGATAACTTTTGGAAAATATAAAAAATAGTGGCGAAAGAAAGGCCAGGGGCCCTGTCCACGAGGGTGGGGGGCGGCCCCCTCCCCCTGGGCGCGCCCCCCTGTCTTGTGGGCCCCCTGATGCTCCACCGACCTCAACTCCAACTCCATATATTCTGTTTCGCAGAGAAAAAAAATCAGAGAGAAAGTTTCATCGCGTTTTACGATACGGAGCCGCCGCCAAGCCCTAATCTCTCTCGGGAGGGCTGATCTGGAGTCCGTTCGGGGCCCCAGAGAGGGGGATTCATCACCGTCGTCATCATCAACCATCCTCCATCACCAATTTCATGATGCTCACCACCGTGCTTGAGTAATTCCATCGTAGGCTTGTTGGACGGTGATGGGTTGGATGAGATTTACCATGTAATCAAGTTAGTTTTGTTAGGGTTTGATCCCTAGTATCCACGATGTTCTAAGATTGATGTCGCTATGACTTTGCTATGCTTAATGCTTGTCACTAGGGCCCGAGTGCCATGATTTCAGATCTGAACCTATTATGTTTTCATGAATATATGTGAGTTCTTGATCCTATCTTTCAAGTCTATAGTCACCTATTATGTGTTATGATCCGACAACCCCGAAGTGACATTAATCGGATACTTCTCGGTGATGACCATAGTTTGAGGAGTTCATGTATTCACTAAGTGCTAATGCTTTGTTCCGGTTCTCTATTAAAAGGAGTCCTTAATATCCCTTAGTTTCCATTAGGACCCTGCTGCCACGGGAGGGTGGGACAAAAGATGTCATGCAAGTTCTATTCCATAAGCACGTATGACTATATTCGGAATACATGCCTACATTACATTGATGAACTAGAGCTAGTTCTGCGTCACCCTATGTTATAACTGTTACATGACGAATCGCATCCGACATAATTATCCATCACTAAGCAAATGCCTACGAGCTTTTCACATATTTTGCTTCGCTTATTTACTTTTCCGTTCCTACTATTACAATTACTACAAAACTGCTACCGTTACTTTTGCCACTGTTACCGTTACTTCCATACTACTTTTCTACTAAATACTTTGCTGCAGATACTAAGTTATCCAGGTTTGGTTGAATTGACAACTCAACTGCTAATGCTTGAGAATATTCTTTGGCTCCCCTTGTGTCGAATCAATAAATTTGGGTTGAATACTCTACCCTCGAAAACTGTTGCGATCCCCTATACTTGTGGGTTATCAAGACTATTTTCTGGCACCGTTGCCGGGGAGCATAGCTCTATTATTTGAGTCACTTGGGATTTATATCTGCTGATCACTATGAAGAACTTGAAAGACGAAAGAACTAAGATTTTTCCCTCAACTACGAGGGGAGGTAAGGAACTGCCATCTAGCTCTGCACTGGATTCTCCTTCTGTTTTGTGTAAGCTTGCGACACCTAAACCTGCTACTGCTATGAATTCTGATATGTCGCATGTTATTGATGATGCCACTTCTGCTATGCATATGATACTTATGATGAAACTACTTCTATGCTTAATACTATTTTGCCATTAGGTGAATTCCATGATGAACAACTTGCTAGGGTTAGAGAGAATGAAATTATTGAAGATTAAATTATTAATGATAGTGATGATGAAGGTTCTCCCCCTAAGTATGAATTGCCTGTTGTTCCATAGGGTTATGTTATGGATGAAGAAACTGATAGAGATCTTCTTGCTTGCAATGATAGATCTGATCTTAAGAAGTTACTAGCTAAACTTAAACAGAAAACTCTAAATGCTAGAACGAAATATGACCCTGCTTTTGCTACTTCACCTATCTTTGTTACTGATAAGGATTATGAATTCTCTGTTGATCCTGAGATAATTACTTTGGTTGAATCTGATCCTTTTTGTGGCAATGAATCTGAAACCGTTGTGGCACATCTTACTAAGTTAAATGATATAGCCACCCTGTTCACTAATGATGGGAAGTCTCGCTCTTACTATATCCTTAAGATATTTCCATTCTCATTAAAGGGTGATGCTAAAACTTGGTTTAATTCCCTTGATCCTGGTTGTGTGCGCAATCCCCAGGATATGATTTATTACTTCTCTACTAAATATTTCCCTGCTCATAAGAAACAAGCTGCCTTGCGGGAAATATATAATTTTGTGCAAATCGAAGAAGAGAGTCTCCCACAAGCTTGGGGGAGGATTCTCCGATTACTTAATGCTTTGCCTGATCATCCTCTTAAGAAAAATGAAATACTTGATATCTTTTATAATGGACTAACTGATGCTTCCAAGGACCACTTGGATAGTTGTGATGGTTGTGTTTTGAGGGAAAGAACAGTCGACCAAGCTGAATTGTTATTGAATAATATGTTGACTAATGAAAATAATTGGACTCTTCCTGAGCCAATTCCTGAGACAATTGAGCCAATTCCTGAGCCTATTCCTAAACCAACTCTGAAGAAGAGAGGTGTTCTATTTCTTAGTCCTGAAGATATGCAAGAGGCAAAGAAATCAATGAAAGAAAAAGGTATTAAAGATGAAGATGTTAAGAATTTACCTCCTATTGAAGAAATACATGGTCTTAATCTACCTATTGAAGAAACACAGGTAGTAAAGGTAAATTCTCTCTATAGATATGATAAAGTTGAAATCCCGTCTACTAAATGTCATAGCCCATGCTTAGATGAATTTGATGACATTATGGCTAGACAAGAAAGTTTCAGTGCTTATGTTGGTAGAGAATTAAATAATAAACATGACTAGAGTTAAATAATGCTTTCGAGATAGGACGCTTGAGTGATTATATGGCTAGAGTTAAAGGTGAACTTAAACTCATTAGCAAATATGCTTCTATGGTTAGCACTCAAGCGGAGCAAGTACTTAAAGCTCAAAGTGATTTGCTCGATGAATTAAATAATATACATGATTTTGCTGTTAGAGTGGCTACTAGAACTGGTAGAATGACTCAGGAACCTTTGTATCCTAAAGGCCACCCTAAGAGAATCGAGCAGGATTCTCAGAGAAATAATTTAGATGCACCTAGTCCTTCTAAAAAGAAGAAAAAGAAAAATGATAGGATTTTGCATGCTTCTAGTGAACCTGTTGTAGACACACCTGAGAACCCCAATGATATTTCTATTTCTAATGCTGAAACACAATCAGGTGAGGAACATGAACCTAGTGATAATGTTAATGGTAATTTTCATGTTGATGCTCAACCTAGCAATAATAATGAAGTAGAGGTTGAACCTGCTTTTGATCTTGATAACCCACAATCAAAGAATCAACGTTATGATAAAAGAGATTTTGTTGCTAGGAAGCATGGTAGGGAAAGAGAACCGTGGGTTCAGAAACCCATGCCATTTCCTCCTAAACCATCCAAGACAAAGGATGATGAGGATTTTGAGCGCTTTTCTGAAATGATTAGACCTATCTTCTTACGTATGCGCTTAACTGATATGCTTAAAGTAAATCCGTATGCTAAGTATATGAAGGTTAACATTACAAATTAAAGAAAGATACCGGAAGCTGAAATTTCCACCATGCTGGCTAATTATACTTTTAAGAGTGGAATACCAAAGAAACTTGGAGATCCAGGGGTACCAACCATACCATGCTCCATTAAAAGAAACTATGTAAAAACTGCTTTATGTGATCTTGGAGCCAGTGTTAGTGTTATGCCTCTCTCTTTATATCGTAAACTTGAATTGAATAAGTTGACACCTACTGAAATATCTTTGCAAATGGCTGATAAATCAACTGCTATACCTGTCGGTATTTGTGAGGATGTGCCTGTTGTGGTTGCAAATGTCACTATCTTAACGGACTTTGTTATTCTTAATATTCCTGAGGACAATAGTATGTCGATTATCCTTGGTAGACCCTTTTTGAATACTGCAGGGGCTGTTATTGATTGCAAAAAAAGCAATGTCACTTTTCATGTTAATGGTAATGAGCATTTGGTACACTTTCCGAGGAAACAACCTCAAGTTCACAACATCAATTCTATTGGAAAAGTTCCAACTATCATTATTGGAGGTTTTGAATTTCCTCTTCCTACTGTCAAGAAAAAATATGATATTATTATTGTTGGGGATGTGCATATCCCCGTTGAGGTAACCTAGTGTTATTCAAAATTTCTCCGGTTCCGTGTTATTCGGAATGAGTTTGTTCACAATACTTGATCAACCTTGTTAGTGGATTCATTTTGATGATCATGAGATGGATGAAACTAGAAGGCACAACCTTCTGTACCCTCTTTTTACTTTATGTTATTTAGAATAAATAAAGGAAAAAAATAGCATTATCTGTCTGTTTTCTGAATTATCCTTGCAATAAAAAATATCCCAAAAATAAAATTGCTCCAAATGCCCTACAAATTCAGTATGATTTTTTATGGAATATTTGAGGATTTTAGGCACTGAGAACACATCGGGGGCAAGCACCTAGCCACGATGGTGGAGGGCGCGCCCACTCCCCTTGGGCGCGCCCCCCTGTCTCGTGGGCCCACGGTGGGCCCCTCCACTTATTCCTGCACCCACACACTCCATCTTCCTCCCAAAAAAAATCCCCATCCAGCTCAAGCACGAGTTCTAGCTCATTTTGCTACGATTTTTGATCTCCTTGCTCAAATCTCCATTCACAAAAGTGCTTTGGGAGATTGTTGCTTGGTATGTGACTCCTCCATTGGTCCAATTAGTTTTTGTTCTAGTGCTTTATTCATTGCAAATTTTTGCTGCATAGGTTACCCTGTTCTTGAGCTTGCATGTCAAATTTATGAGGTCCCAAGTAATTCTAATGCATGATATAGGCTCTAGGCACTTGTGGGAGTATTTGCTATCAATCTTGTTTAGTTTGATTCACTTTTGTTTTGAAGTTACTAAAAATTTCAGAAATTTTTCAGGGGAAGAATTATGTCCATGAAAATGTACCAAGGTGGTTCCTCAACAAAGAGAGGACCCAGGCGTGCTATGCGTGAGCAAGACGATGAACCACCAAGGGAAGCTGAGGTGTGGTCTTGTGAATGGCCGTCAGAAGAGTTTATGGTCAATGCAGGCATCAAGGATGAATTTGACGCATATGTGCGTAATGCTGAGCTTGAGGACTTCATACAAGATAAGTGTCCTCAGTACTACCAATTGACTGATTCATTCGTGAGAAGATTTAAATATATATCTTCGCGTAATTCTCAGAATGTCCTGTTTGATATTTATGATCAATCTTATACCATGGACTTAGAAGATTTTACAACTGCTTGCAAACTGCCACAGTGGGGTAATGTTAATGAACGCCACAAATCTGAATATAAAGACTTTCTTGCTAGTTCACTGTGGGAGAATCTAGGGATATAGCACAAGCTACAAAGGGAGCATTCATTTTCCCGCTATACATTATTTTGCTCTCTTCTTTGGTAGATGCATTAACGGTAAAGATGAAGCATGTCACATGTGTGTCCCTGATCTTTGTGTCCTCAAGAGTGCTGTATTAGGTAATAAAGATTATAACTTGGGGGCAATAGTTGCACGTAGGTTGCATAATAATGGTATATCTGGAGATTTATTTGGAGGAATTTATGCGACCCGTGTTGCTAATTATCTTGGTATATCCACATGAGGGTGACATAGAGTTGCCTGCCTCTTATTTAGATTTTTGACGCTATGGCCAGGCACCGTTTTCTTGTGAGGAATGAAAAATTCCTCCAGTATCGACTAATCTTTGACAGACGTCGCGCTGTCCATGTTACTCTCTAAGGGAGTCCTGGATTAGGGGGTGTCCGGATAGCCGGACTATAACCTTTGGCCGGACTCCTGTACTATGAAGATACAAGATTGAAGACTTCGTCCCATGTCCGGATGGGACTTTCCTTGGCGTGGAAGGCAAGCTTGGCGATACGGATATGTAGATCTCCTCCGGTTGTAACCGACTCTGTGTAACCCTAGCCCTCTCCGATGTCTATATAAACCAGAGGGTTTTAGTCCGTAGGACGAACAGCAATCATACCATAGGCTAGCTTCTAGGGTTTAGCCTCTCTGATCTCATGGTAGATCTACTCTTGTACTACCCATATCATCAATATTAATCAAGCAGGAGTAGGGTTTTACCTCCATCGAGAGGGCCCGAACCTGGGTAAAAATATCGTGTCCCTTGTCTCCTGTTACCATCCGCCTAGACTTGCGATTCGGGACCCCTACCCGAGATCCGCCGCTTTGACACCGACATTGGTGCTTTCATTGAGAGTTCCTCTGTGTCGTCATCTTTAGGCCCGATGGCTCCTCCGATCATCAACAATGATGCGGTCCAGGGTGAGACTTTTCTCCCCGGACAGATCTTCGTATTCGGCGGCTTTGCACTGCGGGCAATTCGCAGCCATCTGGAGCAGATCGAAAGCTACGCCCCTGGCCATCAGGTCAGATTTGGAAGTTTGAACTACACGGCTGACGTCCGCGGAGACTTGATCTTCGACGGGTTCGAGCCACAGCCGAGCGCGCCACACTGTCACGATGGGCATGATCTAGCTCTGCCGCCGAAAAGTGCCCTGGAGGCCGCACCCGTGTCCGCTCCGACCCTTAGCTCGGAGCCGACTGCGCCAATCGAGGACGGGTGGCTGGACACCGCCTCGGGGGCTGCAATATTTACGGCGATCGAGCCGAACACCAGCCTTGTCCTCTGCGAAGCTCGTGACTCCAAGGTGTCGTACTCCTCCCTGGAGTCCGGACCTTCCGCGCCCCTGCCAATCGAATCCGATTGGGCGCCGATCATGGAGTTCTCCGCCGCGGACATCTTTCAGCACTCGCCCTTCAGCGACATTCTGAATTCACTAAAGTCTCTCTTTATCAGGAGAGCCCTGGCCAGACTATGGTCAGCAAGGTTGGGATGCGGATGACGAAGAAATTCAAAGCCCACCCACCACCCACTTCGTAGCCACTGTCGATGATTTAACCGACATGCTCGACTTCAACTCCGAAGTCATCGACGGTATGGACGACGATGTATGAGATGAACAGGAACCAGCGTCTATAGGGCACTTTACAACCACCTCATCTCATGATGTATACATGGTGGACACACCTAAAAGAAACGAGGACGAGGGATCATCCCCTCGAAAAGCAGTCAAAGCGGCAGCGTAAGCGCCGCTCCAAACCCCACCTCGACAGAGACAACAGCCATACAGACCCAGCCATAGAGCAGGGCGAACCGGCGGACAACGAACATGCCATCGAGCAACCGTCCGAACAGGGCAACTTGGATAAACAAACCGAACAACCCGTCCCCGACGAAGATAACAGTCCGGACGACCTCACGCCGGACAAGTTGCTGGAGCAGAAGAACCTCCACAAAAGCCTCGTCGCCACTGCGCATAGCCTGAAAAAGCAGAAGCGGAAGCTCAAAACAGCGGAAGATGCACTCAGAATTAGATGGAGCAAAGTATTCAACACATGAGACAAATCACGGACGATACCGCCACACAAAGAGCTATCCGAAGCGAAAATTACTGCCGGAATTTGATGAGGAGGCCTTAGAGCCCCCGCAATCAAAAAATAAGGAAGCCACCTGGTCGGATAAACAACCCCATGGCCAACATAGAGCGGCAAACGGCGCCGCACACAAGATGGCACGCGATCCGCACAAGGATTCACATCGAAAAGATGGCCCAGCCAAATCTATCTACGGGCCAAGAAAGCAAGCTCTCGTAAGCAATGCAACGCAACAAGTATCCGAACATCGCGGCACACCCAAATATAGGGGTGCCGCACACCCCCTATGTTTCACCGATGAGGTGCTGGACCATGAATTTCCAGCGGGATTCAAGCCCGTAAACATAGAGGCGTACGACGGAACAACAGACCCTGGAGTCTAGATTGAGGATTATATCCTCCACATACACATGGCTAGAGGAGATGACCTCCACGCCATAAAATACTTACCCCTCAAGCTCAAAGGGCCAGCCCGGCATTGGCTTAAAAGCCTTCCCGAAAACACCATTGGAAGTTGGGAAGAGCTCGAGGATGCTTTTCGGGAAATTTTTCAAGGGATCTATGTCCAACCTCCGGATGCAGACGATTTAAGTCATATAACTCAACAACCCGGAGAGTCAGCCCGGAAACTCTGGAACATATTTCTTACTAAAAAGAACCAGATAGTCGACTGTCCGGACGCCGAAGCCTTAGCAACTTTCAAACACAGTGTTCGAGGCGAATGGCTCGCTTGAGACACCTCGGCCAAGAAAAGCCAAGAACAATGGCGCATTAACAAGCCTCATGACCCGCTTTACTTAGGAGAGAGGTAGCTGGTTGGCAAGATGCGTACCAGCGACCCAAGTACATCCGAAGTTAGGGATGGAAGCGGAAACCGCGACGCAGCAAGGACCAGCGCCGGACCAAGGGAAACAGCCCGAAGAGCACGACAGTCAACGCCGGATTCAAAAGCTCTCGGCAAAATCAGAAAAAGCTTCCCCTCAAGGATAACAGGGACGAGCTATCTAACCTAAACAAAATCTTGGACAAGATATGCCAAATCCACAGTACTCCCGAGAAGCCTGCAAACCATACCCACAGAGATTGTTGGGTCTTCAAGCAATCCGGCAAACTCAACGCCGAACACAAGGGGCTCGACTGTAACGCCCCGGATTCGATGCGCCAGGTGTCTTCCAGTTATTTATCATTGTTTCCATGTCTTGTGCTTGCGTGTTGCATTTTGCCATGTCACCATCTGCATTTCATATCATGTCATCATGTGCATTTTATTTTGCATATGTGCTCGTCTCATGCATCCGAGCATTTTCCCCGTTGTCCGTTTTGCAATCCGGCACTCTTATGTCACCCAGCGTCCCCTTCTTGTCTCTTTTCGTGAGCGGGTGTTAAACTTTCTCGGAATGGCCCGAGGTTTGCCAGCGGCCTTGGTATAGCACCGTGAACCGCTGTCAAGTTTCGTGCCATTTGGAGGTCGTTTGGTACTCAACAGTTAACAGGGTAACAAGTAAAAGCCTCCTTCTCTTTGCAGCCCAACACCCCTCCAAACTGGCCCAAAACCCATCTAACTCCCCTCCATGCTCTCGGTCGTTCGATCACGATCGCGTGGCCGAAAACCGCACTCCATTTAGACACTCCTAGCTCCTCCTACCTATAAATTAGACCTCCCCGTCCAAAATCGCAGTCCAAACCCTAGCCCCATTCTTCCTCCGCGTGCCGGACACGTCCGCCGCCGCCCCCTCGCCCAACCAGGGGGCGCCACATGGCACTCCCTGCCGATCTTCGCCGTCAAGCCCGCCTGCACTGTGGCTGATCCATGTGACCCCAGCGCCCAGCGCCGCCGCCGTCGCGCGCCGTGCTCCGCCCCTACGCGCGCCCGACGCCGCCGCCGACGCCTCCGGCGCCCTCGCCTTCGCCGCCGTGCGCCGCGCCGCCGCCCACCTCCAGCTCCTCCCAAGCGCCGCCCGTGCCTGCGCCTCCGCCTCCACGCCCGATGGCGGGCGCGCGCCCGGCTCCTGCCGCCTCTCCGCGCCGCCTCTCCGTCGCCCCGGCCAGATCCGGCCGCGGGAGGGCCGGATCCGGCGACTCCCATCTCCGGCCGCCCTTTTCCTCTCCGGCAAGTCCTCCGGCGAGAGTCCGGCCCCACCTCGAAGTCCGTGCCACAACCCCAGATCCAGATTCGTTTTCGGAGGTTGACCCCGATTCCACTAAGTCCCTGATATTTTGACATTATCATGCCATGTTCATCGCATCATAACTTGCTGCATACTGCTCCGGTTCGTGCGTGTAATATGTCAAATTGTTCGCCTCGACGAGTACTTCATTTCATTCCATTGCATCATATTCATTTGAGCTCGTCTTGATGCCTGAATCATCATCGTTGCAAGAGTGCTATGTAATGTTAGTTTCAGATTCTTATCAGGATTTGGACATTTGTCATTTTTGCCATGATTGATGTGTGCATCTTACGAGCATGAGCTCTACAGGTGTCTTGTTTTATGCCATGCCATCTTTACAGAGGTGCTTGCCATGTATTTTTGTGACCAACTTGGTGACTAGAACAAGCATGCAAACTAGGCTTCGTGATGTTGCTGATTTCAGTCCCTGTTCTGCTGTTATTTTTATGCCATGTAAACTTGATGCTACAGAGAGATCCATGCATATTTTGAGATACTTCAGTAAGGATGTTTTGTACATATGGTTATGAGCTATCCATCCATGCCCCTGGTTTCATTAATAGCTTGCTGTAGATTGTTCATATCTTGCTCCAAACTTGCTAAATGATGTTGCTGTCAGCCTGTTTACATGAAGTTCAATGTTTCCATGATTGTTTTTAGTTATCCATGCACCCTATGAACTTGATCTTGACATGATTTGCTTCATAATCATGTCTTCTTACTGTTGGTTGCCTTTCCATGCCATGTATTGCTCTGTGGTGAGTGGTACAAGCTCATCAACATGCCTACTTATCGTTGTTCCTGCCATGTTGGAATATGTATTATAACTTGCCATGTTTACATGGGTGCCATCATAATTTCTGTGCCCTTTTGGCTTATGGTCAGTAAGGGACTTTTGTTCTATGAAATTATTAGATTCATACCATGCCTTTGTTTGCCATGTTAAGTTCCTGTAACATGTTGTTCGATAGCTCTAAACATTGCAACCTGATGTTATTCCTGCTAAATCTGAAACTGTTATTATTTGCAATCTTGCCATGTCATTTTGAGCATGTTTTAGTCATTTCTGGAGATAGCTCAGTGTTCATGTTTTGTCATGCTTTACCTGTACATCATGTCCATGCCTTTTCTTATCATGTTAAGATGTTGTAGCTTGTTGGTTAGGTGCTTGCAATATGCCTAGTTGCTGTTTTGGACAGATTGTTGCTATAACTTGTTTCATGTGTATGTGTTGAACCGTTGCTCCATTTTGAGTGTGCTCTATATGAAACTTGCTTAGATTTGCATGTAGTTTCATATTATCAAGTTGCATCCTTGGTTTGAGAGGGTTTGCTTGATGTTTGTATGCATTTTGCATCAATGCCATGTTTATTGACTAGAATCTAATGAACTTTATATGTAACTTGACTAGAATTTCGTGTAGATCATCGTGGTGCATCTTAACTTGATGTTTAACAACTTGAACATAAGGTTTATTCAGATCTGGACCAATTTCGAAATTTGCATATGAGGACTTACCAGAATTGTTATATGTTGTTTCCGGCCTCATTTAAACTTGCTTTGAGGTGTTGTTCTTGTTTGCATCATATTTTGCCATGAGTAGCTCCATGTAGCCTTGTCATGTGTCATGCTTGTTGTGCATCATGCCTTGTTCATGTGTGGTGTGTTTACTATGTTGTGTGCTTCTTCTCGATAGTTCCCGTTTCGTTGCGATCGTGAGGATTCGTTCATCTACGCTTGGTTCGTCTTCGTGGCTTCATCTTCTTCATGGACTCGTTCTTCTTCCTTGCGGGATTTCAGGCAAGATGACCGTCACCTTGGATCTCATTACTATCATTGCTATGCTAGTTGCTTCGTTCCATCACTTTGCTGCGTTACCTACCACTTGCTGCTCAAGCCTCCCAAATTGCCATGAACCTCTAACCTTTATCACCCTTCCTAGCAAACCGTTGTTTGGCTATGTTACCGCTTTTGCTCAGCCCCTCTTATAGCGTTGCTAGTTGCAGGTGAAGATGAAGATTGCTCCATGTTGGATTATGTTTATGTTGGGATATCACAATATCTCTTATATTATTAATGCATCTATATACTTGGTAAAGGGTGGAAGGCTCGGCCTTATGCTGGTGTTTTGTTCCACTCTTGCCGCCCTAGTTTCCGTCATATCGGTATTATGTTCCCGGATTTTGCGTCCCTAACGCGGTTGGGTGATTTATGGGACCCCTTGACAGTTCGCTTTGAATAAGACTCCTCCAGCAAGGCCCAACATTGGTTTTACCATTTGCCTCACCTATGCCCTTTTATTTCCCTTGGGTTTACGGAGCCGAGGGTCATCTTTATTTTAGCCCCGGGCAGTTCTCCTCTGAGTGCTGGTCCAAACCGAAGCGATGTCCGGCGCCCTGGGCAACCAGGGTCTATGCCAACCCGTCGTCTTGCTCATCCGGTGTGCCACGAGCGAGATATGTGCAGCTCCTATCGAGATTTGTCGGCACATTCGGACGGTCTTGCTGGTCTTGTTTTATTCTGTCGAAATGTCTTGTAGCAGGATTCGAGACTGATCGGGTCTTCCCGGGGAGAAGGAATATCCTTCATTGATCGCGAGAGCTTATAATGGGCTAAGTTGGGACACCCCTGCAGGGTATAAACTTTCAAGAGCCGTGCCCGCGGTTATGTGGCTGATGGGAATTTGTTAATGTCCGGTAGTAGCAAACTTGAAGTAAACTCTTCTAAAATACACCAACCGTGTGCGTAACCGTGAGTGTCTCTTTTCGGGGTTGATCGAGAGGAGAACACGGTTTCTGGGTTATGTCTGACGTAAGTAGGAGCTCAGGATCACTTCTTGATCATTACTAGTTGACGACCGTTCCTTTGCTTCTCTTCTCGCTCTCATTTGCGTATGTTAGCCACCATATCATGCTTAGTCGCTGCTGCAACCTCACCACTTTACCCCTTCCTTCCCCATTAAGCTTTGCTAGTCTTGATACCCATGGTAATGGGATTGCTGGGTCCTCGTGGCACACAGATTACTACAACAACAGTTGCAGGTACAGGTCATGCGATGATCATGACGCGAGAGCGATGTTCCTTGTTTTGGATTTCTTCTTCTGCTTCTTCGATCAGGGGATAGGTTCCAGGTCGGCAGCCTGGGTTAGCAGGGTGGTTATCGTTTGAGCTTCTGTTTATGTTTCATCCGTAGTCGGATTTTGATCTTGTATATGATGTTGATGTATTCGTGTGGCATTGTATGCCTTATGTATGTATCCCTACCTATTATGTAATGTTGATGTAATGATATCCACCTTGCAAAAGCGTTTCAATATGCGGGTCTATCCTTGGTGGGACCTTCGAGTTCCTTTTGGATAGGGTCGCATATTGGGCGTGACATCGACACACCAAGCGAGGAAGATGACGAACCCCACAAGCAGAGCACCGGAAAACAAAAGAATTTCCCACAAGAAGTCGAAACAGTAATAGGTAGGGATACGCGACAAAAGGGAAAAACAGAGTGGCGCCTATAGAGATACACGACATACGGCCTATCCCAGAGAAGTATCTGGAACGCAGGCTGGACTGCCTTGATATTAGATCCGATAATTGACGGACTCCACTTTACACAAGTCCTAATGGACGGCGGCAGTGATCTAAACCTGCTATATCAGGACACAATCCGCAAAATGGGGATAGACCCAACAAAAATTCGCCATAGCAACACTTCCTTTCAAGGGGTAACGCCAGGCCCAGATGCCCATTGTACGGGTTCTCTCCTGCTAGAAGTTATGTTCAGCTCCCCCGACAACTTCCGCCGTGAAAAGCTAACCTTCCACATCGCCCCATTTACAAGTAGCTATCAAGCACTACTGGGACGCGAAGCTTTCACCCGCTTTAACGCAATACCGCATTATGCATCTCTTACGCTTAAAATGTGAAACGCCCTCGATGCGGCTATATCTCCCACGTGTCGAAGCACGACTTAGAGGCATAACCGCATTGAAAGCAATGTCGCAAGTGAGGTAATCTTCACACAACCCATGTAATACATAAGGGAAAAGAGATACATAGTTGGCTTACAATCGCCACTTCACACAATACATGAGTAAAACATTACATCATACAGATACAATCAAGGTCCGACTACGGAACCAAAATAAAAGAAGACTACCCCACAAGCTACACAGATCCCGATCGTCCCAACTGGCTCCACTACTGATCAGCTGAAAGCGAAACAACACAAGGAACAAGATCTTCATCGAGCTCCTCCTTGAGCTCAGGTGCATCACTGCACGGTTTCATCGGCACACTGCAAACTGGTTTTGGAAGTATCTGTGAGTCACGGGACTCAGCAATCTCACACCCATGAGATCAAGACTATTTAAGCTTAAAGGTAGGACAGGGTAGTGAGGTGGAGCTGCAGCAAGCGACTAGCATATATGGTGGCTACATACGCAAATGAGGCGAGAAGAGAAGGCAAAAGCACGGTCGAACAACTATGATCAAGAAGTGATCCTGAAACTACTTACGTCAAGCATAACTCCAACACCGTGTTCACTTCCGGACTCCCGAGAAGAGACCATCACGGTTACACACGCGGTTGGTGCATTTTAATTAAGATCAACCGGGTTTTCTACAACGGACATTAACAAATTCCCATCTGCCACATAACATGAGCACGGCTTTGAAAGTTCAAAACCCTGCAGGGGTGTCCCAACTTAGCCCATGATAAGCTCTCGCGATCAACGAAGGATATTCCTTCTCCCCGGGAAGACCGATCAGTCTCGGAATCCCGGCTACAAGACATTTCACAGCAATAAAACAAGACCAGCAAAGCCGCCCGATGTGCCGACAAATCCCGATAGGAGTCGCACGTACCTCGTTCTCAGGGCAACATCGGATGAGACTAGCTACGAGTAAAACCAACCCTCGAGTTGCCTCAAGGTGGCCCCGCAGGCAGCTCGGTTCGGACCAACACTCGAAGGAGCACTGGCCCGGGGGGGCTAAAATAAAGATGACCCTCGGGCTCCGGAAACCCAAGGGAAAAGGGGTATAGGTGAGGCAAATGGTAAAACCAATGTTGGGCCTTGCTGGAAAAGTCTTATTCAAAGCGAACTGTCAAGGGGGTCCCATAAATCACCCGACCGCGTTAGGGACGCAAAAATCCGGGAACATAAAACCGATATGACGGAAACTAGGGCGGCAAGAGTGGAACAAAACACCAGGCATAAGGCCGAGCCTTCCACCCTTTACCAAGTATATAGATGCATTAATTAAATAAGATATATTGTGATATCCCAACAAGTAAACATGTTCCAACAAGGAACAACATCTCCATGTACCAACAAGGAACAAACTTCATCTTCACCTGCAACTAACAACGCTATAAGAGGGGCTGAGCAAAGCGGTAACATAGCCAAACAACGGTTTGCTAGGAAGGGTGAAAAGGTTAGAGGCTTGACATGGCAATATGGGAGGCATGATATAGCAAGTGGTAGGCATCGTAGCATAGGCATAGCAAAAGAGCGAGCAACTAGCAAGCAAAGATAGAAGTGATTTCGAGGGTATGGTCATCTTGCCTGAAATCCCGCAAGGAAGAATAACGAATCCATGAAGAAGACAAACGGACGAGGTCGAACGAATCCTCACAACTCCGGAACGGAACCGAAGCTAACGAGAGAAGCAAACCGGAAAGAAGCAAACCACATAGTAAACAACCAACACATAAACATGGCATGATGCACAATCAAATATGATGCATGTCCGGTTTAATGAGGCATGGCAAAGAGCAACAAACAACACTACAAATTAAGTGGAGCTCAATATGCAACGAGTTGCATATTGACAAAGCACCACATCAATTATTTAGTTCTCTCCCGATTAGGTACTCAACAATATTAAATGTTGTTAAACATGGCAAGAGGTGGAGCATATCGAAACTATCTATCTAGGCAAGTTTAAATGAGGCCGGAAACAACAACAACCATTCCGGAAAATCCCCATATGCAAATTATGGATTTGGAACAGATCTGACCTAAAGCATATTTTAGAGTTGTTAAACATGCAAAGCAAGTACACCATGTAAAACTAGGCATTTTTCTACCCCATTTACATATATAATTTATTTAAATCCCAGTTACGGTTATTTAGTTATGAAATAAATCATTTTAGCATGGCATTTAAGCAAAATAAAGCAAACAACAATTATAAACATTTAAATGTTGTTATCATGATGCGGATGACATGAGCAAGTTTTTATGCAATATTATGAAAACGTTATCATGAGCATGATATGAAGCATTGTGTCACCGTGGTGGAAGAAAGGGGTGCCACGGCAACGAATCCGAAAATGGTGCCACGGCAACATATCGGTTCCGATAACTCGATTGAGATACCGATGCAAAGGAAAGCGTGACGGAAGCGAGTCATGCAAGATGGTGGGGTGATCCGGATACGGGTTCCCACGGGCAGTGGCATGGCAATAGAGGGGAACAAGCGAGGACAAATCGGACACGGTCGGTCATCACGGGTGGTTATACCTTGAGCGAGCAATCGGGACGGGTCGAGTTGTCGAGGAAGTAGATGGAAGTAGGCGTTCTCGCGATGATCGTCGAGGAAGTAGTCGTACAGCGACGGTGGAGGAAGTAGTGTTTCACGTTCGTTTTAAAGGGTACTTGCGCATCCGAGGTTTCGAAGGCGGCGGTAGTGGAACTTGGTGAATCGAAAGCGGACTTGGCGTCTTCGTGCGTGGGGTACTTGGCGTATCCGGAGGCGGCGGTAGAGGTACTCGCGAACTTGGCGGCGGTAGTCGTTTCGTTCTTAGTTGCACAATCTCCGTAGATGTTCGGGATCACGACGAGGACTTGCCGTCCACGGAGTCTCGAGGGTCGGCGGTAGTGGTTCACGGTCGTGAAGCGAACTTGACGGATTCGGCGCTCCGGGGTTCAACGTTGAACTTGGAGGCCATCGGTAGTTTCTGACTTGGATCTCCGTGTACACGTCTTAGCGGAACGGGGTCTCGGTGATAGCCATGGTCTCCATGATGGCGCGGAGGCGGAAACAGCGGAAAACAAGGTTCCCGGCAGCGGGGCGGCATCGGCGATCCCGGCCCGGTGACTTCGGCGGCGCGGAGGCTCGTCCATGGCGGCCACGACCTCGAGCACGATGGAGCGGCGAGGAGGGGTTTCCCAGCGAGCATCGGGATGGAGTGGGCGGACCAAGCGATGGGAGGAAGGAGAGGCCGGCGTGGTCGTCCGCGTAGGCGGCGGCCCGGCTTGATGGCGGAGGACGCGGTGGGTCGACGAGGCGGCGCGGTGTGTGAGGCGAAGCAGGGTCGAGGCAGGGGAGATCTGGAGGAGCTCGGCGGCGGGCGCCTCGTCCTCTGCTCGTCGCAGGAGGCGAAGCAGGGGAGGTGGTGCGCGGGAAGGTGGAGCAGAGGAGGGCGGAGCGAAGGAGGAGGAGGGGTCGGTCGCGAGCAGAGGGAGAGAGAGATGGGATCGAGGGAAAAGGAGATCGGGCGCGGGCGCTCTCTGGCGGCGCTGGAGAGGAGCGAAGGAGGAGGAGGAGGATCGAGGGGAGATGGGGGTTCGGGCTAGGGTTACGGGTGAGTGGGCCTTGGGCCGGGAGGCTAAACCGGCCTGGAGGGAGGCGCGGCTGGGCCTAGGCCTTGGGCCTTGGGAGGCCGGCTGGGCTGGTGGAAGAGAATGGCCAGGGGCCGGCTGGGCTCTCTCTTATCTATATATTTAGCAGAAAAATAAATAAAGAGAGACAAAAGAACGAGAGGTTTAGGGAAAGAATTTGGACATGGGGATAATTTTCCCGAGCTCGTAAAAATGTGAGGAATTTAACAAAAATGATCCAAGGATTTTTGGTGGAACTCCGGAAAATGATGAAAATAATAATGGCAAGGTTTGGGACCAAACTTGAAGTAGAAAAGGGCATGGGATTTATTATGCAAGTGGGTTATGGTGATTCCAAAACAATGGAATATTTATTATAGCTCCCTAATAATATTGGGACGATATGTTATAAAGAGAAATCACCATGTGAATCCCTCGGTTTAAATGGATCGAAAAAAAAATCCATGCAATTTATTTAGTAGAGTTTTAAAAAAAAATTAATGATATGATGGCATGATGAGATGATGCAATGCAAAAACAAAACAAACCACACGACAAAACTGGAAACCACGGAAGGCAAGCTGAAGCTCCGGTCTTGGGCGTCACAACACTCCACCACTACGAGAGGATCTCGTCCGAGATCTAGGATGGCACCGGAGAAAAGCGGAAGAGGAAGAGGTAAAACAAAGTTGCTTCTCCGACAAGCGAGTGAAACCAAAGAACCTTGAGAGGTTGAACAAAATTTAAGAAAGAAAACAATGAAGATGAAGAGAGTCGAAAACACTCTGTTAGAAAAGAGGAACAAGGGATACGACGAAAAACAAGAGGTTTAGTGATAAGATAGATATTGAAACCACTCTGGTTAAAACTAGATCGAGAAGGAGTAAGAATGATATAATTTGGGCAGCACTCCGACTGAAAAATGGAAGGAATTGAACATGAACTTGGCAAAATGAAAGCATCTGGATGAGACTCTGATTAAAAGAGGAATGATAGACCCAACACTCCGGTTAAAAACGATAAGCAAGGAAAAGGACATGGTCTTTACAAAACGAGGTGAAATTCTGCCACCAACGGAAACAAACGATTGGATTGATATCAACAAGGAGACGAGAAACTTCTTTCACCGAGAGGATAGGAGGAAAACTTGGATCATTGATAAGCACCATAATAGCAAATTCCCTTAGGGGAAGCTTTAGGTGAAATATACCCCAAGATAACTCCAATGAAGAGATTGATGGATTTAAAATACCTCATTCTTGACAACATGTGAAACATGAAACACGAACTCAAATTGTCGAGAATGACATAACACCACCTCAAATGATAAGGTAGAAAGAATTGCACTTCGAAATGCAAGAAGAAGAATACTTGAACTCCTCAAAACAAAACATGTGTTGAGCACCATGTTCAATTTTTGAGTATAGCTTGGCGGATCATAACTCCGAGAGAAAACTTGAAGAACAGTTGAAGAATGAAAGGAATCCTTGACGAACCATCATGTAGAGCCTCCATGAAGAACTCCGGTAATAAAAGGATGATAGAAAGAAAGAGAAGTTGACAACACAAGGTGAAGCCTTGCAGTGATAAGATGAAGCTTTAAAATGATCTAACCGAGAAAGCTTGGAACTCCGGAAAAGAAAGATGAACAAATGAAACCAAGAATTTTGATGAACCTTCGGAATAAGGAATTGAATTTACTCGATGGAACAAGAATAAGAATTACATTATGTTGATCCTTCACCAATTAAATTGATGACAAGCAATGGATTAGGCATACTACTTATTCTCGTAGAAAGGATTAAGATAGATATGGCGCAAACTTGGGAAGGTCTTCAACAATTCACCGGTAGGATTTGGAAACAACAAATGAATTGATATGATAACGAAGGAAGAGAACTCTTGAACAAACCACCGGTGGGATTTGGAAAAACAAGAGTTGAACGCTTGACTGAATAATTCTGAGATGATGGGCTCCAAAGAATCAAACTGAAAAGACTCCTGAAATGCTCCGGGTGGGTTAAAAGAATTCTCACAATCGAAAATAATTATGAGAGGATGGCACGAAGCTAGAACCATGAATCTTGAAGAGAATGGAGCAAGATTAAAGAGAAACTCTTCTTCGGTCTTCAAAATTCTAGAATGACGACGAGAAACACCACCATGAATTATTGAAGCACTCCGGAATGAAAATTAGAAAGGTTGAACCAACTATGAAAATAATTTGAAAGAACTTGGAGAAAGACATTTGACTGATGATAATTCATCCTTACATCAAACTTTGCAAAGAATTTGAGAATAACTCCGGAAAATAAAAGAGTCAGGTAAGATCCTGGGAAAAGACCTGTGGGTTAGGGCCCACTCAAAAGAACCACCGTTGAACAATTGTTTGAAATAGATATTGCACCGGTAGAATTAGATGGCTTGAATGAGATAGCATCCTCAAAAGAACTTGAGTGAATTGAGAATGGAAACTAGAATCTTCTGAGATAACTTCAACACTCCGGAACAATTGAATAGCGATAAATGGATGATTAAGAGGTGCACCGGCATGAGAAAGCATTTGAAACGAGGAAGGGAATATGATCAACACCGAAAACTTGACTTAAATCCACCGGAGAAGAAAATTAGAATGGAACAATGATAAGGTTGAAGCTTCCTTAGCGTCTTCATGAGAAATCACCGGATAAGCATTAAAGGAAAAGAATGAAGAAACTTCACTCAATAAAAATGGATACTTGATTAAGAAATCTGAGTCCTTGAAGAAAAAAGGGTGGGAGGCGGAAAACAAAGGCAACTTAGGTCGGATGAAAGCGAACACCGTTGAGAAAAAGCTTAGAATTGATCTTGCGAATGTTGGAATGATCGGATCCACTTGAAGAAAACACGCCCGGTTGAGAAAAGAATTGACATGACAAGCTCAGTGATCAAGAAAGATTAGTATTCACATAGCAATATGAGAACACCATTTAGAATGAGGTATGGAATCAACACTTGGCATTGAAGCAACTCGAATACCACAAAACAAAACAAAAACAAAGGATTTGGCTTGCAGAATAAGCCAGAAACAAACATATGATAGATCCCATATCGTATCATGTGTGTGTTGGAAAGATATCCTACGAGATACTTGAATTCCCACCTATAAACTCCGAAACTTTCGGTTATGCAATCTGGTGTTGGGGATACAGGGACACAAAATATATCACCCAAACTAACAATACCTAGATCCAATTGTATCCATCCTTCAACACATAACCAAGAAATCTTGAAATCGTGTACCTCGACCTTGAAAAACATCCGTTATACAAGTCATGGCAATACTCCCTTTTCGCCCACGATCTTTGGGCTATCGGGGTTATCTCACCAACAACTGCACAAAAGAGATTTGATGTCGGTAAAACTCAGGTATTCAGAACTGCAGCGATAAAATTGTGGCGACAACACCTCGGAGCTCAACTCCCGGGACACTGCCACAACCCCTAAATGTCGGGAGGCACCAAGAACAATGTTCTCGTCACAAAACCATCGGAGCGATTCCAAGATACCAGCGTGATCCTAAAAAAAATTTAGTGAAATTTGAGGAGAGAAAAGTCAAAACTCTCGTCGGGATACCTCACCGGAGCGGCGAAGGGACTGAGGAGTAAAAAAATCCTACTCTCCGATATATATAATCCTAAGACTCAAAACATTTTCCCATTCTAGACTCAACAACGCATGACAAACAATCAAGTAGGGGCTCCTAAGTCGGGAAGGCTCGATTACCAACTTGAAGCGCCCTCGATGCGGCTATATCTCCCACGTGTCGAAGCACGACTTAGAGCATAACCGCATTGAAAGCAATGTCGCAAGTGAGGTAATCTTCACACAACCCATGTAATACATAAGGGAAAAGAGATACATAGTTGGCTTACAATCGCCACTTCACACAATACATGAGTAAAACATTACATCATACAGATACAATCAAGGTCCGACTACGGAACCAAAATAAAAGAAGACTACCCCACAAGCTACACAGATCCCCGATCGTCCCAACTGGGCTCCACTACTGATCAACTGAAAACGAAACAACACAAGGAACAAGATCTTCATCGAGCTCCTCCTTGAGCTCAGGTGCATCACCTGCACGGTTTCATCGGCACCTGCAAACTGGTTTTGGAAGTATCTGTGAGTCACGGGGACTCAGCAATCTCACACCCGCGAGATCAAGACTATTTAAGCTTAAAGGTAGGACAGGGTAGTGAGGTGGAGCTGCAGCAAGCGACTAGCATATATGGTGGCTACATACGCAAATGAGAGCGAGAAGAGAAGGCAAAAGCACGGTCGAACAACTATGATCAAGAAGTGATCCTGAAACTACTTACGTCAAGCATAACTCCAACACCGTGTTCACTTCCGGACTCCGCGAGAAGAGACCATCACAGTTACACTTGTTGGTGCATTTTAATTAAGATCAACCGGGTTTTCTACAACGGACATTAACAAATTCCCATCTGCCACATAACCGCAGGCACGGCTTTGAAAGTTCAAAACCCTGCAGGGTGTCCCAACAAGCCCATGATAAGCTCTCGCGATCAGCGAAGGATATTCCTTCTCCCCGGGAAGACCCGATCAGTCTCGGAATCCCGGCTACAAGACATTTCACAGCAATAAAACAAGACCAGCAAAGCCGCCCGATGTGCCGACAAATCCCGATAGGAGTCGCACGTACCTCGTTCTCAGGGCAACATCGGATGAGACTAGCTACGAGTAAAACCAACCCTCGAGTTGCCTCAAGGTGGCCCTTGCAGTAGCTCGATTCGGACCAACACTCGAAGGAGCACGGCCCGGGGGCTAAAATAAAGATGACCCTCGGGCTCCGGAAACCCAAGGGAAAAGGGGTATAGGTGAGGCAAATGGTAAAACCAATGTTGGGCCTTGCTGGAAAAGTCTTATTCAAAGCGAACTGTCAAGGGGGTCCCATAAATCACCCGACCGCGTTAGGGGCGCAAAAATCCGGGAACATAAAACCGATATGCGGAAACTAGGCGGCAAGAGTGGAACAAAACACCAGGCATAAGGCCGAGCCTTCCACCCTTTACCAAGTATATAGATGCATTAATTAAATAAGATATATTGTGATATCCCAACAAGTAAACATGTTCCAACAAGGAACAACATCTCCATGTACCAACAAGGAACAAACTTCATCTTCACCGCAACTAACAACGCTATAAGAGGGCTGAGCAAAGCGGTAACATAGCCAAACAACGGTTTGCTAGGAAGGTGAAAAGGTTAGAGGCTTGACATGGCAATATGGGAGGCATGATATAGCAAGTGGTAGGCATCGTAGCATAGGCATAGCAAAAGAAGCGAGCAACTAGCAAGCAAAGATAGAAGTGATTTCGAGGGTATGGTCATCTTGCCTGAAATCCGCAAGGAAGAATAACGAATCCATGAAGAAGACAAGCGGACGAGGTCGAGCGAATCCTCACAACTCCGAGCGGAACGAAGCTAACGAGAGAAGCAAACCGGAAAGAAGCAAACCACATAGTAAACAACCAACACATAAACATGGCATGATGCACAATCAAATATGATGCATGTCCGGTTTAATGAGGCATGGCAAAGAGCAACAAACAACACTACAAATTAAGTGGAGCTCAATATGCAGCGAGTTGCATATTGACAAAACACCACATCAATTATTTAGTTCTCTCCGATTAGGTACTCAACAATATTAAATGTTGTTAAACATGGCAAGAGGTGGAGCATATCGAAACTATCTATCTAGGCAAGTTTAAATGAGGCCGGAAACAACAACAACCATTCCGGAAAATCCCCATATGCAAATTATGGATTTGGAACAGATCTGACCTAAAGCATATTTTAGAGTTGTTAAACATGCAAAGCAAGTACACCATGTAAAACTAGGCATTTTCTACCCCATTTACATATATAATTTATTTAAATCCGATTTACGGTTATTTAGTTATGAAATAAATCATTTTAGCATGGCATTTAAGCAAAATAAAGCAAACAACAATTATAAACATTTAAATGTTGTTATCATGATCACGGATGACATGAGCAAGTTTTATGCAATATTATGAAAAGCGTTATCATGAGCATGATATGAAGCATTGTGTCACCGTGGTGGAAGAAAGGGGTGCCACGGCAACGAATCCGAAAATGGTGCCACGGCAACATATCGGTTCCGATAACTCGATTGAGATACCGATGCAAAGGAAAGCGTGACGGAAGCGAGTCATGCAAGATGGTGGGGTGATCCCGGATACCGGGTTCCCACGGAACGGTGGCATGGCAATAGAGGGGGAACAAGCGAGGACAAATCGGACACGGTCGGTCATCACGGGTGGTTATACCTTCGGAACGAGCAATCGGGACGGGTCGAGTTGTCGAGGGAAGTAGATGGAAGTAGACGTTCTCGCGATGATCGTCGAGGGAAGTAGTCGTACACGGCGACGGTGGAGGAAGTAGTGTTTCACGTTCGTTTTAAAGGGGTACTTGACGCATCCGAGGTTTCCGAAGGCGACGGTAGTGGAACTTGGTGAATCCGAAGCGGACTTGGCGTCTTCGTGCGTGGGGTACTTGGCGTATCCGGAGGCGGCGGTAGAGGTACTCGCGAACTTGGCGGCGGTAGTCGTTCTCGTTCTTAGTTGCACAATCTCCGTAGATGTTCGGGATCACGACGAGGACTTGCCGTCCACGGAGTCTTGGTCGGCGGTAGTGGTTCCGGTCGTGAAGCGAACTTGCGGATTCGGCGCTCGGGGTTCAACGTTGAACTTGGAGGCCATCGGTAGTTTCGACTTGGATCTCCGTGTGCACGTCTTGACGGAACGGGGTCTCGGTGATAGCCATGGTCTCCATGATGGCGCGGAGGCGAAACAGCGGAAAACAAGGTTCCCGGCAGCAGGGGCGGCATCGGCGATCCCGCCCGGTGACTTCAAGCGGGCGCGGAGGCTCGTCCATGGCGGCCTGACCTCCGAGCACGATGGAAGCGGCGAGAGGGTTTCCCAGCGAGCATCAGGATGGGTGGGCGGACCAGCGATGGGAGGAAGGAGAGGCCGGCGTGGTCGTCCGCGAGGGGCGGCGGCGGCTTGATGGCGGAGGGCAGCGGTGGGTCGGCCGGGGCGGCGGTGCAGAGGCGAAGCAGGGTCGAGGCAGGGGGAGATGCGGAGGAGCTCGGCGAGCGGGCGCCTCGTCCTCTGCTCGTGCAGGAGCGAAGCAGGGAGGTGGCGCGGGGAAGGTGGAGCAGAGGAGGGGCGGAGCGAAGGAGGAGGAGGGGTCGGTCGCGAGCAGAGGGAGAGAGAGATGGGATCGAGGGAAAAGGAGATCGGGCGCGGGCGCTCTCTGGCGGCGCTGGAGAGGAGCGAAGGAGGAGGAGGAGGATCGAGGGGAGATGGGGGTTCGGGCTAGGGTTACGGGTGAGTGGGCCTTGGGCCGGGAGGCTAAACCGGCCTGGAGGGAGGCGCGGCTGGGCCTAGGCCTTGGGCCTTGGGAGGCCGGCTGGGCTGGTGGAAGAGAATGGCCAGGGGCCGGCTGGGCTCTCTCTTATCTATATATTTAGCAGAAAAATAAATAAAGAGAGACAAAAGAACGAGAGGTTTAGGGAAAGAATTTGGACATGGGGATAATTTTCCCGAGCTCGTAAAAATGTGAGGAATTTAACAAAAATGATCCAAGGATTTTTGGTGGAACTCCGGAAAATGATGAAAATAATAATGGCAAGGTTTGGGGACCAAACTTGAAGTAGAAAGGGCATGGGATTTATTATGCAAGTGGGTTATGGTGATTCCAAAACAATGGAATATTTATTATAGCTCCCTAATAATATTGGGACGATATGTTATAAAGAGAAATCACCATGTGAATCCCTCGGTTTAAATGGATCGAAAAAAATCCATGCAATTTATTTAGTAGAGTTTTTTAAAAAAATTAATGATATGATGGCATGATGAGATGATGCAATGCAAAAACAAAACAAACCACACGACAAAACTCGGAAACCCTGGAAGGCAACTGAAGCTCCGGTCTTGGGGCGTCACAAAATGCCCGGTCCGCGAGGCATCATCTAGTTAAAGGGAAATATCGAGTGTTCCTCGAGCGCGGAAGACTGTGCCGCTGCCTTGACAGCCACACACTAAACTGGCTTCACTAATCAAAGCACCTAAACGGGTCGTTCAGACCCCGTACATGGCTAGACGAGTCCGGCGTAAACATACAAGGGCTTACTAGCCGCCTACCCCAGTACAAGGGGCTCCGCGCATGTACAACAAGAGACAATAAAGCTCAATTTTACCCATTTTTTGAATTATACTTTGCTTATTTAATGTAACATACATTTTCGCATGATCTTTTCAACTAAGTTCCTCTCTTTTCTGAGATGAATACCGTGCTACACCGTCCGGATATGGCTGCGGAGACCAAAGTGAGGCGTGCGGTGAGGACCCATTCAAGGATTCTTTTAGATTAAGACCCTCGTAAACCTTTTCACTGTCTCTTGTTGACACATCCCCGGTTTTTGGTATAACCGAGGAGGAGGCTGGCTTCTTGGCATGTGGCCACGTCAGAATTTTGCGCGTACCTGGACACCAGGGGCTTATTACCAAGGGCATTGTTCAGCCCGTTTTCATAAAGACCGAATACCTTAGGGAGTGTTCGGCGTCGCGAGTTTGGCCTTATATGCATCAGCTCCGAATCATGTCTTTGGTCAAATGTTGGGTTTGCCCGGCTCCTGTGTTTTGCTGCCTTACGTTCCGCTCTATCGGCTAAAGCGGCACCGGAGAACTCTTGTGATTGTGCCCTGGTTCGCCGGCGAGCACCTCGATGAAAGCGGCTGATTTGTCATGATATAGCGTGAGACTGGTCAACCACTCGATGACCCGCCGGAATCTTTAGGATTCCTCCGCATTAACGAAGGGCCGTTTCCCGGCCAGGCACACACGCGCCCCGAATTCGGGTGAGTGCGGTGCCCCTAGGGGCTATATAGTAGCCCCACTGTCAAACTCCTATGGCTAAGTGAAAGTGATAAAGCATTATAGTCCGGTTGCCTAGTTAGCTGCATATGCGAACACCCTGCATTATATGCGTAAATGAAGTGAAGAGCGGCATCTTTCAGGTCATATACACATATACATTAAGCGAGTGCATACAGGAGGTATTTTAATTCTTGAAGGCACAAGTATAAAAATCTTTTATATTCCCTCGAAACATTGTTTTACAATAATACATGTTATTGAACATAATATCCTTGAACCTGCGTCTCTATTAAGCAGCGCCTGCGAACTTCACGAAAATAGTGCTCGGCGGTACTCGGCTCCGTCCGAATCTTGGGATGCAACAGCGATGGCATTCATCTCCGCTTGATATGTTTTGACACGGGCAAGAGCCATCCGCGCACCCTCTATGCTGCGCTGACCTCTTCTTTGCATTGATATGCGGCACCGCACCAAGGAACTGCTGCACCAAGCTAAAATTAACTCTTGACTCGGGCCTTTCCGGCCACAGATGACTCACGACATACTTCATGGCGAGTGCGGATAACCTATTCAGCTCCGCCCATGCGTAAGCGATCGATTAATGGAAGTGGGCGCTCGGATTGTGGATCTGCGACCAAAAAGCTTTTCCGCCGTGATCCTTTTGATCTCGGAAGTGTTAAGCCACATCCGCAGCACTCGCCGCCAAGTCTAGATAAGTGTCCGCCGCACTCCACAGCCGGTCCAGCGGAGCATATTTAGGATCCCGAACTTCAACCGCAGCATAAAGGGCTTTCGGCCGCGATATCTCGGCTGGCGTAGCTCGTCGCCGTAGCTCTCATCGCAGAGCGAGTATCCTTGCCCTCGATAGTGGCCTTCTCCAGGTCATACATTCGCCCGATCTTCTTTTCAAGAAGCTTGCAGCGGTCGGCAGCATTTTGAACTTCACAGCCATCTCGGCCATCTCCTTCTTGCTTCAGCGATGAGCAGCCTGTTAAACTTTCAGCTCTTGACCGCCTTTAAGGCAGCGCGCATCGCTTTCTGGCCTGCTCCTTGGCTCGGGCAAGTTCCGCCGAAGGTTCTCCATGGCAGCGGCACCATCTGCATCAAGCACACATGTTGTAAGATCACGGGCATCAAGCTCCTCTTACCGGTGTCTTGGAGAAATTACATACCTTGTGCCTCGTCAAGCCGCTTGTTGACAAGCGCGATGTCGACATCTGCCACGTCAAGTTGCCACTTTAGCTCGGCAAATTCATCAGTCCGGCTAGCCACGAACGCCGCCACCTACATACGAAGGCGACATATTATACCTGGGATTATGATACTCGGCGCGCCGTCATTTTTGACAACACACCGTGTCTCAGGGGCTACTATCTACACAGGGTGCATCCTATATATGCTGAACCGTCAAAAGGTACATCATTTCGTGTACCTCAAAATCTGTCAGTAAACTCCTGACGACCTCGTACAACCCGCTCTCCGCGGATGAAATCCTTTCAATCACTGTACCCATCAATGCACGGTGTTCTTACGAGATAAGCGCTTCGCCGAGCAGATCCTTGACTCCTCCGACCGTGCACGAGCGGTGCGGACTCGTCCGATGGCCTTTTGAAGGCCGAACACGGAGGGCTTTGGGGGCCCATCGACTGCCCTCCGGCCCTGCGGATTCGGAGAAACCCTCGTGGCGACACCTCAGGGTCGCCCGCCTGCAAAGCTGATGCAGGGGAGGCGTTCGCTCTCCATCATCTCCGGACGAAGATCCACGAAGATGAGCTCTACGAGAAGGGCTGAGATCCGAGCGACAAGGTAAAATTTGGTTATCTTCCTCGAGAAATAGAACAGGGATGTCTCTCATTTTAAAACTCCCTCTCTACTTACGACTCGGTGGAGGCTGATCCCTTGGGGGCACAGTGCGGCGGGGCATCCCCGGCGTGGGACCCTCGGCGAAGATTTCTTCCCCGCTTTGAGACCATGGTCTCCGGGTCTTGAGGCGGTACTCTTCTTACCTGGATAGAGAATTCTCGATTCCTCCTTTCTGACAGCCTCCTTTGAGGAGGCGGTAGCCTCCTTGTTCCCCCTTAGCCTTCTTCCAAAGGCACAACCTCCGACATCCTGGTTAACACGGGATCCGGCGTGGTCTCGGGAGAGGGCGGACACCTGATTAGCTTTGCTTTCGCTATCCACTCCTGTTTAAGGGACAGCTCTTTTAAGGGCAATTTTATGATAAAATACGGATAGCGTGTCTGGGTACAAGGCTACTTACTTGAGTATCCGGGCGATTGCAGCTCAGACCTGCGTCCTCGGTCGAGTCCGGACACATTGCTTGTGATCCGAAGAACAATTTGTACATCTCCATGGGCGTCGCTACCGTAAAATGTTGGAGGCTCGTGGTCCCTCGGATTAAACTCCCACAGGCGGAGGCGGCGTTTGCAGGGCAGGGTGCGGCGAATCAACATGACCTGCGTCACTACGACCAGATTGATGTCTCTTTCTCAGAGATCTCGAATGCGGCCCTACAACAAGGGCACGTCCTTGGACGGCCCCCAGTCAAACCCTTTATTGACCCATGACACTAGCTGTGGTGGGGGACCCGAGCGAAAGGCAGGTGGCGCCACCCACTTGGTGCCCCTGGGAGCTGTGATATAAAACCACTCTCGTTGCCATAAGCTGAACTCCTCTTGAAAAGAGCCCTCGGGCCATGGACCGTCAGCATTCTTGCTTATAACAGCACCTCCGCACTCCACGTGCTGCCCCTCGATCATCTTCGGCTCTACTTTGAAGGTCTTAAGCCACAATCCGAAGTGAGGACTAATATGGAGGAAGGCTTCGCACACGACAATGAACGATGAGATGTGGAGGATGGACTCCGGAGCCAAGTCGTGAAATTCCAGCCCATAATAAAACATGAGCCCCCTCACGAAGGGGTCAGTCGGGAAGCCTAGCCCCCGAAGGAAGTGAGATGCAAACACCACGCTCTCACCAGGCTTGGGAGTGGGAATAACCTGCCCTTGAGCAGGCAGCCTATGCGAGATTTCGCTGGTTAGATACCTGGCATCTCTTAGCTTTAGCACATCTTCTTCCGTAACGGAGGAAGGCATCCACCGGCCTTGAAGGTCGGAACCGGACATCATCGAAGGTCCGAAGCGCCTGAATCTGGAGCTTTGGGTGTTGGAACTCCAGGTGAGAGGCGGATTCGATTGAGATTGAAAGAAAGGAGTCGAGCCTTGGTCTCTTTATAAAGAGGTTGAATACCAAGAGCCCTCCCGTGACCGTTTGGGACTCGCCCGATGGAGGAGACATACCAGCAGGCACGATTGGGTTACCCACATCCGTATTGATGAGAATCCGGAATAAGGGACACGATCTCTGCTTCGACAAGGCGTGCCAAGAAACCGCCTCGCTAAGTGCGCTGAGGTGGGACAGTAAAAGCGATTGAATAAAGACTTGGTCGTGGTGTGATGTCATGCTACGGAATCGTCGTGATTAGATTTGTGCAAATATTATTCTCTCTACGGTGGTATGTGGAACTTATTTTGCAGTCGGACACTATCCTTGTGTTCAAAATCTTCTATGAAGTATTGGAGGAGGAACCCGCCTTGCAATGCCGAAGACAATCTGCGCGCGGACTCGTCGTCATTGAAGCCTGGTTCGAGGGGCTCTTGAGGAGTCTGGATTAGGGGTGTCCGGATAGCGAACTATAACCTTTGGCGGACTCTGGACTATGAAGATACAAGATTGAAGACTTCGTCCCGTGTCCGGATGGGACTTTCCTTGGCGTGGAAGGCAAGCTTGCTTGTCTGGATATGTAGATCTCCTCCGGTTGTAACCGACTCTGTGTAACCCTAGCCCTCTCCGGTGTCTATATAAACCGGAGGGTTTTAATCCGTGGGGCGAACAACAATCATACCATAGGCTAGCTTCTAGGGTTTAGCCTCTCGATCTCGTGGTAGATCTACTCTTGTACTACCCATATCATCAATATTAATCAAGCAGGAGTAGGGTTTTACCTCCATAGAGAGGGCCCGAACCTGGGTAAAAACATCGTGTCCCTTGTCTCCTGTTACCATCCGCCTAGACGCACAGTTCGGGACCCCCTACCCGAGATCCGCCGGTTTTGACACGGACACTCTCCCTGCTCCTTCCCTTTTAGATTACCTGGCAAAACAAAGATATGTTGTTACCAGAGAGGAGGCAGCCGAACACGAGAGGAGAGCGGAGGCAGCTCGCCAACATGCCATAGCTCAGGAGGCATTGGCTGCTGCATCTCAGTACGACCCTGGTTATAACTTCGAATATCAGCCAGGTTATCCTTGGCATAAACCAACTTAGGCCAAAAGCCTAAGCTTGGGGGAGTATGTATTTCACACCGACTTTACATTCATGTTCACACACTATTCTAGTTGTCGGTGCTCATACTCTTTCATTGTATTATCCATGCTAGTTTAATTTATTTTTCTAGCTTTCTTCTTGTGTGTTTGATAAACCTGAAGAAAACCAAAAAAAATTAGTTAGTTTACTTTCCATGCTTGTAGTAGTAATTAAAACGAAAACCCCAAAAGATTTCTCATTCTTCTTTTGCTTGTTGGGAGCTTTCCCATGTAAATAGCTTTATTTCTTTTCTTTCCTTTGGGGGTCAAGAGTAGAAGACCATATTTAAAATGTTTAGTGGCTCTCATATGCATGATTGTTGATTTAACTTAGAGCCCATATTACTTTGTCTTCTCTCTTGAATTGAATTCTCGTAGATTCTAGCTTAGTCCAATGCACGTGCAGTATTATTATTATCCACGCCGTTCGGTCGTGCAAGTGAAAGGCAATAATGATGATATATGATGGACTAATTGAGATGAGAAAAGCTGGTATGAACTCGACCTCTTTTGTTCTTGTAAATATGATGAGTTCATCGTTCCTGATTCAGCCTATAAATATGAGTAAACATGTTTGCAATGACATTTAGAGATTATAGTTGCTTGTGCCATGCTTAATTGGCTAGGAGCTTATAATGGTTTACCTTGCGTGCCAACATGCTATTAAAATGGTTATGATGTGGTATGATGGGATGGTATCTGTCGGTGTCAAAACCGGCGGATCTCGGGTAGGGGGTCCCGATCTGTGCGTCTTAGGCTGATGGTAACAGGAGGCAAGGGACACAATGTTTACTAGGTTCGGGCCCTCTCGATGGAGGTAAAACCCTACTTCCTGCTTGATTGATATTGATGATATGAGTAGTACAAGAGCAGATCTACCACGAGATCGTAGAGGCTAAACCCTAGAAGCTAGCCTATGATGATTATGATTGTGATCGTCCCTCTAAGGACCAACCTCTCCGGTTTATATAGACACCGGAGAGGGCTAGGGTTTACACGAAGTCGGTTGCAAGGAAGGAAATATAAAATACGGATCGCCAAGCTTGTCTTTCACGCAAAGGAGAGTCCCATCCGGACACGGGACGGAGTCTTGAGTCTTGTATCTTCACGCTTCAACAGTCCGGACAAAGTATATAGTTCGGCTGTCTGGATACCCCCTAATCCAGGACTCGCTCAGTAGCCCCTAAACTAGGCTTCAATGACGATGAGTCCGGCGTGCAGTCTTGTCTTCGGCATTGCAAGGCGGGTTCCATCTCCGAATACTCCAAAGTACCTGTTATGATGAATAGTGTCCGGCTTCCCATCAATGTTGTACTCCTCGGCTTCCGCGCTTCAATAATGACCACCTCCACGTGTTGAGCGAATGCGAGGAGCCGAGGCATTTTTGCATTTGCCACCTCCGGTCCTGCAGGTTAACCGCCTATTTGAAGAGTCGGGGATTCTCAGATCCAAACCTCACCCTCTTCCCTCGAGCAAGCATCCGATAGAGCACTCCGGGAAAACCATTCCAACATGGCCAGTCGCCGCAGCTCTTCTTCTCGCTCCCCTCGCTCCAAGTCGGGGGACTGGGAAGAGTGTTCAGTTCCTCACAGCAACTTGGTAGAGTTACAGACCCAAGGGTTCCTCCCACCGGCGTTCATGGTCCCCGTCCGGGCCGGAATAGCCACCTATAATGGCGGGGAGCAAGCGGAGGGATCTCCTAATCTGTCCCCAGAGGAGCGAATATGCCTCATCCCGCATTTGCTAAGGGGCGTCGGCTTTCCTATCCACCCGTTTCTTCGCAGGCTCCTGGAGTTCTACGGCCTCCAGTTGCATAACTTCACCCCTGCCTCCGTGCTGCATATAGCAGGATACGTTGCCCTTTGTGAGCTACTTCTAGGCTGCGAGGCTCATTTTGGGTTATGGAAGAATCTGTTCTGCCTTGTCCCTCGCCACCAGGGAGAATCCCTATGCCAAGTGGGCGGAGCCGAAGTATGGCGCATCACCGAGACCGGATACCTATCCAGCACTCCCAAGAAGGCACCGAAGAACTGGCCTTCGGAGTGGTTTTATGTTGACGACGTTCCCCTTCCGGATCCAGTCCGGACAGGTCTCCCAAGTTGATGCGCCCCGAGGGTGCGTCAAGCTGGCACCCTCGGGGCCTCCAAGAGGAGGATACTAGGGAAATACACTTCCTGATGAACATGATAAAGTTACTGGCCAAATCCGGACTGACGATAGTCGAGGTCATAGCAATATGCATAATGCGGGGAGTGCAACCGCTTCAATATCGGGGGAAGCCCATGTGGCACTACAACGGGGAAGATGATGCCACCCGATGTGGCCGTAAGGGTCCGGACTCCGCCACTGCTCTGGCGAGGATATTATCCAACCTGTATAAAGGAGAAGAAGAAGAATTCCTTCACATTAAACCGCGGGACGGGTTTTCTATGTACAACCCCCCAAGCTGGGTGAGACGCCACTCTTTCCCCTGCTTTACTCATTTTGGCGTTCCTCGTCAAGATCATTTACCTTGATATTTTCGAGCAGGAACTGAGGAGGGCCGTAGAAGGAATCTCCAGCCCCTCCCCGCAGCCAGAGGACCCCGGAAGGGCCTACGATCCAGGACTTGAAGAGGATCCGGATATTACCGTGGAGCTCGTCAACGTGACATTTTATCAGGCGAGCTGCGATGGCGCCTCGGTGGCTATTATCGCCGACTATCCCGGACTGCTACCCACATCGCGTGTAAGCCAAGACGAAAACCCTATCCTCCAAAGAGGACTCCTTTCTGATGTCATGCCTTACACCTTAAGTGTCGTGTTTTTGCAGAGACGACGGTTAGAGCGCGGGGCCAAGCCCCTAGGGGTCAGTCGGCAACGGGTGTCCGGATCGGGCAGGCTTAAGAGGAAGGCGGTTAGGCCCTAAACGCCGCTACAGAGGTAAGGTAAAAACCTGCTCTATGGTAATTGTATTTGAAATGTAACGGCGCCCTTCGTGTCCTGGCAGGAAGAGGAGTAGCCGGACTATATCCGGGGATCCTGCCAATCACGCCTCCACCAGTCGGATTCCAGAACCGGCTTCGAGAGAGGAGGCGGACGTGGGGCCGATGCCGCATTGTCCTCCGACATAGGACGTGGATATGCTCTCCGCCACGAATTCCGAAGTAGAGAGCGCCATGAATCACCGGCACCGACGGGCCGTACGCCGCAACAACATCTTTTCCGAAGAGGCATTTAATGCTTTCAATTCGGGAGACGCATACATCCGAGCTGCTCAAGGCGGGCTTGCCCAAGCGACGGACCAGTATAACAAAGATATACGGGTAAGAAAATTTGATAAGCATGTATAGCAGTAGCCCCTGAGACTTGAAACGGTTGGAGCAACTGTTTTAAGGATCAATTTATGCACAGGTCCTTGTAGATAAGAATGAGCAATTGTCTCGGGAGCTGGAGGAGTGCAAGACCCAGCTGAGGGCCACGGTTGCCAAGTTAGAGGAATCCCAGAAGGCCTTATCTGGTAACATTTGTCTCAATTGTACGAAGATGTACCAGTTAGTAAGTGGCTCGTATGCTAAGTCTAACAGAAAATTTGGCAGACATTCCCGGGGTGAATCCGGAGTTTGTAGGAGTTAACGAGTCGCATCTCCAAAGGTAGCTGAAAGCTGGCGAGCGTATTCTTACGCAAGTTAGGCAGGACGTGGAATTAAAAGATGCCCGCGCTCAGCTGGCGGACTCTGTGAAGGAGAATAAAAGGCTTCGTCGCGGCATTTATAGTAAGTGCCTAGACGAACTGTAATATAGCTCGGGGGGAAGCCTATTGAAAGAATTTTTATTTGTAGGTATGTTGACGGGTCGCCCTGAAGAGGAGATGCCCGCTTCTGCAGGCGATTTGCTGCAAGACCTCTCACAACTGCACGAGCGAGCTCAGTAGGTGATGCAAGGCATTGCACAGGCCTTGTGGCCATAAAGCTTTCTGCCTAAGGGTATGGGGGAGCTTGTGGATATGCTCCAAGGAGCACGACGGCGCTTCCGATTGTGGAAGATATCAGCCTGCCGACAAGGTGCAAGAGAAGCCTGGGCTACGGTGAAGATGCGCTACACGAAGCTTGACCCGAACCATATGGCCGAAGTCGGACCGGTGGGGCCAGATGGGCAAGAAATTCCCGTGAGTCTGGTGTATGACCAGATAGCATTAGCCGCAAAGTATTCCCAACAGGATTGTAAGCTAGATAGCCTGTTGGATGGTATAGATGAGGAATATAGTCAGTCCAAGTGACTGTGTAATTCAATGGACATAAGTAGTCCCTAGCCGGATTAAAATCATTTGTCATGGCGGACCTTTTAAGCTTCAGCCCCGGATCCGACGGTCGGGGTGTATCCGAATACCGCTCAGTTATCTGAGAATCGGGTATGCATGGAAACCAGGCATAGGGGTCATAAGTGCTTGAACAGACAAGTACCCAACTAGTTATGTTATATTACATGGATAGTAAGAAACATCTTCCAGGGAGAATAATTCCGTTAGGGGTTCCTTTCCCTGGGTACACATGCGACGATGCACATGTCCGGACTGCGAACAAGGACGCAGGATACAAAACTTCTGGGGATTTGCATTGTAATAAACGAAAAACATCTTTTGTTCACCGACCGAATATTCCCTTAAGAACTCTAGCTTTCGGCTTCACCTAGTCTGAGGTACACATCCGGCTGAACAGGTAGTAACAATCGCAGAGGTGCTCCCCCTATGCCCTAGCCGAATTAATGGGAACGTTGGGCATAAACACAAGAGCCAGGCAACCCAGCATGGCCACATCTTAAGTCATATCGATGCATATAATGGTGAAGAAAAGGCACACATTGAAAAAGAACGCATGTGTGATGGGCAAGAAGCCATTAAAATAATTATATTTAGCTTCCGTATAGGAAGCCCCCAGGTATAGCTTACACACATAGTGCGGCTGGAGTGATCCGGGCGTCCGCACTGTATTAAATACTTTGTGTGAAGAGGAAAAAGGGTCGAGAAAGGAAAAGGGACAGAGCATAATTAAAAAGGAGGGGGTAATGAGACAAACACTGAGTTCGGCGCTAGGCCTAGAATCTCCGGAGTCTGGCCGCGTTCCATGGGTTCGGCTCGAGTCTGTTATCGAATGCATTACGTAAGTGGTACGCTCCTCCGGTGAGAACTTTATCAATGACGAAGGGACCTTCCCACTTAGGTTTGAGCTTGTCCTTCTTCTTCTCCGGTAGGCGTAGAACGAGTTCGCCAATATTATAAGTTTTGGCCCGCACTTCTCTGCTTTGGTACCGTTGAGCCTGCTGCTGATAGAATGCGGAGCGGGCTTTCGCGACGTCGCGCTCCTCCTCCAGGGCATCCAAATTATCATGCCGATCTAACTCGGCTTCCTTCTCTTCGTACATGCGTACGCGAGGCGAATCATGTATTATGTCGCAGGGTAGTACTGCTTCCGCGCCGTACACCATAAAAATGGTTTATATCCGGTGATGCGATTTGGCGTGGTCCGCAGCCCCCAGAGTATGGAGTCGAGCTCCTCGACCCAGTGCGTGTTCGACTCTGTCAAGGATCGCACTAGTCTAGGTTTGATGCCGCTCATGATAAGAGCGTTTGCACGTTCGACCTGGCAGTTTGTTTGGGGATGGTAGACGGAAGCCTAGTCGAGCTTAATGCCCATTTTGCTGCACCAAGTTTTCACTTCATCAGCTGTGAAATTTGAGCCATTATCAGTGATGATGCTGTGGGGGACGCCTTATCGGTGCACAACCCCGGATATGAAGTCTATCACTGGTCCGGATTCGGCCGTTTTCACTGGTTTAGCTTCTATCCATTTGGTGAACTTGTCCACCATGACCAATAAGTATTTTTTCTTATGGCTTCCCCCTTTAAAAGGTCCGACCCTATCCAGCCCCCAGACCGCGAAGGGCCAAGTTATGGGGATTGTTTGGAGAGCGGTAGGGGGCATATGACCGATTGGCAAAGAGTTGATAACCGATGCAGTGCTGGACAAGGTCCTGTGCGTCCGCTCGGGCTGTCGGCCAATAGAAGCCTGTAGGGAATGCCTTGCTGACTAGTGCTCGAGCCGCGGCGTGGTGCCCGCCTAGTCTGGCATGGATTTCAGCCAAGAGCTGCCGCCCTTCCTCTTCGGAGATGCACCTTTGGAGCACTCCGGCCGCACTTTTCTTATAGAGTTCCCCTTCATGGACTTTGTAAGCTTTAGAACACCGCACAATGCAACGTCCTTCATTTTGGTCTTTGCGGAGCTCCTGCCTATTTAGGTAGGCCAAGAAATGCTCAGTCCACGAGGCAGTTACAGCAATGATTTCGTGGGCCGAAGATGTTATTTCGGTGGTGGAGCCTCCGATTATGTCTGATGGTTCGGAATCTGGGGGTGTATTCGGATCCGTGCTAGTGTTGCCGGACTCCCCTTCCCATACCACGGATGGCTTGAACAGCCTTTCCAGGAATATGTTAGGTGGGACAGGGTCGTGTTTAGCGCCGATGAAGGCGAGAATATCCGCCGCTTGATTGTTTTCTCGAGCCACATGGTGGAATTCGAGCCCCTCGAACCGGGCTGACATTTTAAGGACGGCATTACGATAGGACGCCATTTTCGGATCCTTGGCATCAAAGTCTCCGTTTATTTGTGATATTGCGAGGTTTGAATCCCCGCACACTTCTAGGCGTTGATTGCCCATAGAGACTGCCATCCGAAGACCGTGCAACAGAGCCTCGTATTCGGTTGCATTGTTGGAGTCTGTGTATAATATTTGGAGTACGTACTGGACCGTGTCTCCGGTGGGAGACGTCAGGACTACACCCGCTCCCAATCCGGCCAGCATTTTAGAGCCGTTGAAGTGCATGATCCAGTTAGAGTACGTGACGTACTCTTTAGGGAGTTCGGCTTCTGTCCATTCGGCAACAAAGTAAGCCAGTACTTGCGACTTGATGGCCCGTCGTGGCTTGTATGTTATGTCGAACGGAAGGAGCTCGATGGCCCATTTAGCAATCCGGCCCGTAGCGTCGTGGTTATTTATTATGTCATTGAGTGGTACTTCGGAGGCCACCGTAATCGAACACTCTTGAAAGTAGTGTCGTAGCTTCCGGGATGCCATGAAGACCGCGTATGCTATTTTTTTGATAGTGTGGGTATCGGGATTTGAATGGGGTGAGGACCGTGGATACGTAACATACCGGCTTCTGGAGCGGGGATTTGTATCCGTCAGCCTCCCGTTCGATGACGAGCACTGCGCTTACAACTTGATGTGTTGTAGCTATATACAGTAGCATGGGTTTGCCAATATTTGGCGCTGTTAGGACTGGATTACGGGCCAATAAGGTTTCTATTTCGTCCAGTCCGGCCGCTGCTGCATCTGTCCACAAGAAGTGTTCGGTGCGCCGAAGAAGGCGGTAAAGAGGTAATGCCTTTTCTCCTAACCGGGAGATAAAGCGGCTTAAGGCAGCCACACATCCAGCTAGTTTCTGGATATGTTTGAGGTCTGTTGGGATAGCCAACTGCTACAGAGCTCTGATCTTTGCCGGATTCGCCTCAATTCCTCTATTGGAAACAATGAAGCCGAGCAGCTTCCCAGAGGGTACGTCGAAAACACATTTTTATGGGTTTTGCTTGATTTCGTATGTTCGGAGGTTGTCGAATGTAAGCCTCAAGTCGTCTATTAGGGTTTCGACGTGTCTTGTTTTTATGACCACGTCATTGTTGGAAATATGCCCTAGAGGCAATAATAGAAGGATTATTATTATATTTCCTTGTTCATGATAATTGTCTTTTATTCATGCTATAATTGTATTATCCGGAAATCGTAATACATGTGTGAATACATAGACCACAAAATGTCCCTAGTGAGCCTCTAGTTGACTAGCTCGTTGGTCAACAGATAGTCACGGTTTCCTGACTATGGACATTGGATGTCATTGACAACGGGATCACATCATTAGGAGAATGATGTGATGGACAAGACCCAATCCTAAGCATAGCACAAGATCGTGTAGTTCGTTTTGCTAGAGCTTTTCCAATGTCAAGTATCTCTTCCTTATACCATGAGATCGTGTAACTCCTGGATACCGCAGGAGTGCTTTGGGTGTACCAAACGTCACAACGTAACTGGGTGACTATAAAGGTGCACTACTGGTATCTCGAAAGTGTCATTGGGTTGACACGGATCATGACTGGATTTGTCACTCCGTGTTACGGAGAGGTATCCTTGGCCCACTCGGTAGTGCATCATCATAATGAGCTCAAAGTGACCAAGTGTCGGTCATGGGATCATGCATTCTGATGCGAGTAAAGTTACTTGCCGTAACGAGATTGAGCGAGGTATTGGGATACCGACGATCGAATCTCGGGCAAGTAACATACCGATTGACAAAGGGAATTGTATACGGGATTGTTTGAATCCTCGACATCGTGGTTCATCCGATGAGATCATCGAGGAGCATGTGGGAGCCGACATGGGTATCCAGATCCGCTGTTGGTTATTGCCGAGAGCCGTCTCGGTCATGTCTCGTGTCTCCGAACCCGTAGGGTCTACACACTTAAGGTTCGGTGACGCTAGGGTTGTATGAATATGAGTATGCAGTATACCGAATGTTGTTCGGAGTCCCGGATGAGTGGTATTTCGGCCATCGGGAAAGTTTCGGGGTCACCCGGTATTGTACCGGGACCACCGGAAGGGTCCCGGGGGTCCACTGGGTGGGGCCACCCATCCGGAGAGCCCCATGGGCTGAAGTGGGAGGAACCAGCCCATAGTGGGCTGGTGCGCCCCCTTGGCCCACCCCCTGCGCCTAGGGTTGAAACCCTAGGGTGGGGGCCCACTTGCCTTGGGGGGCACTACTCCCCCCTTGGCCGCCGCCCCCTTGGGAGATGGGATCCCCAGGGCGGCGCCCCTGGGGCCTATATAAAGGGAGGGAGGGGCAGCCGCACCTGAAGTTCTGGCGCCTCCTCCCCTGCTACACCTCGTCCTCCTCCCGCAGCAGCTTGGCGAAGCCCTGCCAGCGTTCTGCTACATCCACCACCACGCCGTCGTGCTGCTGGATCATCATCAACCTCTCCTTCCCCCTTGCTGGATCAAGAAGGAGGAGACGTATCCCGTCCCGTACGTGTGTTGAACGCGGAGGTGCCGTTCGTTCGGCGCTAGGATCTCCGGTGATAGGATCACGACGTGAACGACTACTTCATCCCCGTTCTAGTGAACGCTTCCGCACGCGATCTACAAAGTGGTATGTAGATGCAAACTCACTCCCTTGACTCGTTGCTAGATGAACTCATAGATAGATCTTGGTGAAACCGTAGGAATTTTTTTAATTTTCTGCAACGTTCCCCAACAGTGGCATCATGAGCTAGGTCTATGCGTAGTTCTCTATTGCACGAGTAGAACACAATTTGGTTGTGGGCGTAGATCTTGTCAACTTGCTTGCCGCTACTAGTCTTATCTTGCTTCAGCGGTATTGTGGGATGAAGCGGCCCGGACCAACCTTACACGTACGCTTACGTGAGACCGGTTCCACCGATTGACATGCACTAGTTGCATAAGGTGGCTGGCGGGTGTCTGTCTCTCCACTTTAGTTGGGCGGATTCGATGAAAAGGGTCCTTATGAAGGGTAAATAGAAGTTGACAAGATCACGTTGTGGTTATTCGTAGGTAAGAAAAAGTTCTTGCGAAACCAATTGCAGCCACGTAAAGATGCAACAACAATTAGAGGGCGTCTAACTTGTTTTTGCAGCAATTGTCATGTGATGTGATATGGCGAAGTTGTGATGAATGATGAATGACATATTGTGATGTATGAGATCATGTTCTTGTAATAGGAATCATGACTTGCATGTCGATGAGTATGACAACGGCAGGAGCCATAGGAGTTGTCTTTATTTTTGTATGACCCACGTGTCATTGAAGAGCACGCCATGTAAATTACTTTACTTTATTGCTAAGCGCGTTAGCCATAGAAGTAGAAGTAGTCGTGCCGTGACAACTTCATGAAGACACGATGATGGAGATCATGATGATGGAGATCATGGTGTCATGCCGCTGAGAAGATGATCATGGAGCCCCGAAGATGGAGATCAATGGAGCTATATGATATTGGCCATATCATGTCACTACTATATAATTGCATGTGATGTTTATTATATTTATGCATCTTGTTTACTTAGAACGACGGTAGTAAACAAGATGATCCCTTACAACAATTTCAAGAAGTGTTCTCCCCTAACTGTGCGCCGTTGCTAAAGTTCGTCGTTTCGAAGCACCACGTGATGATCGGGTGTGATAGATCCTTACGTTCACATACGACGGGTGTAAGACAGTTTTACACATGCAAAACACTTAGGGTTAACTTGACGAGCCTAGCATGTGCAGACATGGCCTCGGAACACGGAGACCGAAAGGTCGAACACGAGTCGTATGGAAGATACGATCAACATGGAGATGTTCACCGACGAAGACTAGTCCGTCTCACGTGATGATCGGACACGGCCTAGTCGACTCGGATCGTGTAACACTTAGATGACTAGAGGGATGTCTAATCTGAGTGGGAGTTCATTAAAATAATTTTGATTAGAAGAACTTAATTATCATGAACTTAGTCTAAAAACTTTTGCAAATATGTCGTGTAGATCAAATGGCCAACGCTCATGTCAACATGAACTTCAACGCGTTCCAAGAGAAAAACAAGCTGAAAGATGATGGCAGCAACTATACGGACTGGGTCCGGAACCTGAGGATCATCCTCATAGCTGCCAGGAAACAATATGTCCTAGAAGGACCGCTAGGTGATGCACCCGTCCCAGAGAACCAAGACATTATGAATGCTTGGCAGTCTCGTGCTGATGATTACTCCCTCGTTCAATGCGGCATGCTTTACAGCTTTGAACTGGGGCTCCAAAAGCGTTTTGAGCAACACGGAGCATATGAGATGTTCGAGGAGCTGAAACTAGTTTTTCAAGCTCATGCCCGGGTCGAGAGATATGAAATCTCCGACAAGTTCTATAGTTGTAAGATGGAGGAAAACAATTACATCGGTGAGCACATACTCAAAATGTGCAGGTTGCACAACCCTTTGTCCCAATGGACATAAACCTCCCGGACGAGGCGGTCATTGAAAGAATCCTTGATCGCTCCCACCAAGCTACAAGAGCTTTGTGATGAACTACAATATGCAGGGGATGGTGAAGACCATTCCGAAGTATTCTCAATGCTAAAGTCAGCAGAGGTTGAAATCAAGAAAGAACATCAAGTGTTGATGGTCAATAAAACCACTAAGTTCAAGAAGGGCAAGGAAAGAAGAACTTCAAGAAGGGCGGCAAGGAGGTTGCCGCACCAGTAAGCCGATTACGGGAAGAAGTCAAGAATGGACCCAAGCACGAGGCGAGTGCTTTTATTGCAAGGGAAGGGTCCTTTGAAGCGGAACTGCCCCAAATACTTAGCGGACAAGAAGGCGGCAACACTAAAGGTATATTTGATATACATGTAATTGATGTGTACCTTACCGATTACTCGTAGTAACTCCAGGTATTTGATACGGTGCCGTTGCTCATATTTGTAACTCACAACAAGAGCTGCGGAATAAGCGGAGGCTGGCGAAGGGCGAGGTGACGATCTGGCGTCGGGAATGGTTCCAAGGTCGATGTGATCGCCGTCGCACGCTACCTCTACATTTGCCTACGGGATTAGTTATAAACCTTAATAATTGTTATTTGGTGCCAAGTTTGAGCATGAACATTGTATCTGGATCTCGTTTGATACGAGATGGCTACTCATTTAAATCCGAGAATAATGGTTGTTCTATTTATATGAGAGATATGTTTTATGGTCATGCTCCTATGGTCAATGGTTTATTCTTCATGAATCTCGAGCGTAATGTTACACATATTCAAAGCGTGAATACCAAAAGATGTAAAGTTGATAACGATAGTCCCACATACTTGTGGCACTGCCGCCTTGGTCACATTGGTGTCAAGCGCATGAAGAAGCTCCATGCTGATGGACTCTTAGAGTCTCTCGATTATGAATCATATGACACATGCGAACCATGCCTCATGGGCAAGATGACCAAGACTCCGTTCTCCGGAACAATGGGCGAGCAACCAACTTGTTGGAAATCATACATACCGATGTGTGCGGTCCAATGAGTGTTGAGGCTCATGGAGGATATCGTTATGTTCTCACTCTCACCGATGACTTGAGTAGATATGGGTATGTCTACTTAATGAAACACAAGTCGAGACCTTTGAAAAGTTCAAGGAATTTCAGAATGAGGTAGAGAATCAACGTGACGAAGATAAAATTCTACGATCAGATCGTGGAGGAGAATACTTAAGTCATGAATTTGGTACACACTTAAGGAAATGTGGAATCGTTTCACAACTCACGCCGCTGGAACACCTCGGTAACGGTGTGTCCAAACATCGTGTCGCACTCTATTGGATATGGTGCGGTCTATGATGTCTCTTACCGATTTACCGCTATCATTTTGGGGATACGCTCTAGAGACAGCTACATTCACTTTAAATAGGGCACCGTCTAAATCCGTTGAGGCGACACCATATGAATTATGGTTTGGGAAGAAACCTAAGCTATCGTTTCTAAAAGTTTGGGGATGCGATGCTTATGTCAAGAAACTTCAACCTGAAAAGCTCGAACCCAAATCGGAAAAATCGTCTTCATAGGATACCCTAAGGAAACCATTGGGTATACCTTCTACTTAAGATCCGAGGGCAAGATCTTTGTTGCCAAGAACGAATCCTTTACGGAAAAGAGTTTCTCTCGAAAGAAGTAAGTGGGAGGAAAGTAGAACTCGATGAAGTACTACCTCTTGAACAGGATAGTAGTGCAGCTCGGGAAAATGTTCTGTGATGCCTACACCAACTGAAGAGGAAATTAATGATGATGATCAAGGTACTTCGGATCAAGTTGCTCTTGAACTTCAGAGGTCCACTAGGACACGTTCCGCACTGAGTGGTACGGAAACCCTGTCACGGAAATCATGTTGTTAGACAACGGTGAACCTTTGAACTATAAAGAAGCGATGGCGGGCCAAGATTCCAACAAATGGCTTGAAGCCATGCAATCCGAGATAGGATCCATGTATGAAAACAAAGTATGGACTTTGTGAGACTTGCCGATGATCGCGGCGATAGAAAATAAATGGATCTTTAAGAAGAAGACGGACGCGAATGGTAATGTCACCATCTATAAAGCTCGACTTGTCGCTAAGGGTTATCGGCAAGTTCAAGGGATTGACTACGATGAGACTTTCTCCCCCGTAGCGAAGCTTAAGTCCGTCCGAATCATGTTAGCAATTGCCGCATACTATGATTATGAGATATGGCAGATGGACGTCAAAACAACGTTCCTTAACGGTTATCTTAAGGAAGAGCTGTATATGATGCAGCCGGAAGGTTTTGTCGATCCTAAGAATGCTAACAAAGTATGCAAGCTCCAGCGATCCATTTATGGGCCGGTGCAAGCATCTCGGAGTTGGAACATTCGCTTGGATGAGATGATCAAAGCGTTTGGGTTTATGCAGACTTATGGAGAAGCCTGCGTTTACAAGAAAGTGAGTGGGAGCTCTGTAGCATTTCTCATATTATATGTAGATGACAAACTTTTGATGGGAAATGATATAGAACTCTTGGATAGCATTAAGGCCTACTTGAATAAAAGTTTTTCAAATGAAGGACCTTGGAGAAGCTGCTTATATATTAGGCATCAAGATCTATAGAGATAGATCGAGACGCCTCATAGGTCTTTCACAAAACACATATCTTGAAAAGATTTTGAAGAAGTTCAAAATGGATCAGTCCAAGAAAGGGTTCTTGCCTGTACTGCAAGGTGTGAGATTGAGCTCGGCTCAATGGCCGACCACGGCAAAAGATAAAGAAGAGATGAGCGTCATCCCTATGCCTCGCCATAGGATCTATTATGTATGCCATGTTGTGTACCGGACCTGATGTAAACCTTGCCGTAAGTTTGGTAGGAAGGTACCAAAGTAATCCCGCAAGGAACCTTTGGACAGCGGTCAAGAATATCCTGAAGTACACGAAAAGGACAAAGGACATGTTTCTCGTTTATGGAGGTGACGAAGAGCTCGTCGTAAAGGGTTACGTCGACGCTAGCTTTGGCACAGATCTGCATGACTCTAAGTCACAAACCGGATCGTGTATATGTTGAATGGTGGAGCGAGAAGCTGGTGCAGCTGCAAGCGAGCGTCGTGGCGGGATCTACATGTGAAGCGAGTACATGGCAGCCTCGGAGGCAGCGCATGAAGCAATTTGGGTGAAGGAGTTCATCACCGACCTAGGAGTCATACCCAATGCGTCGGGGCCGATCAAACTCTTCTGTGACAACACTGGAGCTATAGCACTTGCCAAGGAGCCCAGGTTAAGCAAGAAGACCAGGCACATCAAGCGTCGCTTCAACTCCATCCGTGAAAATGTTCAAGATGGAGACATAGAAATTTGCAAAGTGCATACGGATCTGAATGTCGCAGATCCGTTGACTAAACCTCTTCCGCGAGCAAAACATGATCAACACCAGAACTCTATGGGTGTTTGATTCATCACAATGTAACTAGATTATTGACTCTAGTGCAAGTGGGAGACTGTTGGAAATATGCCCTAGAGGCAATAATAAAAGGATTATTATTATATTTCCTTGTTCATGATAATTGTCTTTTATTCATGCTATAATTGTATTATCCGGAAATCGTAATACACGTGTGAATACATAGACCACAAAAAGTCCCTAGTGAGCCTCTAGTTGACTAGCTCGTTGGTCAACAGATAGTCACGGTTTCGACTATGGACATTGGATGTCATTGATAACGGATCACATCATTAGGAGAATGATGTGATGGACAAGACCCAATCCTAAGCATAGCACAAGATCGTGTAGTTCATTTTGCTAGAGCTTTTCCAATGTCAAGTATCTCTTCCTTAGACCATGAGATCGTGTAACTCCCGGATACCGTAGGAGTGCTTTGGGTGTACCAAGCGTCACTGGCGAATCGGGTGACTATAAAGGTGCACTACGGTATCTCGAAAGTGTCTATTGGGTTGACACGGATCGAGATTGGGATTTGTCACTCCGTGTGACGGAGAGGTATCACTTGGGCCCACTCGGTAGTGCATCATCATAATGAGCTCAAAGTGACCAAGTGTGCGGTCACGGGATCATGCATTACTGATGCGAGTAAAGTGACTTGCGTAACGAGATTGAGCGAGGTATTGGGATACCGACGATCGAATCTCGGGCAAGTAACATACCGATTGACAAAGGAACTGTATATCTGGGATTGTTTGAATCCTCGACATCGTGGTTCATCCGATGAGATCATCGAGGAGCATGTGGGAGCCGACATGGGTATCCAGATCCGCTGTTGGTTATTGTCCGAGAGCCGTCTCGGTCATGTCTCGTGTCTCCGAACCCGTAGGGTCTACACTTAAGGTTCGGTGGCGCTAGGGTTGTATGAATATGAGTATGCAGTATACTGAATGTTGTTGAGTCCGGATGAGATCCGGACATCACGAGGAGTTTCGGAATGGTCCGGAGGTAAAGAATTATATATAGGAAGTGGTATTTCGCCATCGGAAAGTTTGGGGTCACCCAGATTGTCTGGGACCACCGGAAGGGTCCCGGGTCCACCGGTGGGGCCACCATCCCGGAGAGCCCCATGGGCTGAAGTGGGGAGGAACCAGCCCATAGTGGGCTGGTGCGCCTAGCCCACTCGCGCCTAGGGTTGAAACCCTAGGGGGGGGCGCCACTGCCTTGGGGGCACTACTCCCCCTTGGCCGCCGGCCCCTTGGGAGATGGGATCCCCAGGGCGGGCCCCTGGGGCCTATATAAAGGGAGGGGGAGGGGCAGCCGCACCAAGTTCTGGCGCCTCCTCCCCTGCTACACCTCGTCCTCCTCTGCAGCAGCTTGGCGAAGCCCCCTGGGAGTTCGCTACATCCACCACCACGCTGTCGTGTTGCTGGATCATCATCAACCTCTCCTTCCCCTTGCTGGATCAAGAAGGAGGAGACGTCTCCCGTCCCGTACGTGTGTTGAACGCGGAGGTGCCATCCGTTCGGCGCTAGGATCTCCGGTGATAGGATCACGACGTGAACGACTAGTTCATCCCCGTTCTAGTGAACGCTTCCGCACGCGATCTACAAAGTGGTATGTAGATGCAAACTCACTCCCTTGACTCGTTGCTAGATGAACTCATAGATAGATCTTGGTGAAGCCGTAGGAAAATTTTTAATTTTCTGCAACGTTCCCCAACAGTCATCCACATACGCCTCCACTGTTTTGCCGATTTGCTTTTCCAGCCATGTTTGAATCATGCGTCGATAGGTTGCGCCGGCGTTTTTAAGCCCGAAAGGCATAGTGTTCAAGCAGAAAGGACCGTATGGCGTTATGAAAGCTGCTGCAGCTTGGTCGGACTCTGCCATCTTTATTTGATGGTATCCAGAGTATGCGTCGAGGAAACACAGTGAGTCATGTCCTGCAGTGGCGTCGATGATTTGATCAATGCAAGGGAGGGGAAAGGGATCCTTGGGGAAAGCCTTGTTGAGGTCTTTGAAGTCGACGTATAGGCGCCAGGATTTGTGCTTCTTTGGTACCATTACCAGATTTGCCAGCCAATCCGGATGCTTTATATCTCTGATGAATCCGACCTCGAGTAGCTTGGCTAGCTCTTCCCCCATAGCTTGCCGTTTGGGCTCTGAAAACCACCTTAGAGTCTGCTTGACAGGTTTGTATCCTTTTAGTATATTGAGGCTGTGTTCGGCCAGTCTGCGTGGGATGCCCGGCATATCCGAAGGGTGCCAGGCGAAAATGTCCCAATTCTCGCGCAGGAAGTCTCGCAGTGCGGCGTCCATTGTGGGGCTCAACTGTGTCCCGATGGAAGCTGTCTTTGTGGGGTCCGTTGGATGGACCTAGAATTTGAGTATCTCGTCTGCGGGTTTGAATGAGGTGGACTTGGGTCGCTTGTCAAGTATCACGTCGTCCCTGTCCACGGTTGCACGCAGCGTTGTTAGTTCTTCGGCTGCTAGGGCTTCGGATAATGCTTCCAGGGCTAGTGCTGCGGTTTTGTTTTCGGCGCGAAGTGCGACGTCCGGATCACTGGCTAGAGTGATGATTCCATTGGGTCCGGGCATTTTAAGCTTCATGTACCCGTAATGGGGTATAGCTTGAAAGCTTGTAAACACGTCCCGCCCTAGAAGGGCGTGGTATCCGCTGCTGAAAGGAGCCACTTGGAATGTGATTTCTTCGGACCTGTAGTTCTCCGGAGTGCCGAATACCACATCGAGTGTGATTTTTACCGCGCACCGTGCTTCTCGACTGGGGATGATTCCCCTGAAGGTTGTGCCGCTTTGCTCAATGCGGCTTTTATCAATTCCCATCTTGCTGAGTGTTTCTTCGTAGATCAAGTTTAATCCTCTTCCGCCATCCATGAGTACTTTAGTGAGCCGGAATCCGTCTACGATTGGGCTAAGGACCAGAGTGGATGGTGCCCGGACGGTCTGGAATTGAGGTTCATCACTAGCATCGAAAGTTATAGCAGTATCATTCCACGGATTTATTTTTGCAACATGGCAGATTTCAGCGGAGCTTCGATGAGCTCGGTTGCGCCCATTGTTTGAGGCGAAAGTCTCAAAGACTGTTAGTACCGTATAGTTTTCTTTGGCGGGATGCTGTTCTGCTTTGTGGCTTACAAGAAGATCCTCGCCACTTTTTGCTACCTGCCGGAGTATCCAACATGCTCTAAGGCTATGTGTTGGTGTAGTGTCCGGCGTGCTGTGGAGTTTACATGGCCCATTGAGCCATTATTCCAATACGGTGCCACGCCCTGGGGAGGGCTTTGGTTTCTTGGGGATTGGATCGGCTGACTTACAGAGTTTTCCCGTTTAGCTCTGACAAAGGTTTTAGTGGGAGCCGGACTATCCCAAAATTCTGTTTGGGTTTTCCAGGCGCTTTTCATCGCACAGTACTTCTGTACTATGGTTGCCAAGTCAGCAAAGTGTGCTATATCACGACGACTTATGGCATTAAGGATTCCTTTGTTCATTCAGTTTTTGCAGAAAAGTGAGACTGCCTCCTCCTCACGACAGTCCTTGACCTTGTTTAGCACAAGGAGGAATCTGGCCCAATAGCGATGTACTGTCTCCTGGGGCTCTTGTCTGATATGGGAGAGAGGGTTTAAGTATGGGTGGGTGGGCTTAGCTGAATCTTGATTCTGATCCGATCTATCGCCTTGGGGCAGGGAAGCTTCCGGGCTTGACAACTCGGGATCCGGCATGCTGCCCAATTTCTCCGGCCCAATACCCGATTCTAAGTCTGGGGTCTGGGTCATGTCTTCCCTTGAGTGGGTGTCCAGCTCAGGGAGCTCGGTGATCCGGACATAACTCGTCCTCAAGATAGAGGGGTAATCTGTATGTGGCTCCTCCACTACCGCTATCTCGTGGGTGACCGGCGGGGATTTAATGTCCCTTTCGTCGGGTTTAAGCCCAACCCGGTCATAGTCTGTGGCGACTCCCAGAGCGGCGATGCGATCCAAGAGCTCATTAAGGGAGGAGAGCTCCATCGAATCCATCTGTTCGGCGACTTCCGAATCGACGTGGAGGTTATGCGTGATGACCCGAGAGGTCACCGTCGACGCGACAACTGATGGGGCAGCCATGGTGAAGCCGCCTAGTCGGAGAGTTCGGCCTACAGCCAGCGCTCCCCCAGAGATGATGTTGTCCTTGACAACAAGCCGAGCTATCAAGCCTTGCAGCGAAGACACAGAGGAACTCTCAATGAAAGCACCAATGTCGTTGTCAAAACCGGCGGATCTCGGATAGGGGGTCCCGATCTGTGCGTCTTAGGCTGATGGTAACAGGAGGCAAGGGACACAATGTTTACCCAGGTTCGGGCCCTCTTGATGGAGGTAAAACCCTACTTCCTGCTTGATTGATATTGATGATATGAGTAGTACAAGAGTAGATCTACCATGAGATCGTAGAGGCTAAACCCTAGAAGCTAGCCTATGATGATTATGATTGTGATCGTCCCTCTAAGGACCAACCTCTCCGGTTTATATAGACACCGGAGAGGGATAGGGTTTACACGGAGTCGGTTACAAGGAAGGAAATATAATATCCGGATCGCCAAGCTTGTCTTCCACGCAAAGGAGAGTCCCATCTGGGCACGGGACGGAGTCTTGAGTCTTGTATCTTCACGCTTCATCAGTCCGGACAAAGTATATAGTCCGGCTGTCCGGATACCCCCTAATCGAGGACTCCCTCAGTATCCTCCTTTGAATGATTCGAATGACTTGACTTGGCACATGTTCACGCATGTAGTTGAAACAAATCAACATAGCCTTCACGGTATTTATGTTCATGGTGGATTATATCCTACTCATGCTTGCACTCGGTGTTTATTAATTTTAATGCATGTTCATGACTGTTGTCGCTCTCTCAATTGGTCGCTTCCCAGTCTTTTGCTAGCCTTCACCTGTACTAAGCGGGAATACTACTTGTGCATCCAAACTCCATAAACCCCAAAGTTGTTCCATATGAGTCCAGCATACCTTCCTATATGCGGTATTTACCTGCCGTTCCAAGTAAATTTGTATGTGCCAAACTCCAAACCTTTAAATAAAATTCTGCTTTGTATGCTCGAGCAGCTCATGTATCAACTAGGGTTGTCTGTATCTTCCATGCTAGGTGGGTTATTCTCAAGGGGAGTGGACTCCGCTCCTCATTCACGAGAAGATGGCTAGTAACCGGGATGCCCAGTCCCATGATCAAAAAGATCAAAGCAAATCAAAATAATTAAAACAAAACTCCCCCGGGACTGTTGTTGGTATGGACGGTACCCCATTGTTTTGGATGGCCGTGGAGTGTGCTTGTTGGTGGTGGGGGAGTATAAACTTTTACCATTCTGTTTGGGAACCGCCTATAATGTATGTAGCATGGAAGATATCGATATCTCATAGTTGTTGCATTGACAGTGAAAGTATACCGCTCAAAATGTTATTCATCTCTATTTTAAAATCGAGCTCTGGCACCTCTACAAATCCCTGCTTCCCTCTGCGAAGGGCCTATCTATTTACTTTTATGTTGAGTCATCACCCTCTTATTAAAAAGCACCCGCTGGAGAGCACGCTGTCATTTGCATGCATTACTATTAGTTTATATTGGGTATGACTTGACTGGATCTCTTTTACAGTTTAGTCAGTCCTTGATCTTTAAGGGTGCTCTGCATTTATGTTTTGCACTCTAAGAAAGGGCTAGCGAGATACCATCTTGTTATATCATATTATGATTGTTTTGAGAAAGTGTTGTCATCCGAGATTTATTATTATTGCTCGCTAGTTGATTATGCCATTGATATGAGTCAACATGAGACCTAAGTGTTATTGTGAATATGGTTAGTTCATAATCTTTGCTGAAAACTTGAATGTTGGCTTTACATATTTACAACAACAAGAGCAAACAGAGTTTGTAAAAGTTTTTCTTTACTCAGTTTATCAACTGAATTGCTTGAGGACAAGACAAGGTTTAAGCTTGGGGGAGTTGATACGTCTCCAACGTATCTACCTTTCCAAACACTTTTGCCTTGTTTTGGACTCTAACTTGCATGATTTGAATGAAACTAACCCGGACCGACGCTGTTTTCAGCAGAACAGTCATGGTGTTGTTTATTGTGCAGAAAACAAAAGTTCTCAGAATGACTTGAAAATCCACGGAGATAACTTTTGGAAAATATAAAAAATACTGGCGCAAGAATCAAGGCCAGGGGGCCCACACCCTGTCCACGAGGGTGGGGGCGCGCCCCCCTGTCTCGTGGGCCCCCTGATGCTCCACTGAACTCAACTCCAACTCCATATATTCCTTTTCACAGAGAAAAAATCAGAAAGAAAGTTTCATCGCGTTTTACGATATGGAGCCGCCGCCAAGCCCTAATCTCTCTTGGGAGGGGTGATCTGGAGTCCGTTCGGGGCTCCGGAGAGGGGGATTCATCGTCGTCGTCATCATTAACCATCCTCCATCACCAATTTCATGATGCTCACCGCCGTGCGTGAGTAATTCCATCGTAGGCTTGCTGGACGGTGATGGATAGGATGAGATTTACCATGTAATCAAGATAGTTTTGTTTGGGTTTGATCCCCAGTATCCACTATGTTCTGAGATTGATGTTGCTATGACTTTGCTATGCTTAATGCTTGTCACTAGGACCTGAGTGCCATGATTTCGGATCTAAACCTATTATATTGTCATGAATATATGTGAGTTCTTGATCCTATCTTGCAAGTCTATAGTCACCTATTCTATATTATGATCCGACAACCCCGAAGTGACAATAATCGGGATACTTCTCGGTGATGACCATAATCTGAGGAGTTCATGTATTCACTAAGTGCTAATGCTTTGTTCCGGTTCTCTATTAAAAGGAGGCCTTAATATCCCTTAATTTCCATTAGGACCCCGCTGCCACGGGAGGGTAGGACAAATGATGTCATGCAATTTTTTTTCCATAAGCACGTATGACTATATTCAGAATACATGCCTACATTACATTGATGAATTGGAGCTAGTTCTGTGTCACCCTATGTTACAACTATTACATGAGGAATCGCATCCGACATAATTATCCATCACTGATCCAATGCCTACGAGCTTTTCACATATTGTGCTTCGCTTATTTACTTTTCCGTTGCTACTGTTACAATTACTACAAAACTGCTACCGTTACTTTTGCCACTAT